>CM037636.1:48426720-48466994 GCA_015227895.2 Colaptes auratus | reverse complement strand
TCCATTCCATTCCATTCCATTCCATTCCATTCCATTCCATTCCATTCCATTCCATTCTTTTTCCATCCCCCCTAGTCCTATCATTACCTGACACCCTATAAAGTAGTGACATCCTCAACTAGATCAGGTTGCCCAGAGCCCTGTCTAGCCTCACCTTGAATCTCTCCAGGGATGGGGGCCTCAACTGCATCCCTGGGCAACCTGTTCCAGTGCTCCCCTACCCTCATGGGAAAGAACTTGTTCCTAACATCCAACCTAAATCTTCTCTTCTCTAGTCTGAAGCCATTGTCCTTCGTCCTATCATTGCAGGCCTTTGTAAACAGTCTCTCTCCATCCTTTTTGTAGGACCCTCTCAGGTACTGGAAGGTGGACTTGCTTCTCTAGACAGTTCAGGAAAGAAAGTTTCGGGTGGAAGCAGCTTGCCTCGATTTTTCCTTTCTTTTTTTAATTCTTTTTTTTTGTATAATGTCTTGTTGCATAATGGCAAGAATAATCTTTGTCACTCTGCTCCTTACGTGGCATAAAATGACTTTCTGGACTGATCAAACACCTCAGGCTTTGCCTTTCTGTTTAATCAGTTCCAGCAGCTGCTCAGAGTTTCAAATGCTGCAAAGCAATAGAGTTTCATTGCTTAATTAAACTCAAACCTCAGTTGTCTTTTTAACAGGCAGGGGTCTGCCTAGCTTTTGGGTACTCCACGACTATCAGCGAGGAAGCAAATGGCATTCCCCTTCTCTCAAGGGTGGTTGATCTAGTGGTGCTCTGTGCACACTGAAAAGGAAAAGCCAGAGACCTCTCCTGGGATGGAATCAGGAGGTCTTTTCCCTAGTTTGTTTTTTTTTTTTCTTTTTCTTTTTTTCAAATCCTCTTTTCTTTTTAACCTGAGTGATTGATTTGCTATGACCACAGCTGCTTTTCTAGCCGTTTTGTTACAGGCTGGCAAGAACACAGAAGGCAAAAACTCAAGGAAAGGGTAGAATCATAGATCAGAGAATCACAGCATCACAAAATCATAGAATCAGAGGATCACAGAATCATAGAATCTTTGAAGCATAGAATCACAGAAACATAGAGCCATAGAAACATAGAATCACAGAATCATGGAGCCATAGAAACACAGAATCATAGAATGGTCTGAGTTGGAAGAGATCTCCAAAGGTCATCTAGTCCAACCCCCTCTGCAGTCAGCAGGGACATCCTCAACTGGACCTGGTTGCCCAGAGCCCTGTTGAGCCTCACCTTCAATATCTCCAGGGATGGGACCCAACTATCTCTCTGGGCAACCTGTTCCAGTGTTCCACCAACCTCATAGTAAAGGACTTGTTCCTAACACCCAATCTAAATCTACTCTTCTGCAGTACATTGTCGTGTTGAGGCCCCGTCCCTGGAGGTGTTTAAGCCCAGGCTGGATGAGGCTCTGGCCAGTCTGATCTAGTGTAGGTTGTCCCTGCCCATGGCAGGGGGGTTGGAACTAGATGATTCTTGTGGTCCCTTCCAACCCTGACTGATACTATGATACTATTTCACCTGACAAGCTGCTCTCCAGCTCCAGCTCTCTCACTCCCTGACACCCTAAAAAGTCCCTCCCCAGCTTTCTTGTAGCCCACTTCAGATACTGGAAGGCCACAATTTAGTCTCCTTGGAGCCTTCTCTTCTCCAGACTGAACAGCCCCAACTCCCTCAGTTTGTCCTCATATGAGAGGTGCTCCAGCCCTCCTATCATCCTCATGGCCCTTCTCTGGACACCTTCCAGCACCTCCAGATCCTTCCTATAGTAGAAGCTCCAGAACTGGATGCAGTACTCCAGGTGTGGTCTCAGCAGAGCAGAGCTGAGGGGGAGAATCACCTCCCTTGACCTGCTGGCTATGCCTCTCTTGGTGGAGCCCAGGATCTGGTTGGGCAGCCAGTCACTAATGGTGTGCCCCAAGGATCAGTGCTGGGCCCAATGCACTTCAACATCTTTATTGATGATCTGGATGAGAGCATTGAGTCCATCATCAGTAAATTTGCGGACGACACCAAGCCTGGGGCAGGAGTTGATCTGCTGGAGGGCAGAGAGGCTTTGCAGAAGGACCTCGACAGGCTGGACAGATGGGCAGAGTCCAAGGGCAGGAGATTGAACACATCCAAGTGCCAGATTCTGCACATTGGCCACAGCAACCCCAGGCAGTGCTACAGGCTGGGGTCAGAGTGGCTGGAGAGCGGCCAGGCAGAGAGGGACCTGGGGGTACTGGTTGACAGGAGGCTGAACATGAGCCTGCAGTGTGCCCAGGTGGCCAAGAAGGCCAATGGCATCCTGGCCTGCATCAGGAACAGTGTGGCCAGCACGAGCAGGGAGGTCATTCTGCCCATGGACACTGCACTGGTTAGGCCGCACCTTGAGTCCTGTGTCCAGTTCTGGGCCCCTCAGTTTAGGAAGGAGGTGACTTGCTGGAAGGTGTCCAGAGAAGGGCAACAAAGTTGGTGAGGGGTTTGGAGGAAAGCCCTATGAGGAGAGGCTGAGGGAGCTGGGGTTGCTTAGCCTGGAGAGGAGGAGATTCAGGGGTGACCTTATTGCTCTCTACAACTATCTGAAGGGAGGTTGTAGGCAGGCAGAGGTTGGTCTCTTCTCCCAGGCAGTCAGTACCAGAACAAGAGGACACAGTCTCAGGCTGCGCCAGGGCAGGTTTAGGCTGGATGTTAGGAAGAAGTTCTACACAGAGAGAGCGATTGCCCATTGGAATGTGCTGCCCAGGGAGGTGGTGGAGTCACCTTCATTGGAGGTGTTCAGGAGGAGACTTGCTGGGGTGCTTGGTGCCATGGTCTAGTCGTTTAGGTGGGTTGGATTGGTTGATGGGCTGGACGTGATGATCTTGAAGGTCTCTTTCAACCTGGTGTATTGTATTGTATTGTATTGTATTGTATTGTATTGTATTGTAATGTATTGAGGGCTGCAAGTGCACACTGGTTCTCTTCTATGAGTCCATGAAATTCATGGAACTTCTGCGTTCCACAGCAAGATTAACGTAGACATTTATTAACAGAATTATTTGAACAGGCTTCCTACTATGCCTTTATTCCTACAGATAATATAAAATATCAAAAGCTTTATTAAAAGTGATAAAAAAGTTTGATAGGAAAACGAATTGGCGGCGGTGAAGAGGATCTGTAATTGCCAAACTTTCCCTTTTCCCTTTTAATTTCATGGATGATCGGAATGTTCAGTCTGAAAATACATCCAATGCTCCATGAAATTTACTTGTCTATAAAATGTCCACTCCTGTTAACGTGAACAAAGAGATCCTTCCCTCTACTTGGCTGCATATAATTAAGCCAGAAGTAATTTTGGCCTGATCAAAACCTTCTGCTTTGACCTCCAAAGGAGAAAACAAGTAACGATGCCTTTTCAGCAAGGGGAAATGCAAACTGTTATGCAATGGCCTTGCTTTGCCATCTTAGTAAGTTGACTTTTTTCCTTCCTTTGGTTTTTTTTTTTCCCTCTTTTCTTTCATGGTGTGATTTAGCAATAACCCAGAAAAGCAGAAGCCCTGCAGACATCTCATAAAATATATTGAGCCAGGAGCTGGATGCTGTTCTTCGTTAATATCGCTGCAAATTTAACCAAGAACTGAAATTAATGAGGGCAATGAATCCAATAAAATGTATTATGAGAGAATGAAATCTCCTGTCTTAGAAACCTCCTCATTAGAGCTGTCAAAACATCTTCGAGACTTCCTTTGCCAACTAAATGAGACTAGTCCTAGCTTGTTTGTTTGTTTGTTTGCTTCTTTTGGCAAGGCTATCACAACTACAGGGTTGAGTGGATGCTTTTCACAAAGCAAGCCAGCCAGAAATACTCAGAGAGACAAATATACTGCAAATACATGCTTTGGGGGGTGGAAAAAGGGAAATTTAAGTTATCGAATCATAGAATTGTCAGGGTTGGAAGGGACCTCAAGGATCAGCCAGTTCCAACCCCCCTGCCATGGGCAGGGGCACCTCACACTACAGCAGGTTGCTCACAGCCACATCCAGCCTGGCCTTCAAAACCAAAATATTTCTAAAATCCAAATATATCCAATATTTCTAAAGTCCCAAATGCTTCTAATCAACTCAACCATGTTTCACAGAATAGAGGATATACAATTAACCAGGTTGGAAAAGACCTTCGAGATCATTGAGTCCAACCTATCACCAACACCACTGCATCAAGTGCCTCATCCAGACCCGTCTTAAACACCTCCAGTGATGGTGACTCCACCACCTCCCTGGGCAGCACGTTCCAATGGCCAGTCTCTCTTGCTGGGAAGATCTTTCTCCTCACTTCCAGCCTAAACTTCCCCTGCCACAGCTTGAGGCTGTGTCCTCTTGTTTCACAGTATCACAGTATCGCTAAGGCTGGAAGAGACCTCGAAGATCATCGAGTCCAACCTGTCACCACAGACCCCACAACTAGACCGTGGCACCAAGTGCCGTGTCCAGTCCCCTCTTAATTTTGGTTGCCTGGGAGAAGAGACCAACCCCCACCTGTCTACAACCTCCTTTCAGCTAGTTGTAGAGAGCAATAATGTCTCCCCTGAACCTCCTCTTCTCCAGGCTGAACGATCCCAGCTCCCTCAGCCTCTCCTCAGAGGGCATGTTTTGTCTTGTTTTGGGTTTTTGAGTGTGGGTTTTCTTTTTGTTTGGTTTGGTTTCATTTCAAACAGGCAGTGCTGTTGCTTCCAAGAGATTGTTTTCCTACTTTGGGAAGTTCTATTAGAAACAAATAAATCTTTAGAAGAAGAAAATGTTCCTGTTACCCAGACAAGGACATCCTTGTCTTCATTAAATCCCATTCTGTGTTTTCAAATAACTTTGCCTGTACTTTACTTTTGCCTGTTGTTTCCATCCCAGCTACTTCAGTGGTGGCAGTCTTCTATTCCTCCTTTCTTTATTCTTTCATGTACTCCACTAGAATCAAAGAATCAACCAGGTTGGAAAAGACCTCAGAGATCATCAAGTCCAACCTATTACCTAACACCTCCTGACAAGTAAACCATGGCTTCAAGTACCACATCCAATCCTTCTTTGAACACCTCCAGGGACAGGGACTCCACCACCTCCCCAGGCAGCAAATTCCAATGGCCAATCTCTTTCTTGGAAGAACTTTCTCCTCACCTCCAGCCTAAACCTCCCCTGGCACAGCTTGAGACTGTGTCCTCTTGTTCTGGTGCTGGTTGCCTGGGAGAAGAGACCAACCCCCACCTAGCTACATCTCCCTTCAGAGAGTTGTAGAGAGCAGTAAGGTCTCGCTGTGACGGTGAAAGACTAAACAACAGCCACACAGAACAGAGTGATAACTGGCTCCACAAAACACAATAGGCAATGTAAAATTTAGAGTCTTTGAAAGTGTATGTGTGAAACAAAATTCTGATGTCTCTAGCCAAGAGAGCTTTAAATATCTATCAAATATTTAAATAGCTACACTTTCCTTGCTGGGAATCATAGAATTGTCAGGGTTGGAAGGGACCTCAAGCATCATCCAGTCCCAAGCCCCCTGCCACGGGCAGGGACACCTCACACTACAGCAGCTTGCTCACAGCCACATCCAGCCTGGCTGCAAAAACCTCCAGGGATGAGGCTTCCACCACCTCCCTGGGCAGCCTGTGCCAGGCTCTCGACAGATCTCCACTGATCTGGTTAAAATACCTACCAAACTCTAAATATTTCAGCTCAGCTCTTTTAACTTCAGAAGCCAGCAGTAAGAGGTTAATCAATAGTTATAAAATAATCCCTGTGCCTGTGTTTTGCCCAGGCAGTCCTGGGTTTCCTCTCTCTTTGCACTTTAGATACTGGCAGCATCGTCTGACTTGACAGAACCAGGGCAGAGAGCTCCTGAGGTGAAGCTGTGCAGCAAACAGTCCCTGACACATGCACATCAGAGCCTGTTGATTAGTATCTGCTCTCTGCAAAATAAACACTGCCTATTGTCCTGGGCTTATTTATTCTCTTTAGCCTTTGTTTTGTTTTCCTCCCCTTCATACGTACTGAAGACATTTAGCAGCAAAGTCACCGAATGCACCGTTATTGACATCATAATCAGCTTTCTGGTCACTGGTCCATGTTTTTATCTTGCTGTGCTCTGCTGCTCTTTTTCATTTTCTGCAGACTTTGGAATGAAGGGCTGCAGCAGAGTGCCCTCTCTATTCACATGAACTCTTAACCAGTTGTTTTCCAACCTTAGGGGAAAAGCCTTGTTATTATCACACCTTTATCTGGAAGCTGCAATTTCAGTCAGATGATAGCTTTCTCATCCAGGCTATTCAGTCTGGAGAAGAGAAGGCTCCGAGCAGACCTAATTATGGCCTTCCAATATCTGAAGGAAAGCTGGGGAGGGACTTTTTGGGGTGTCAGGGAGCGATAAGACCAGGGGGATTGAAAAAAAAAAGGGAAATGAGTAGATTCAGATTGGCTGCTAGGAAGTAGTTCTTCCCCATGAGGGTGGTTGGGCACTGGAAAAGGTTGTCCAGGGAGGTGGTGGAAGTCTCATCCCTGGAGGTTTTGAAGGCCAAGCTGAATGTGGCTGTGAGCAACTTGCTGTACTGTGAGGTGTCCCTGCCCATAGCAGGGGGAGTTGGAACTGGATGATGCTTGAAGTCCCTTCCAACCCTGACAATTCTGTGATTATCAGTACCTTCAATTGAAGAGCATTACAAAAAAGAGTGGAGATCATCTTCAGTAAGTTGGGCAGGAAAAAGCCTTGAAAGTTTAGAAATAAGAGGGGGGGGGGAAAGAAGAAACAAAACAGGAAAAAAATAAAAGAAACAAAACCAAATCAACTAAACAAAAAAATCCTCCAAACCACTCCTGAACCTGCTCTGAAAGGAGCTTTAATGATTCTCAACAGATTTAATTGGAATTTAAATACCTGTACTTATCTCTGAAAGACTCCACCCTTCCCTTGCAAAATGGAAACAGCAGAAATCTTGCTTCAGGGTCAGATAAACATACTGCCAAGGCATGACAGGGGCCACAGGATGCACGGACCCAGGCACCAGAAGGGTCTGCGGCTCCCTGTGGCAGACAGGGCAGGGCCTGGTGGCCAGAATCCATCCCATTTATCAGTTTCACCTTGAGATAATAAATTGGAGGAGAGAATCTGAGAATATGAGCTTCAACAAGACCAAGTGCAGGGTCCTGCATCTGGGTCGAGGCAATCCCAGGCACAAATCCAGGCTGGGAAGGGACTGGCTGGGGAGCAGCCCTGAGGAGAGAGACTTGGGGGTGCTGGGGGAGGAGAAGCTCACCAGGAGCTCTCAATGTGCACTTGCAGCCCGGAAAGCCAATCAGAGCCTGGGCTGCAGCAGGAGAAGTGTGGCCAGCAGGTCAAGGGAGGGGATTCTCCCCCTCTACTCAGCTCTGCTGAGACCCCACCTGGAGTACTGCCTCCAGTTCTGGAGCCCCTATTCCAAGAGGGATCTGGAGGTGCTGGAAGGTGTCCAGAGCAGGGCCACGAGGATGCTCAGAGGGCTGGAGCACCTCTCCTGTGAGGACAGACTGAAGGAGTTGGGGCTGTACAGTCTGGAGAAGAGGAGGCTCCGAGGTGACCTCATTGTGGCCTTCCAGGATCTGAAGAGGGCAACAAGAAGGCTGGGGAGGGACTTCTCAGGCTCTCAGGTAGTGCTAGGACTAGGAGGAATGGAATGAAGCTGGAGGTGGGGAGATTCAGGCTTGATGTGAGGAGGAAGTTCTTCCCCATGAGAGTGGTGAAGCCCTGGGATGGGTTGTCCAGGGAGGTCGTTGAGGCCCCATCTCTGGAAGTGTTTAAGCCCAGGCTGGATGAGGCTGTGGCCGGCCTGATGTAGTGTGGGGTGTCCCTGCCCATGGCAGGGGGTTTGGAACTAGATGATCCTTGTGGTCCCTTCCAACCCTGACTGAAACTATGAAACTATGAAACTAATATGAGCCATTTCTTTCCCCCCTTGCTCTGAAGTGCAGAGCTATTCAGTGACAACAACAATTATGGACTTCAATATCAAGACTTCGTATTTCATTTCAGGCAGGTCCCTGTGGTCTTCAGAGGGACATAGCAGAGGGAGAGGGAATAGTCTGCTGTCTATAAATTGCATACAGATAAATAAAGGAGAGCAAAAAGTATGTGAAAGAAACAGAGGTGGTGGAAAAGCAGCAAACATGAAAATAAATGGGGAAAAAAAGGGAGCTTAATGAAGCTGTCGACAGCAAGAGTAAAACACAGAGAAAAAGGAGAGTTCTTCCATAAAAATAAGCTAACTTCACAATTACAGGGACTCAGGGTGCCTTAGGGGGAAAGGCTGAGACTAAAGGCTTTTTAGTCTGGAGAGGAAAAGACTGAGATGGGATTTAATCAATACCAATAAACATCTGAGGGCTGAGGACCAAGAAGGGAGGGACAGGGACAGGCTCTGCTCACTTGCGCCCTGTGACTGGACAAGGGACAATGGATGGAAACTACAGCACAGGAGGTTCCACCTCAACATGAGGAAGAACTTCTTTCCTGTAAGGCTCACAGAGCACTAGAAGAGGCTTCCAAGCAAGGCTTTGAAGTCTCCTTCTCTGGAGACTTTCAAGCCTCATCTAGATGCATTCCTGTGCGACCTGCTCTGGATTCTATGGTCCTGCTTGGGCAGGGAGTTGGACTCGAAGCTCTCCAGAGATCCCTTCCAACACCTAACATTCTGTGAGCCTGTGATTATTCTCTTTTTCTCTGCTACAGTTAACTTTGCATTAAATAAGAATATTATTAAATGCAGTCATTCATAATGCCCAAAGCCTGATGTACAAAACACATTGTAGATAACTAAAGTTGGGCAGAGCGGCTGGATAGCAGCCCAGGTAATTTCCTTTTCTTACCTCACTGTATTAATTAGAATCATAGAATCATCACAGAATCATAGAATCAGCCACGTTGGAAAAGGCCCCAGAGATCATCAAGTCCAACCTATTACCTAACACCTCCTGACAAGTAAACCATGGCTCCAAGTGCCACATCCAAGCCAGTCTTCAACACCCCCAGGGATGGTGACTCCACCACTTCCCTGGGCAGCACATCCCAATGGCAAATCTCTCTTGCTGGGAAGAACTTTCTCCTCACCTCCAGCCTAAACCTCCCCTGGCACAGCTTGAGATTCTGTCCTCTTGTTCTGGTGCTGGCTGCCTGGGAGAAGAGACCAAGCCCCACCTGGCTAGAACCTCCCTTCGGGTAGTTGTAGAGAGCAAGAAGGTCTCCCCTGAGCCTCCTCTTCTCCAGGCTAAGCAACCCCAGCTCCCTCAGCCTCTCCTCACAGGGCTGTGCTCCAGACCTCTCCCCAGCCTCGCTGCCCTTCTCTGGACACATTCAAGTGTCTCAATGTCCTTCTTAAACTGAGGAGCCCAGAACTGGACACAGGACCCAAGGTGTGACCTAACCAGTGCTGAGTCCAGGGGCAGAATGAATTCCCTGCTCCTGCTGGCCACACTATTCCTGATACATCATTAAAGTTACTGTGTTCATGTAACTCAGCTGCTAAGAGTGGAACTGTCCCACTTCCCCACCAGTGGAGTTATTCTGGAATAGTCATTACCATGGAATTCTACAGCCCAGTGCTAGCTAAGAAAAAGCTCTCCCCACTTGCATGGCCTGGTTGAATGATGATGCTGCGGCTCTGCTTTGTAATTATGGAAACATTTTCAAGCTCCCCAACACTTCCTACACAGGAATGGATCTTGGTAGTTTCAGAGTGAAGTAGCTGCACCATGCAGTGTGACCTAAGGAGAATTCCAAAAAAGAAAACAATCTCATCATGCAACATGCTAAGGTTTGATATTTCATTGGTGAAACACACAGCAAATGGTAGTTAACGTTCAAGAGAAGAGAAGGCTCTGAGGAGACCTAATTGTGGCCTTCCAGTATCTGAAGGGGGCTCCAAGAAAGCTGTGGAGGGACTTTTGAGGGTGTCAGGGGTGACAGTGACAGGACTAGGGGGAAGTGGGTAGATTCAACTGGATTTGAGAAAGAAGTTGTTCCCCATGAGGGTGTTGAGAGACTGGCACAGGTTGCCCAGGGAGGTGGTGGAAGCCTCATCCCTGAAGGTTTTGAAGGCCAGGCTGGATGTGGCTGTGAGCAACCTGCTTAGTGTGAGGTGTCCCTGCTCATGGCACAGGGGTTGAAACTGAATGATCCTTGAGGTCCCTTCCAACCCTGACAATTTCATGATTCTTTTTGATTCTAAAGAGAGACAGGGATCTAATGGAGAGAGTCCAATGGAGAGCTATGAGTATGATTAAGGGACTTAAACATCTTACCTACCAAGATAATCTGAGAGACTTGGAGCTGTTTAGCCTTGAGAGAAAAAGGCTGAGAAGATAGAAGAGAAGAGAAAGAAGAAGAGAGAAGAGAGAGAGAGGAGAGAGAGAAGAGAGGAAGAGAAGAGAAGAGAAGAGAAGAGAAGAGAAGAGAAGAGAAGAGAAGAGAAGAGAAGAGAAGAGAAGAGAAGAGAAGAGAAGAGAAGAGAAGAGAAGAGAAGAGAAGAGACGAGACGAGACGAGACGAGACGAGACGATGCAACCAAGCAGCCTGTCAAGTCTCCTCCTAAACACCTCCAATGATGGTGACTCCTTATATGTCTATAAGTATCTGAGGGGTGAGTGTCAAGATGAAAGGTGCCAGGCTCTTTTTTGGTGATGCCCAGTGACAGGACAAAGAACAATGGGTACAAGCTGGAGCAGAGGAAGTTCCACCTCAACACAGGGAGACACTTCTTTACTATGAGGGTGATGGAGCCCTGGAGCAGGCTGTGCAGAGAGGTTGTGGATTCTCCTGCTCTGGAGCCTTTCAAAACCTGTCTGGATGTGCTGCTGTGTGACCTGCCCTAGGTAATCCTGCTCTGGCACGGGGATTGGACTCTAATGATCTCCAGAGGTCCCTCCCAACCCCAGCCATTCTATGAGTCTCTGATCCTTCTAAAAAAAACCTAATTCAATACCAAGCTTTCAGATGCTGCTTTCATTAAATGTCTAAGTGAAGAAAAAATAGCAATGCTGCTGACATTTGGGACATTTATTAGCGAAGACACAAATTCATCTAACTTAGAAAGACGAAAAACTTTTGACTGATTGCTTGTGTAAAAATAGCTCCTTCTGTAACTGCCTAAAACTTCCAAGGTGTAGATATAATGGCAAGTCAAGAGCACATTGGAAATCAAGTTATTCACCAACTCACAAAGATTTAACTCTTCTCAATGCCAACATTAAAATAGCCAAGTCCCTCTCTTTGCTCCTCTATTAATCAGAGAGAGATTCCTGCTTGCTTTAGGGCATGTTCTATTTCATGACTTCACTTAGGCCCACTGAACGATCCTCTGAAATCCCTTAGGCAGGGATGGCTCTCACCACTGACCAAGTTCACTGATTTTGCAGGAGTGTAGGCTGAATTTGGTCAGAAGAGCTTGCAGGAAAGTGAAGAGAAAGGAGTGGACACTGAGGAATAAGCTGATTCTCCACCAAAAGTGAATATTTGCTGAAACTCATCAAAAAACACTTTTATGTAAAATAATTTTGGATCTAAGAGATGGCTAATTTTGTTGAGTGCTTGGGATTTCAGCTAAGCTGTTGGTGGATGAGAAGCTCAACATGAGCCACCAGTGTGTAATTGCAGCCCAGAAAGCCAATCACATCCTGGGCTGCATCAGGAGAAGCAGAGCCAGGAGGGCCAGGGAAGTGATTCTCCCCCTCTACTCCACTCTGATGAGACCCCACCTGGAGCATTGTGTCCAGTTCTGGAGCTCCTATTGCAAGAAAGATCTGGACATGCTGGAAGGTGTCCAGAGAAGGGCCACGAGGATGAGCAGAGGGCTGGAGCTGCTCTGCTATGAGGACAGACTGAGGGAGTTGGGGCTGTTCAGACTGGAGAAGAGAAGGCTCCCAGGTGACCTAATTGTGGCCTTCCAGTATCTGAAGAGGGCTACTAGAAAGCTGGGGAGGGACTTTTTAGGGTGTCAGGTAGAGATAGGACCAGGAGAAATAGAGAAAAACTAGAAGTGAGTAGATTCAGATTGGATGTTAGGAAGAAGTCCTTCCCTATAAAGGTGGTGAGAGACTGGCACAGGTTGCCCAGGGAGGTTTCATAGTTTCACAGTTTCAGTCAGGGTTGAAGGCACCACAAGGATCATCTAGTTCCAACCCCCTGCCATGGGCAGGGACACCCCACTCTGGGTCAGGCCGGCCAGAGGATGGAGAGAGACTGTTTGCCAAGGCCTGCAGTGATAGGATGAGGAAAAAATAGCTTCAAACTAGAGAAGAGCAGCGTTAGATTGGATGTTAGGAACAAGTTCTGCACCATGTGGGTGTGCACCCAGTTTCAGTTTCTGCAGAACCAGTGCTGCATTACATGATCATAACCTGATCTATTTGTCACTGGTTTGTTCATACACTCCTAAGCTGTGCTTTTGAAATGTTTGGTTATTGCTTACTGAAAATACTCTTTAGTGCTTTGTATTTGGCATTTGCCACCTAGTGCAAAAATAAAAAGAAAGAATTAATCAAGCTTTGCAGAATGTCAGGAAACAAACTGCATTTGCTTTAGTTCAAATTTTGATTGCAGATTAGTTTGGCGTGTTAGGGTTTGAAAATTTCCATCTTTCTTTCCATCACCAGAGGGAAAGAAACGTTACAGGGATGTAGGACTTATGGGAATGATATTGAGGCACTTGAATATGTGCAGAGAAGGGCAACAAGGCTGGTGAGAGGTCTGGAGCACAGCCCTGTGAGAGGAGGCTGAAGGAGCTGGGGTAGCTTGGCCTGGAGAGGAGAAGGCTCAGGGGAGACCTTCTTGCTCTCTGCAACTACCTGAAGGGAGATTGTGGCCAGGTGGGGGTTGGTCTCTTCTCCCAGGCAGCCAGCACCAGAACAGGAGGACACAGTCTCAAGCTGCTGGGATTCTGAGAAGTCTCTCCCCAGCCTTCTTGTAGGTCCCTTCAGATACTGGAAGGCCACACTGAGGTCACCTCGGAGCCTTCTCTTCTCCAGACTGATCAGCCCCAACTCCTTCAGTCTGTCCTCACAGGAGAGGTGCTCCAGCCCTCTGAGCATCCTCGTGGCGTCCCTGCTGACTGCAGAGGGGGTTGGACTGGACAACCTTTGGAGGTCCCTTCTATCCCAGACCATCCTAAGACCTATGATGCTATGTATCTATGATTCTTAATAGCATACACAAATGGAGTCAGATGCCCAAACTTTTATACAGACCAAGGGAAGGCTGAGGTTCTTCATCTCACAGTGCTGAAAGTGGAACTGAGTAAGTAGAAGTAGCTATGAAATGGAGTGTCTCAGTCAAATTCTGCTCTTCTCAGAGACTCAGTCACCCTCAGTTTAGGAAGGAGGTTGTCTTGCTGGAACTTGTCCAGAGAAATGCAATGAAGTTGGTGAGGGGTTTGGAACACAGCCCTGTGAGGAAAGGCTGAGGGAGCTGGGGTTGCTTAGCCTGGAGAAGAGGAGACTCAGGGGTGACCTTATTGCTCTCTACAACTACCTGAAGGGAGGTTGTAGCCAGGCAGAGGTTGGTCTCTTTTCCCAAGCAGCCAGTACCAGAACAAGAGGACACAGTCTCAGGCTGCACCAGGGCAGGTTTAGGCTGGATGTTAGGAAGAAGTTCTACACAGAGAGAGTGATTGCCCATTGGGATGTGCTGCCCAGGGAGGTGGTGGAGTCACCATCACTGGAAGTGTTCAGGAGGAGACTTGCTGGGGTGCTTGGTGCCATGGGTTAGTTGTTTAGGTGGGTTGGATTGGTTGATGGGTTGGATGTGATGATCTTGAAAGTCTCTTTCAACCTGGTGTAGTGTATTGTATTGTGTTGTGTTGTATTGTATTGTATTGTATTGTATTGTATGATCTCACTCTGTTACAAAGAGAAACTTCACCTTCTAGGAAAGCTTTCTGCAGAGTGAATGCTGACAAAAAAAGGTTGATTAAGCTTCCAACCCCCAAACAACTAAGAGAGAACTCATCTCTTTATTTAAAACTATGTTTACTCTTCTCCATACTTCTGGAAACCTAAAAAGGTTCCATTTTGCTCTACTTATGAAATTACAATAACTGTTGATTCTGCCTTCAAAATATGGCAAAATGAATCAGTGAAGTGCTTGGAAACACAGTAAATTTCATGTACTAATCAGTCTGAAGAGTCAATCTTTCTCCACTATTCCCTCTGAAAGCAAACAAACATTTTCCACCACAGCTTGCTTTATTCATACCACTCCTGAAATGTTGCAAACAGAAAGCCTACTTCACACAGAAGCTTAAAATTCCCTAGTATCAACAACAACAAGAAGAATCCCAACCTTCAGCACACTGCAGTGAGCTGCATTCAGAAATGGAAGATGCAATCCATCAAATCTTTCCAGGCTATAAACAATCCAAACTTACTTTTTTTTTTTGGTACCTATTCCAGATTCTCAGTCTTTTCCTAGCATCATAGAGTCAGTCAGGGTGGGAAGGGACCACAAGGATCATCTAGTTCCAACCCCCCTGCCATGGGCAGGGACACCCCACACTAGATCAGGCTGGCCAGAGCCTCATCCAGCCTGGGCTTAAACACCTCCAGGGACAGGGCCTCAACCACCTCCCTGGATAACCCATTCCAGGGCTTCAGCACTCTCCTGGGGAAGAACTTCGTCTTCACATCCAGCCTGAATCTCCCCACCTCCAGCTTCATTCCTTTCCCCCAGTCCTATCACTACCTGAGATCCTGAAAAGTCCCTCCCCAGCCTTCCTGTAGCCCCCTTCAGATCCTGGAAGGCCACAATGAGGTCACCTGGGAGCCTTCTCTTCTCCAGGCTGAACAGCCCCAACTCCTTCAGTCTGTCCTCACAGCAGAGGTGCTGCAGCCCTCTGAGCATCCTCGTGGCCCTTCTCTGGACACCTTCCAGCACCTTCAGATCCCTCTTGGAATAGGGGCTCCAGACCTGGAGGCAGTACTCCAGGTGGGGTCTCACCAGGGCTGAGCAGAGGGGGAGAATCCCCTCCCTTGACCTGCTGGCCACACTTCTGCTGCAGCCCAGGATCTGATTGGCTTTCCGGGCTGCAAGTGCACCCTGAGAGCTCCTGGTGAGCTTCTCCTCCACCAGCACCCCCAAGTCTCTCTCCTCAGGGCTGCTCTCCAGCCAGTCCCTGCCAGCCTGGATTTGTGCCTGGGATTGCCTCGACCCAGATGCAGATTTTCTCTACCACTTTAAAGTTTAAAACTCTCCTTAGCATCAATGGAGCCATGGCTGAAAGCTTCATGGAACCAGATGTCTGTGGTTTTTAACTTGAAACTCTCATAAGTCAGAGACTCTCAGATTTGTAATGGATGTCAGATAAAATGTTTTCACAGTTTGAACTATTAGACATTGGAATAAATTCTGGGCCCCTCAGTTTAAGAAGGACATTGAGATTCTTGAACGTGTCCAGAGAAGGGCATGGGTCTGGGGAGAGGCCTGGAGCACAAACCCTACGAGCAGAGGCTGAGGGAGCTGGGGGTGTTTAGCCTGGAGAAGAGGAGGCTCAGGGGAGACCTTCTTGCTGTCTACAACTTCCTGAAGGGTGGCTGTAGCCAGGAGGGGATTGGTCTCTTCTCCCAGGCAACCAGCACCAGAACAAGAGGACACAGTCTCAAGCTGTGCCAGGGGAAGTTTAGACTTGAGATGAGGAGAAAGTTCTTCACAGAGAGTCATTAACCATTGGAATGTGCTGCCCAGGGAGGTGGTAGAGTCACCATCCCTAGAGGTTTAGTAGTCATGAGGTGCTGGGTGACAGGTTGGACTTGATGATCTTTGAGGTCTTTTCCAACCTTATTGATTCTATGATTCCATGATTCCATGAAAATCCCAAGGGAGGTGCTGGATTCCCCTACATTACATTGCAGGTCCAGGGAGGTTCTCCCCCTCTACTCTGCCCTGCTGAGACTGCACCTGCAATACTGTGTCCAGTTTTGGGCCCCCAGTGGGACAGAGACCTGCTGGAGTGAATCCAAGGGAGAACCATGAGGATGATTAGGGAACCTGAGCATCTCCCCTATGAAGAGAGACTGAGAGCCCTGGGCCTGTTCAGTCAGGATACCCTTGCAATAGTTTTTAAGCTAGCATTTATGCATGTCCTATTCATCAGAGCCAGGGAATTATGCATTTAGCCTCTGGCTCTGGTTGTGTGGCTGTTCATTGCTGCACCTCCTTTTTTGGGTTAGCAGCTGGACTGTATTTTCACAATTGTTCCAGCATCACAGGATTCTAGGGGTTGGAAGGGACCTCAGGAGATCATCTCGTCCAACCTCCAGAGCAGGACCATAGAACCCAACACAGGTCACACAGAAACACATCCAGATGGGGCTTGAAAATCTCCAGAGAAGGAGATTCCACAACCTCTCTGGGCAGCCTGTTCCAGTGCTCTGTGACCCTCACAGTGAAGAAGTTCCAGCACCAGAAGAAGAGGACGCAGTCTCAAGCTGCACCAGTGGAAGTTTAGGCTGGGTGTGAGGAGAAAGTTCTTCCCAGAAAGAGAGATTGGCCATTGGAATGTGCTGCCCAGGGAGGTGGTGGAGTCCCCATCCCTGGAGGTGTTCAGAAAAGGCACTTGGAGCCAGGGTTTAGTTGTCAGGAAGTGTTAGGTATTAGGTAATAGTTTGGACTTGATGATCTCTGAGCTCTTTTCCAGCCTGGTTAATTCTGTCATTCTATGCTAATTCCACTCACAGTCTGATATAAAGCACAGAGATGTAAAAGAAAAGGACAATTTTGCCTTCCACAAAGTTCACCCAGTCTTGGAACAAGCCAGTGTGATTCATAAAGGCTGCATCCCTCTCGTGCAGTTCAGCAGCCAAAAGGATGAGAATACAGTGAATTAATATTGTGAGCATAACCCTAAATGAATAAATAACAGTGATTACTGAGGTCTGCTTATTGCAGAATTGATTCCATGCCAGTGTGGCTAGCCAGGGAAAACCCTTCCCAGTTACACAAATTATTGGAAGACTGATTCACCGGTGGTGGCTGCAGCTGTGAGCAAATCAACAGAACATCTCAGCAAAAAGATTAGGAAACTTTAAAATGAAATCCTGGGATCCATGAATATTTGGAACACTTAAAGATACTCTGTAATTAAGAGCCAAAAACAAACAGCTGGAGCCGTTTTGGCTAACTTAATAGAGAAACTGAGTTTCTCTCTTCCCCTTGCTGTTCAAGAGTATATTTATAAGCTGGCCTCAAGCTCCCAAAGGTTTTCTGCCTTAGAATCATAGAATTGTTAGGGTTGGAAGGGACCTCAAGGATCATCTAGTTCCAGCACCCTTAAGATGTCAGATCTGTCATACAATTTACTCCACACTCTCATCTCCTTGCCTCTTTCCCTTTCCCTCTTCCAATCCATATACAAAATAATATGCAACCCATTTGCTGTTTGCTGCCAAAGTTTCTCTCTCACTGCATGACACCTCTTGCCCAAGACCTCTATGCAACTAACCAGTCAGCTGCTGACTGTGCAGTGGCAAAACCCAAATTGCATCTGACTGAAGGACAGACTGAGGAAGTTGGGGCTGTTCAGTCTGGAGAAGAGAAAGCTCTGAGGAGACCTTCTTGTGCATTTCAAGTATCTGGAGGGGACTACAAGAAAGCTGGGGAGGGACATTTTAGGGAGTGATAGGAGCAGGGGGAATGGAACAAAACTAGAAATGGGTAGATTCAGATTGGATGTTAGGAAGAAGTTGTTCCCCATGAGGGTGGTGAGAGCCTGGCACAGGTTGCCCAGGGAGGTGGTGAAAGCCTCCTGCCTGGAGGTTTTGAAGGCCAGGCTGGATGTGGCTGTGAGCAACCTGCTGCAGTGTGAGGTGTCCCTGCCCATGGCAGGGGGGTTGGAACTGGCTGAGCCTTGAGGTCCCTTCCAACCCTGACAGTTCTGTGATTCTATGAGATGCATTTTCTCCAGTAAGAATCTGGGCCAGTAGTAGCTTTAATACATTTTAACTGATGGTAACAGCACATTTTAGAGCAGACTAATGGCTTTGTGTGTGCTCATCTGCATCCTCTGTTCTGCCTTGCTGAGACCACACCAGGAACACTGTGTCCAGTTTGGGGCTCCCCAGTTCAAGTGAGACAGAGACCTGCTGGAGAGGATCCAAGGGAGAGCCACAAGGATGATTAAGGGACTTGAGCATCTCCCCTGTGAAGAGAGACTGAGAGCCCTGGGGCTGTTTAATGTGGAAAGAGAAGCTTGAGAGGGGTTCTGGTCAAGGTCTATCAATACCTGTGGGGTGGGTGTCAAGTGGAAGGGGGCAAGCTCTTTGCTGTGGTCTGCACTAATAAGACAAGAAACAATAGGTTCAAGCTTGAACATGGAAGGTTTCACCTCAACATGAGGAGAAACTTCCTTACAGTGAGGGTGACAGAGCTCTGGAGCAGGCTGCCCAGAGAGGTTGTGAAGTCTCCTTCTCTGGAGGCTTTCCAAACCCACCTGGATGCATTCCTGTGCAGATGACCCTGGGTGCTCCTGCTTTGGCAGGGGGGTTGGACTGGATGATCTCTTGAGGTCCCTTGCAAACTGTACTGTTGATACTGTGGTAGAACAGAATATGGGTTATGTGTATTTGAGATAAAAAGAGTCAGACAAGAATTATTTGTTACATGCTGGAAACCAACAAGAAATATCCCTTTTTCACCTATTGTTACCTTCTAAATTTCTCCTACCCACACATTGAAATGCTCAGCTCAGTTTGTCACAGGTCCATTTGTGTGAGCTTGAATAGAGAGAGTGAAATCCCCACGAAGAGCCACAGTAAGGGTCCAGGAAAGCTTCTGGGCAGTTATAACATCTTTTGAGAGTTAACTGGGGAAAAAAGGACACCCTAAAAACCTTAGCTTTTTGCATGTCATGACATTGTTCCCTTAAACCTCTTTTACTCCACTGTGCATCACTTTAATGCAGAACAAACAGAGCCTGTGCAAGCTTTGCAGATGTTAGTGAGGATGGACTCTGCAGTCCCCAGTGGCTGAGCCACCCTTGTCCAAGCTCACAAGTGTCCACTGCTTACATGCTCCAAAACTGTGCTCTAATGTTGTCACTCACAGCTAGCAGGTCAAGGGAAAAGTTGATTCCATGTTCAGCTCTCCTGAGGCTATGCCTGGAGTACTGAGCCTAGTTCTGGGTTCCATCATGCAGAAAATGAGCTAACAAACTGGAAGGAGCCTGGTGCAGGGCCAGAGGAGGCTGAGGTAAGTGGGTTTGCTTAATCTGGAGAAAAGAGAGCTGAGAAGGAATGAGTGGCTGCCTTCAGCTGCCTACAGAAGTGTATTGAGAAGATAGTCTCAGAGGTAAAGCATGAAAGGACAAGAGGTAGCTGCTGTGAGTTGCAGTAAGGAAAATTCCTACTGCACAGAAGGAAGATATTTTGCAGTGCAAGTCAAGGAGTGGAACAGCCTGATCAGAGAAAATTTCAAATCTCCATCCTTCAGTGTGCCTGAAAGTTGGTCAAGAGCCTGAGCAGCCCTGGTGAAATAGGAGGTTAGCCCTGCTCTGAGCAGGTGACTTCCAGAGCTCCTTTCCAGCCTTCCCTCTTCTGTGCCTGTGTGTGTGCCTTCCTCCTGTTCCGTTCCATGAGAATGGGGGACAGCCTGAAATATCTGAGTTCAGTGCATTTAACCCAGTAACTGCATTAGCAAAATGGACTTTGCTGCAGTATCAGGAAGGTCACCAGCTCCTGAACTCTGCCACTCCTACTAGAGAGGTTATCTAAAGCTTATTACCTGGTGGAAAATGAGTTGAAATATGGGCAACTAAACTCTGAATTGCTTACTGAGAGGCTGGAATGACAATTTCAGGAGCCTATCCTGCTGAAGGGTCCATTTGAGAGCTGCTTGAACTTGGTGTGAATTTTCCTTGCAGCAGATGAAGCTTACAAATCACCTTACATTTAGCCCTGCAGAAACCATATTGTAATACTATATTTGGACGTGACAGGCACATAAATAACCACGGTGGTGGCTACATCAGCAAGGTTGCTGATGGTTACATCAGCAAGGATGTTGATCTTGGAGCTTTTTTTGATAAGGCAGCAAAGCAACAAAACCTGAGCTAGACAATGTAACTTAGCTTTTCAAAATGCAAGGAGGCTCAGAGAATCTCATTACTATCCCATTGCAGGTATATCCTAGCTGAAAAATGATCACAGGCTCACAGGATGTTAGGGGATGGAAGGGAACTCAGGAGATCAACCAGTCCAACCCCCCTGCCAGAGCAGGACCACAGAATCCAGCACAGGTCACACAGGAATGCATCCAGATGAGTCTTGACATTCTCCAGAGCAGGAGACTCCACAACCCCTCTGGAGAGCCTGTTGCAGTGCTCTGTGACCCTTACAGTGAAGCTCTTCCTCATGTGAAGGTGGAACCACCCGTGCTGTAGTTTCCATCCATTACCCCTTGTCCTATCCCAGGGTGCAAGTCAGCAGAGCCTGTCCCCTCCCTCTTGACCTCAGATATTTATAAACCCTCAGATACTAATAAACATTTATTAAATCCCCTCTCAGGCTTCTCTTCTCCAGACTAGAAAGCCCCAGGTCCCTCAGCCTCTTGATGAGGCAGCTGCCCATTATTTCCTGGAAAACCAAACCAAACCAAACCAAACCAAACCAAACCAAACCAAACCAAAACAAAACAAAACAAAACAACAAACAAAACAAACAAAACCCAAGATCAAGCCATAAAACATATTACTAAGTGAAGCTAAAAGAAAAACTGAATTTCCTATCAAGTCAGTGAGAGCAGAAGCTGTGACATGTGCACATCTTTACATGCATCAAATAATGCATCACTGGCGATAATGGGCACTGAGTGGCCTTTTTGCCTTTCATTTCCCCTCCTGATAGGCACAAATCTTCTCTACAATCAAAGCTGTAAGTAGCAAATGAATCAAAAGCACTCCCAAAATCCTCAAACACACTGTGTCCAGTGCTGGGCTCCTCAGTTTAAGGACATTGAGACATTTGAATGTGTCCAGAGAAGGGCAACAAAGCTGGGGAGGTGTCTGGAGCACAGCCCTGTGAGGGGAGGCTGAGGGAGCTGGGGTTGCTTAGCCTGGAGAAGAGGAGGCTCAAGGGTGACCTTATTGCTCTCTATAGTTACCTGAAAGGAGGTTGTAGCCAGGAGGGGGTTGGTCTCTTCTCCCAGGCAAGCAGCACCAGAACAAGAGGACACAGTCTCAAGCTGCACCAGGGGAGGTTTAGGCTGGAGGTGAGGAGAAAGTTCTTCCCAGAAAGAGTAATTGGCCGTTGCAATGAGCTGCCCAGGGAAGTGGTGGAGTCAGGATCCCTGGAGGTCCTCAAAAAAGGCTTGGATGTGGCCCTTGGAGCCATGGTTCAGTTGTCAGGAGGTGTTAGGTATTAGGTAATAGATTGGACTTGATGATCTCTGAGGTGTTTTCCAACCTGGTTGATTCTGTGATTCTGTGATAAGGAAAAGCAAGTAACAGCGCTCTCTGTCATGCTACTGACTTGATGTTGGGGTTGTAAGCTATGAGACTGAGAAATGGAAGTGAATCTAAACCTGGGTTGCAAGACTGTGTCTCTAAATGTCTCACATCATCCAAAAGAGAATAAAATATTCCTCAGCACACCAAATCCATCCCCATCTGTGTATAGGATAAACAATGCTGTGTTTGTTTGGTTCTTTGAGAAAAAAAAGGAGTGCTGGGATGAGTGAAAAGGCAGCCTGTAAAGAAAGGGGCTAGAAATGAGAGTGTGATCTGTTCTGACACGGGAACAGCAGTGATAAGAGGCTAAACTGTCTGCTCATCTAAGTGTGTGTTTCAAGTAACTTCCGTTAATGTACTCAGAACAGGAGTCACTCTAAGTTCCTTCAGCTAAGAATTGTGCTCCACTCAGTGTCTCTAATGTCATTTCTAACACATTGCTGGAGAGTAAGTCACCACGCTGCTACAAGACCCCCTGCCTCAGGTTATAGTAAGTACCAAATTACCTCTTTACTGCAGGATGGAAAATAGCTTGGGCTGGAGGCAACTGAGTGCAACTGAGCATACACTTGCAAGAGCTTTAAGCTGGCATTTATGCATTTCCTATTCAGTAAAGCCAGGGAATTATGCATTTAGCCTCTGGCCCTGGTTGTGTGGCTGTTCATTGCTTCACCTCCTTTTTTATGTGAGCAGCTGGACTGTATTCTTACAATAGTTTTACCTGCAGGCTCCCAGGGTGTTAGGGGCTGGAAGGGACCTCAGGAGATCATCGAGTCCAACCCCCCTGCCAGAGCAGGACCATAGAATCCAGCACAGGTCACACAGGAACACATCCAGATGGGACTTGAAAGTCTCCAGAGAAGGAGACTCCACAGCCTCTCTGAGCAGCCTGTTCCAGTGCTCTGTGACCCTAAAACAGTGCTGAAGTTCCTCCTCACGCTGAGATGGAATCTCCTGTGCTGCAGTTTATATCAATTGCCTCTTCTCCTATCAAAGGGTACAACTGAGCAGAGCCTGTCCCCTCCCTCCTGACCCCCAGCCCTCAGATATTGATAAACAGTGATTAAATCCCCTCTCAGTCTTTTCTCCAGACTAAAAAGCCCCAGGGCACTCTGCCTCTCCTCATGGGGCACACGCTCCAGTCCCTGAATCAGCCTGGTAGCTCTCCCTTGGACTCTCTCCAATAGATCCCTGTCCTTCTTGAACTGGGAAAGCCAAACCTGGCTGCAATATTCCAGATGAGGTCTCACCAGGGCAGAGTAGAGAGGGAGAAGAACCTCCCTCAATCTCCTGGACATGCTCCTCTTACTTTTGTATATAGTATTTTCCATTTAACCTCCAATTCTCTGTGATCTTCTCTAGGTGATCCTGCCCTGGCAGGGAGGGGTTGGACACAATGATCTTTTGAGGTTCCTTCCAGCCCCTAACATTGGAAGTTGGAAGACTGTGGTACTGCCCAGAAAGTCTGAGCCTTTTTCTAATGTATGTTTGTCAACTTACAGCTCTTCAGTTCAGGTAACCATGAAACAGAAGCAGCAGCATGTGCATCTTCCCAGAAGGAGATTGGCCATTGGAATGCGCTGCCCAGGGAGGTGGTGGAGTCACCATCACTGGAGGTGTTTAAGAACAGACTGGCTGAGGCATTTGGTGCCATGGTTGAGTTGATTAGATGGTGTTGGGTGATAGGTTGGACCTGACCATCTCAAAGGTCTTTTCCAACCTGGTTCATTCTGTATTCTCTATCACAAAACATGTTAAACTATTCCTCACAGAAACTGGGGTTTCAAATATCCTTGATAGAGGCTTACTTAAAGATCTGTGTCCTGGTAGGCAAGACACAGGAGGATGAAGTGTGTGGGAAAGAGACATTACAATGAATGAAGCCAAACCAGACACCTTTGACACCTTTTCAGTGATAGGACTAGGGGAATGGAATGAAGCTGGAGGTGGGGAGATTCAAGCTAGATGTGAGGAGGAAGTTCTTCACCGTGAGGGTGGTGAGGCCCTGGAATGGGTTGTCCAGGGAGGTGGTTGAGGCCTCGTACCTGGAGGTGTTTAAGCCCAGGCTGGATGAGGCTGTGGCCAGCCTGATGTAGTGTAGAGTGTCCCTGCCCATGGCATGGGGGTTGGAACTAGATGATCCTTGTGGTCCCTTCCAACCCTAACTGAAACTATGAAACTATGAAACTATGATTTATCAGGAAGGAACACACATGAGCAAGGGGCAGTGGGTGGAGGGTGAGCCACAGCAAGTTCCATGGAAACAAGATGAAAATGTTTTTTCACTGTGAGGTGTTGGAACATTGGAGCAGGCTGCCCAGGGGGGTGGTGGAGTCTCCTTCTCTGGAGATAGTCAAACCCCACCTGGATGTGCTCCTGTGTGATCTGCTCTAGGTGCTCCTGCTCTGGCAGGGGGGGGTTGAGCTTTTCAGGTCCTTTCCAACCCCTAATGTTCTGTGATTCTGTGATACTGTGTGTTAGACACAAACCATTCTGAAGGTTTGGAGTTCATTTCCAGGCTGCCATGTCTGCCTGCAGCTACACACACTTCCACAGCTCATTTTTTAATACACATATATATATATATATATTTTAATCTTTTTGAGAAGTAATAAAGTAAGAGAGGAGACAATTCAGCTCTGACTACAGATGTTACAGTGAATAGCTATTCATTCAATTCAGAGCATCATGCAGGTAATTAAAAGCCAGAAGCAAAATAAAATCCCAACACTTTCAGCCTGCACCATCTTTGCTTTGATTATTGAAGGCATCTGAATGAAAACCAGAGGAAAATGTAATTTATTCAGACAAAAACTGAGGGTCACTTCTGGAGGAGCTTTTAGAATCATAGAATTGTTAGGGTTGGAAGGGACCTCAAGGATCATCCAGTCCCAAGCCCCCTGCCGGGGCAGGGACACCTCACACTAGGTCAGGTTACTCACAGCCACATCCAGCCTGAGTTTTCCAGAGGTTCAAAAGTAATCAAGGGGCAGTCAGTTTCACTACAAGTGAAAAAAAGTCTGCTTCAATTTTTCTTTCATATATGGTAAGGTTTTCCGAACTAAAGGAATAGAATAGAATAGAATAGAATAGAATAGAATAGAATAGAATAGAATAGTATCATAGTATCAGTCAGGGTTGGAAGGGACCACGAGGATCATCTAGTTTCAACCCCCCTGCCATGGGCAGGGACACCCCACACTAGAGCAGGCTGGCCAGAGCCTCATCCAGCCTGGCTTAAATACCTCCAGGGATAGGGCCCCGACAACCTCATACCTGGAGGTCTTAGAATAGAATTAGCCAGGTTGGAAAAGACCTTTGAGATCATCAAGTCCAACCTATCACCCAACACCATCGAATCAACTCAACCATGGCACCAAGTGCCTCATCCATCCCCTTCAGGGAGTTGTAGAGAGCAAGAAGGTCTCCCCTGAGCCTCCTCTTCTCTAGGCTAAGCAACCCCAGCTCCCTCAGCCTCTCCTCACAGGGCTGTGCTCCAGACCCCTCCCCAGCTTTGTTGCCCTTCTCTGGACACCTTCCAGCAACTCAACATCTTTCCTAAACTGCATTCTCTTGCATTCTCTGGTAGAATTATTCTGTTTGGGTATCCAGCCTATAACTGGCAGTGACAGAGTAATATGTGAGTATGATCTTAACATACTTATATACTGCTTCAGAAGTTCTGTTTCTGAATATAAAATTTTTCTTCACTGCCAGGTGGGGGTTGGTCTCTTCTCCCAGGCAACCAGCACCAGAACAAGAGGACACAGTCTCAAGCTGTGCCAGGGGAGGTTTAGACTGGATGTCAGGAAGAAATTCTTCCCAGCAAAAGAGATTGGCCATTTGAATGTGCTGCCCAGGGAGGTGGTGGAGTCACCATCCCTGGAACTGTTTAAAAAGAGCCTGGCTGAGGCACTTGGTGCCATGGTTGAGTTGATTAGATGGTGTTGGGTGATAGGTTGGACTGGAGGATCTCAAAGGTCTTTTCCAACTTGTATTCTGTGTTCTGTAATCAGACCAGTGGGTTTTATTTAGACCTTATCATTATTTTCCCTTTTACCTCCAATGGTAATTTATTTACATTCTGCCACTTTTCTGCTCAATCTGTGGAACATTTTCCTAGGCACAGCCTAAAATTGCCACATACACTTGAGGCCACATACACTTGAGGCCACATACACTTGAGGCCACATACACTTGAGGTGAGGAGAAAGTTTTTCACAGAAAGAGTTGTTGGCCAGGGAGGTGGTGGAGTCCCTGTCCCTGGAGGTGTTTAAGTTTAAGAGGGGAATGGATGTGCCACTTGAAGGCATGACTGACTTAGTCATAGGTGTTGGGTGACAGGTTGGACTTGATGATTTCTGAGGTCTTTTCCAACCTTATTGATTCTATGATTCTGTCCTGAGTGTCCAACCCAGTAAGGTGGACACAGGAAGCAGCATATTCCATACCATAAATCCTGTGCCCTATAAATGCATCTACAAAGTCTTTCTCTTCCTCTTTCTTCCCTCTCTGCTCCCATGGGAGATGTTCCCTATTGGGTAACAGTGTGGGAGTATCTCAAGCCTTCTTAAGGCTGGCTAGGCCTAATGCCAGGAGAAGAAGTGGGTGGCAGTCTCAGACCCTGGCCAGCCTGAGACTAGCCTAGCAGGGGGGTGGGAAGAAAGAGCCCTGGGGGTTTTGGGTGTGCCCTCAGGTGGGGAGAAGGGAAGTGCTGGGAGGCCTTTGGGTGTGGTGTAAGGGACTCTGTCAGCTTTGGGATACTTTGCCACTACACTTTGTAGTTTCTGTAAAGCAGCAATTGCTTTTCCATTTTAACTTTCCATCACTTTCCAATCCATTTGTGTGAGTGTCATTCTCTTGTCCCCTTTCAGGGGCAATAGAGGAGCTGTCTGGCCTCAAACCAGGACACCTTTTCAGAAGAGGAGACTCCTATCTTATATATAGAGAAACTTGATCAATCTTTTCCTAAATCTTCCCTAAAGGAAGAGAATGGATTTCACCTCATCAACAATCACAGGAACTCAAGAAGATTTTGCTTCCAAATATAACTCTCTGCATAAACTCTTGATGACCTTGCTGCATGAATAATTGCAGGCTTGGGGTACATTCTATCTGCAGGTCTGTGAAGGTACAAGGCTCTCTCCTTTCATGGTGATATATAGATTGTTGAGGCCTTTTTAAAGCATCAGTCAGATGACTTTTTTATGCTTAGAATCTCCTAAAGCAGAATATGAAATATTAATATCTAACAAAGCTAAAGAAATATGTAAGATGGTTTGGTAAATAAGGTCTCCAATGACAGGACAGGGGGCAGCAAGTGCAGGCTGAGGCAGAGGAGGTTCTGTATGAACATGAGGAAAATGTTTTCACTGTGAAGGTGCCAAAGCCCTGGAGCAGGCTGCCCAGAGAGGTTGTGGAGTCTCCTTCTCTGGAGACATTCAAAACCCACCTGGATGCATTCCTGTGTGACCCCAGGTGATCCTGCTCTATCGGGGGGTGGGGGGGACTGGATGATCTTTTAAGGGCCCTTTCAACCCCTAAAGTTTTGTGATTCTGTGATGTAGGCAATAAAGTAGTAGAGAAAAGACTAAAAGGACATAACTCAACAGTACTGGTGGCTGGAACCTACTATAGCAGAACCCTGAGTGTCAGAAAGCTGTCAGCAGCAGGAGCTCTGCAGCAAACAGATCAGGTTGCCCAGAGCCTTGTCGAGCCTAACCTTGACTCCAGGGATGGGGCCTCAACTCCCTCCCTCAGCAACTTGTTCCTGAGTTCCACTACCCTCATGGTGCAGAACTTGTTCCTCACATCCCATCTAAATCTACTCTTGTTTGAAGCCGTTGCTGGCCAGCAGGAGCAGGGAAGTCATTCTGCCCTGTGCTCAGCACCGGTTAGGCCACACCTTGAGCCCTGTGTCCACTTCTGGGCCCCACAGTTTAAGAAGGATATTGAGACACTTGAATGTGTCCAGAGAAGGGCAATGAGGCTGGGGAGAGGTGTGAAGCACAGCCCTGTGAGGAGAGGCTGAGGGAGCTGGGGTTGCTTAGCCTGCAGAAGAGGAGGCTCAGGGCAGACCTTATTGCTCTCTACAACTCCCTGAAGGGAGGTTGTTGCCAGGTGGGGCTTGGTCTCTTCTCCCAGGCAACCAGCACCAGAACAAGAGGACACAGTCTTAATGCTGTGCCAGGGGAACTTTAGGCTGGAGGTGAGGAGAAAGTTCTTCCAGAAAGCAAGATTGTCCATTGGAATGTGCTGCCCAGGGAGGTGGTGGAGTCACCATCCCTGGAAGTGTTGAAAAAGGGATTGGATGTGGCACTTGAAGCCATGGTTTAGTTAGTCATGAGGTGTTGGGTGATAGCTTGGACTCGATGATCTCTGAGGTCTTTTCCAACCTGATTGATTCTATGATTCTATGGCTGCCCCTTGTCCTATCACTTAAGCCTGTCCTGAAGTTCTCCTCCATTTCGATGCTTGGTATAAGTTCCAATGCATGTCCTAGGTTGTTAACAGTAATTTTCTCCTCATTTCACAGTCACAGTCACAGAAATTTGCAGTGCAACAAAAAGCAACACACTGTAGAGATTTCATTATTTTTCCCCTCTGAGATACCAGTAAAAGGAACCACCTGAGAATTAAACCTATACTCTGCAGCATGCAGAAGGAAAGAAGTATGCAGCACATGCATTTGCATGAAGCCAACCATAAGCACGTTGACATTATTTCATACAGATGACTTTGCTTCAGATCACATGACTTGCTTGCCTTAAAATGAACAATAATTATACAAGGAACCAATCCCATGCAGCACATCTGCTCGTTCAGGTTGCACATTCCTGAACTGGGGTGATTTACATCTGAATGAAGCTCCCAATTTTATTGAGTGACATGGAATCTAATTAGCTCCTGCCTGTAAGAGAGGAGTGTCAATTATAAAAAGTAAGGGTCTGGAAAATGAGCCTAAATGAAATTTTCCTGAACAGAAGATGCAATTGCAATCAACACCAGAGTGCTTTATTTAGCCTCTCCAGGCATGTATGATTTTATATTCTCATGAAGAGATGAAGAGTCAACAACTGGACTATTTGAAGACTGTTACTTGATGACATCAGAATGTCTTATAGAATAGAATAGAAGAATAGAATAGAATAGAATAGAATAGAATAGAATAGAATAGAGTAGAGTAGAAGAGAATAGAATAGAATAGATAGAATAGAATAGAATAGAATAGAATAGAATAGAATAATAGAATAGAAGTAGAATAGAATCGAATAGAGTAGAATAGAATAGAATAGAATAGGAGTAGAATAGAATAGAATAGAATAGAATAGAATAGAATAGAATAGAATAGAATAGAATAGAATAGAATAGAATAGAATAGAATAGAACTAACCAGGTTGGAAGAGATCTTGAGGATCATCGAGTCCAACCTGTCACCCAACACCATCCAATCAACTCACCCATGGTAGCAAGCACCCCATCCAGTCTCTTCCTAAACACCTCCAGGATGGTGACTCCACCACCTCCCTGGGCAGACCATTCCAATGACCAATCTCTCCTTCTGGAAAGAATTTCTTCCTCACATCCAGTCTAAACCTCCCCTGGCACAGCTTGAGACTGTGTCCTCTTGTTCTGGTGCTGATTGCCTGGAGAAGAGACCAACCCCCACCTGGCTACAACCTCCCTTCAGGTGGTTGTAGAGAGCAATGAGGTCTCCCCTGAGCCTCCTCTTCTCCAGGCTAAGCAACCCCAGCTCCCTCAGCCTCTCCTCACAGGGCTGTGCTCCAGACCCCTCCCCAGCTTTGTTGCCCTTCTCTGGACACCTTCTAGCAAGTGAACATCTTTCCTAAACTGAGGGGCCCAGAACTGGACACAGGGCTCAAGGTGTGGCCAAACCAGTGCTGAGCACAGGGCAGAATGACTTCCCTGCTCCTGCTGGCCACACTGTTCCTGATGCACACCTGGGCACAATGCTGGCTCACGTTCAGCCTACTCTCAACCAGTACCCCCAGGTTCCTCCCTCTCTGCCTGGCTGCTCTCCAGCAACTCTGACCCCAGCCTGTGGCACTGCCTGGGGTAGTTGTGGCCAATGTGTAGAACCTGGCACTTGGATGTGTTCAATCTCCAAGTGCCACATCCAATCATTTTTTGAACACCTCCAGGGAGGGTGACTCCACCACCTCCCTGGGCAGCACATTCCAATGGCCAATCTCTCATTCTGGGAAGAACCTTCTCCTCACCTCCAGCCTGAACAGTGCAGTTTGAGACTGTATGTTGCTTCTGGTCAGTCTTGGTGAGGTCACCCTGGAGTATTGGGCTGGGTCCAGGCCTGTTTCCCAGTACAGGAGAGCTGCAGACATACTGAAGTGAGCCCCATGAAGATGACTGAGGGAAAGGAGCATCTGACATACCAGGAGAGGATGAGAGAGCTGGGATTATTCAGCCTAGAGAAAAGAAAAGCTCAGGCTGATCTTACCAATGTACACAAATACCTGATGGAGGTCTGAGGAAACAGCCAGACTTTCCTCAGCGATGTTCCGTGCAAGGAGAAGAGGGAAAGGACACAAACTGAAACACAAGGAGTTCCTTTTAAACAAGGCTTCTCCACCCTCTTTTTTTCTTTAAGGTGGCTCAGACACCAGAAGAGGCTGCCCAGAGTAGTTGTAGAGTCTCTGTCTTTGGAGATACTCCAAACCCAACTGGGGACAGCCCTTGGTAACCTTTTGTGGTTGACCTTGTTTGAAGCAGTGGTGACTGGAAAAAAGAAATGATCTCCAAAGGTTCACTTCCAAGTTGAGCTCCTGTATGGCTGTAAGCATCAGAAATGTTTTATCTCTGTTTTATTATATTTCCTGCTTCCTACCAGGACCTTTTTTCACACACTGCCTTTCTATAACAGCTCATCTTTTACAAGGAATGATATTGTTTCATCTCCACAACACGGATTTAATATTGCCTGGAGATCCTGATGTCAAAATCTCCAATCCTGCAAAACTGATAACATTATATTTATACAGGAAATAACAAAACAGGAAATATCTCTGAATCAGTGTCAGTAACTTAAGCCTGAGACCCTCTGCTCTGTAAGATTTCTCCACTGTTAAAATTCCATTGTGGATTAGCTGGATTCAGTCTCAACCAGTGTATCAGGAACTGCATCACTATGGGATGGGATGGAATGAGAGAGAGCAATCTGTGCTTAAAAAAGCCCACAATTCACTGGAGTTCAAAAAGAGCAGCAGTTTGTCTGAACCTCACTTGCCACCACAGCCTAGCTCCTGAGTGCTGCTTTTATTTTGCTGAAGCAGCAAAAGCTTTTGTTAAGGTTTTCTGTCCGCCTGGATAGAGCAGCCCTGGAGCAAACCATAGAATCAGAGTCACGGAGTGGGAGAGGTTGGAAGGGACCTCCAGAGATCATCGAGTTCAACCCCACCACCAAAGCAGGATCAGCTAGGGCAGGTCTAGAGGAGACTGCACAGCTTCTCTGGGAATCCTGTTCCAGCTCTACACCACCTCCCTGGGCAGCACATTCCAAAGGCCAATTACTCTTTCTGGATAGAACTTCTTCCTCACCTCCAGCCTAAACCTCCCCTGGCACAGCTTGAGACTGTGTCCTCTTGTTGTGGTGCTGGTTGGCTGGGAGAAGAGACCAACCCCCACCTGGATACAACCTCCCTTCAGGGAATTGTAGAGAGCAAGAAGGTCTGCCCTGAGCCTCCACTTCTCCAGGCTAAGCAACCCCAGCTCCCTCAGCCTCTCTTCAGAGGGCTTGTGCTCCAAAAACCAGCCACCAGGCTGGGTCATACTGCTAAGGCAACCTTTACAAGAGATTCTGCAAGTACTCCAGAAGTTTTCCAGCAAAATTAACTGAATTTGGATATTGTTTCTCCTTTCCCTTCCTTTGCTTTCACACACAAACATGTGATGCCTTTTCTGTCTTGTGCTCCATGCACTCTGAGATTGGTTCCACAGGCCATCTGTCAGTCAGATTCAACTGGTAGCATAACAAGATTTTCATAAGGAAATGGAGCAGAATTTCTCTTGAACTCAAACTCTAACAAATGAAAGCCATCTGTACATCCCCAGTAAGCAGCAGGTCTCTGGCACAGGTTACCCAGGGAGGTGGTGGAAGCCTCATCCCTGGAGATTTTGAAGGCCAGGCTGGATGTGGCTGTGAGCAACCTGCTGTAGTGTGAGGTGTCCCTGCCCATGGCAGGGGGGTTGGAATTGGATGATCCTCAAGGTCCCTTCTAACCCTGACAATTCCATGATTCTATAGAATCATAGAATAGAATCACAGAATCACCAAGGTTGGGAAAGACCTCAAAGATCACCAAGTCCAACCTGTCACCCAAGGCCTCATGCCTGCTAGACCATGGCAGCAAGTGCCATGTCCCATCCCCTCTTGAACACCTAAACACCTATGAGTCTGTACCCTTGCCACAGACTCCAGTAATTCTGACACTTTGAGCCAATGGCTCAAAAGAAACTGAAGCTTAGCAGCAGATCAGTTCAATCATTTACTGACTTAGCCTTCAGATATGGTAAGTGTTGGATCACATTCAATTCCCCAAATGCTTTCTCTGCCATGCACCAGCAGGGCAAACCATGGCTTGATCAAAGAGGCTTTCTGCTTTTTTACTGGGATTCTTTTATCACTCCCTCTTACTCACCTGAGGCCAGATGAAGCATAGCTGTTAATTGTCTATGAGTCTTTGCTTGGTGGCAGTATAAAACAAAAGGCATCCAGCAAATCCTCTGTACATTCACCACAGTTCTGCTGCTGTCAGGCGAGTAGGCACCCAGAGAATTGTTCCTCCTGATAGCTTCAGGGCTAGTATCCATCCCTCTCTCTCTCTCTCTCATTGTTCCTCAGTTCCACTGCTATCTTTGGGCTCGGTCTTCACTTGGTATTCCTGGCATACTGATGTGGAAGTAAAAATATATATCTGATTCCTCAACATTTCTGCACAGAAATAGAGTTTGAGAAAGACTTTTCTGGCTATTTTCCAAATCACAAGGTGTTCCCTGTTGTAAGGGACCTCCAAACATTGTGTAGTCCAACCCCCCTACCAAAGCAGGATCACAGGGCTTACAGAAAGGCATCCAGGTGGGTTCTGCAAGTCTGCAGATGAGGAGACTCCACAGCCTTCCTCCTCCAGGGCTGTGGCATTCTCACAGTAAAGAACTTCTCCTCATGCTGAGGTGAAGCCTCCTGTGCTCCAGCTTCTACCTGTTGGTCCTTGTCCTATTACTGGGCACCACTGGAGAAAGCCTGCCCCTTCCTCTTGACACCCAACCCTCAGATATTTATAGACATTAACAAGATCCCCTCTCAGCCCCAAGTCTCTCAGTCTTTCCTCATAGCAGAGATGTTGAAGTCTATTAATCATTCTTGGACTCTCTCCAGCAGATCCCTGTCTCTCTTGATATGGGAAGACCAAAACTTGGTCCTGTGTCCAGTTCTGGGCCCCTCAGTTTATGAAGGACATTGAGACGCTTGAAGGTGTCCAGAGAAGGGCAACAAAGCTGGGGAGGGGTCTGGAGCACAGCCCTGGGAGGAGAGGCTGAGGGAGCTGGGGTTGCTTAGCCTGGAGAAGAGGAGGCGCAGGGGAGACCTTCTTGCTGTCTACAACTACCTGAAGGGAGGTTGTAGGCAGGTGGGGGTTGGTCTCTTCTCCCAGGTAACCAGCAGCAGAACAAGAGGACACAGTCTCAAGCTGTGCCAGGGGAAGTTTAGGCTGGAGGTGAGGAGAAAGTTCTTCCAGCACGAGAGATTGGCCATTGGAATGGTCTGCCCAGGGAGGTGGTGGAGTCCCCATCCCTGAAGATGTTCAAGAAAGGCTTGGATGTGGCACTTGGTGCCAGGCTTTAGTAGTCATGAGGTGTTGGGTGACAGGTTGGACTTGGTGATCTTTGAGGTCTTTTCCAACCTTATTGATTCTATGATTCTATGGACACAGTATTCCAGGTGTGGTCTCACCAGGGCAGAGTAGAGGGGGAGGAGAACTCACTACCACTAAACCATGTCCCTTCTAATCCATCCCAGGATGCCCCTGGCCTTCTTGGCCACAAGAGCACGTTGCTGGCTCTCCTTATTTACTTCATAAGCAGACTTTCTATCCTCATCACTCTGTTATTACTTCTTATGTCCTAAGAAACCATCCAGGGAATTAGTTTCTGTGCACGTAGGGATGGAAATGGATGTGTGCCTCTACACAGAACTGTTATCAGTCTTGCTGAAGTCAGTACACCGACCAGTAGTAACTGATGTTAAGTAGGATAGAATCAGTCAGCACACATGGGTCAGCAGCATTTATTGTAATGAACACCACTCTGCTTCCAGCCTACAAAGCTCTGGACCGTGAGGGTCACAGAGCAGTGGAACAGGCTCCCCAGAGAGGTTGTGGAGCCCCAGCTGAAAATGTTCCCTGTGCAACCTGTGCTAGATCCCATGCTCCTGCTCTGGCAGGAGGGTTGGACTTGAAGATCTCTGGAGGTCCCTTCCAACCCCTAACCTCCTGTGATCCTGTGATCTGCCAAGCTCTTGCCACATTCTCAGACCCATGCACACTTCAGAGGTAGGAAAGCACTTTATATAACTGCCAAGTGCAGGACTTTTAGAGGTGAATTTAAGAATGCAGCATTCTTAGTGAGCTCCTCTAGGTGTGCTTCTGTGCCAGACGGAGATTTTGGTGCATCAGGTGGCAACCAGTCAGCAAAGACCTAGTCTGCAGAAGAACCAAGACAGACTACTGATCAACTGAAAACTGCCTTGGCATTAACAGGGCAACTCTCAGCAAAGCAGTTCCCAGTTTTTTTGCAGGAGCAATTTTGTGCTAAGGAAGGACAAGAGGCTACTTATCTATTACTTCTCCCTCTTTCCCTCCTCCCTCAACTCCGGGATTCATGTCAAAAGATTGGATGTAATTACATTTACTCATGTATCACAGGATCACAGTATCACCAAGGTTGGAAGAGACCTCAAAGATCATCGAGTCCAACCTGTCACCACAGACCCCATGACTAGACCATGGCACCAAGTGACACGTCCAATCCCCTCTTGAACACCAGGATCACAGGATCACAAGATGCTAGGGTTTGGAAGGGACCTCTGGAGATCATCCAATCCAACTCCTCTGCCAGAGCAGGAGCATAGAATCCAGCACAGGTCGCACAGGGATGCAATCAGAAGGCTCTTGAAAGCCTCCAGAGAAGGAGACTCCACAACCTCTCTGGGCAGCCTGCTCCAGGGCTCTGTGACCCTCACAGTGAGGAAGTTCCTCCTCATGTTGAGGTGGAACCTCCTGTGCTATAGTTTATATCCTTTGCTCCTCAGGGTACAGGGTACAGCTGAGCAGAGCCTGTCCCCTGCCTCCTGACCCCAGCCCTCAGATATTTACAAACATTTATTAAATCTCCTCTCAGTCTTCTCTTTTGCAGACTAAAAAGCCCCAGGTGCCTCAGCCTCTCCTCACCAGGCAGTGCTCCAGTCCCCTAATCATCCTCACAGCCCTCCACTGGACTCTCTCCAGCAGATCCCTGTCCCTCTTGAATTGGGGAGCCCAGAACTGGATGCAATCTCCGGTGTGGCCTCACCAGGGCAGAGTAGAGGTGGGTGAGAACCCCTCTGGCTTTGCTGGTCACACTCCTCTTAATGCACCCCAGGTTCACTTACTGTGGAACCAATTTTTCCTCCCTGACCTCCCATCAGTTTGAAGGCAGAGCTACTGCATTTCTGGCCTGCTACAGAGCTGCTGCAGCTGGGCACGTTGAGGCTATGTGAACAGAGAGGTGAAGCACTTCAGAGGCAAACCCAACTCAATTTGGTATTGCCTCTGTGCTCTCTGTTCCACACAAGAGCTGCTGTGACTGTGGGAAACGACACAATAATTGGTAAAGATGCAGATTATTAAATTAAGGAGGTGAAGAAAAATTGCTTTCAGTCCCCATCAGACTTCACAATTAAACCTGACATGTGGTGCAGTTGGAACACAAATTGCCAAACAAAACAGAATTAATTGCTCAATTCTTTAATAGAGCATGCAAATGCAAGGTCAGTGTGCTGCTAGGCTTCTTCAGGGGTGTGAGAGGTGGGCATTTGTTGTTGCCTAGGGTAAGGCATTGGTCATCTGGCAATGAAACTGAAAAGAAGAAAAGTCACAGGATCACAGCTCACAGGATCACAGGATGGTATCATAGTATCAGTCAGGGTGGGAAGGGACCACAAGGATCATCTAGTTCCACCCCCCTGCCATGGGCAGGGACAACCCACACTACATCAGCCTGGCCAGAGCCTCATCCAGCCTGGGCTTAAACACCTCCAGGGATGGGGCCTCAACCACCTCCCTGGACAACCCATTCCAGGGCTTCACCACTCTCATGGGAAGACTTCCTCCTCCCCTCCAGCCTCAATCTCCCCACCTCCAGCTTCATTCCATTCCCCCTAGTCCTTATCACTACCTGAGAGCTGAAAAGTCCCTCCCCAGCTTCCTTGGAGCCCCCTTCAGATACAGGAATTCCAAAATTAGGTATCCTCAGAGTCTTCTCTTCTCCAGACTGAACAGCCCCAACTCCTTCAGTCTGTCCTCACAGGACAGGTGCTCCAGCCCTCTGATCATCCTCGTGGCCCTTGTCTGGACACCTTCCAGCACCTTCAGATCCCTCTTGGAATAGGGGCTCCAGAACTGGAGGCAGTACTCCAGGTGGGGTCTCAGCAGAGCTGACAGAGGGGGAGAATCCCCCTCCCTTGCCCTGCTGGCCACCCTTCTCCTGAGCCCAGGATCTGATTGGCTTTCCGGGCTGCAAGTGCACCCTGAGAGCTCCTGGTGAGCTTTCTCGTCCACCAGCACCCCCAAGTCTCTCTCCCTCTGGGCTGCTCCCCAGCCAGTCCCTGCCCAGCCTGGATTTGTGCCTGGGATTGCCTCGACCCACTGCAGGACCCTGCCTTGGTCTTGTTGAAGCTCCTGAGGTTGGCTTGTGCCCACCTCTCCAGCCTGTCCAGGTCCCTCTGGCTGGCATCCCTTCCCTCCAGCTGTCTGCTGCACCACACAGCTTGGTGTCAGCAGCAACCTTGCTGAGGCTGCACTCAATGCCTCTGTCCATGTCACCCACAGAGATGTTCCACAAGCCTGGTCCCAGGACTGATCCCTGGAGGGACTCTGCTTGTCCCTGGCCTCCACTGGGACATGGACCATTGACAGCCACTCTTTGGGTGCAGCCATCAAGCCAGTTCCAGGATGTGAAAGTAAGCAACCTGTCTTTTCCAGGACCACTACTAGCATCACAGGTGATACAGTGCTTTCAAATACCTTCCATTTATCTCTCCTTCTGTCTTTCTTTTTCACTTAAACCAAAGAGAAACAGAGTCACCATTCCTGGAAGTGTTCCAGAGGGGATTGGACGTGGCACTTGGTGCCATGGTTTAGTAGTCATGAGGTCTTGGGTGACAGGTTGGACTTGATGATCTTTGAGGTCTTTTCCAACCTTATTGATTCCATGATTCTATGAAAGATTGGAAGGGACCTCATCCAGTCCAACCCCCCCCCTGCCAGAGCAAGACCATAGAATCCAGCACAGGTCACACAGGAACACATCCGGATGGGGCTTGAAAGTCTCCAGAGAAGGAGACTCCACAACCTCTCTGGGCAGCCTGCTCCAGGGCTCGGTCAACCTTACAGGAAAGAAATTCTTCCTCATGTTGAGGTGGAACCCTGTGCTGGAGTTTCCATCCATTGCTCCTTGTCCTATCCCAAGGCACAAGTGAGCAGAGGCTGTCCCTGTCCCTTCCTGACCCCCAGCCCTCAGATATTTATGGACATTGTTTAGATCCCCTCTCAGTCTTCTCTGCAGAGTAAACAGCCTCCACATCTCTCAGCCTATCCTCATAGGGCAGTGCTCCAGTCCCTTCAGCATCCTTGCAGCCCTCCATTGGACTCTCTCAAGTAGATCCCTGTCCTTCTTTGTAGCCCTCCATTGGACTCTCTCCAGCAGATCCCTGTCCCTCTTGACCTGGGGAGCCCAGAACTGGATGCAATATTCCAGGTGGGGCCTCACTAGGGCAGAGTAGAGGGGGGAGGAGAACTCCCTAGACCTGCTGGGCACGCTCTTCTTGATGGACTCAGGAGTTCATGCTGTAGGCAATGATGTACAAATTAATGGCATAGCTTTCTATTGCCATCAGCTCAGCTCCTTCCTTCAGTAGCCATAGCAGATTCTTCAGGAGCTGCCTGTTTATGCTTACACCACACAGCAGCAAATCAAAGTCAGCACCATTCCCCCCCCCACCCCCCTTTTTCTTTCCATACCTTGTTTACAAAGCAGGCATAAACAGTAAAATGTTGTTAGAAAATTACACCTATACCTAATAATCTCAAGATTAAACTAGTGGAGGAGAAAAGAATAATGTTTGACTAGCCTAATAGAAGCCTGTCCAACTTCAGCAAGACAAGCTCTGAATTGTTTGCATTTTTTTTCCCCCATCCACAATGCCATCTCACAGCACCCTGCAGACAGCAAAGCATCTCTTGCTGTGACAAGTTATTGATTTTGTTTTTCCTCTGAGAACTCTAACAAGTCAGACTGAAAGCTTCATAAAATATACAGCTGGAGCAGTACTTTGTCAGGGATAGAAGTGGTGAAGAAATTGGCTCTCCAGTGTTTAGCAGGGGTGGGGGGGAAGAAGAAAGAAATGAAATTACATTAGTGTGAATGTGTGCATCTTGGCCTGGGAAAAGTAAGCCTGGACTAAAGCTCAGCAAGCATGTTCAGCCCTTCAGTGTCCAAGAGAGACAGGGATCTGCTGGGCAGAGTCCAGTGGAGAGCCATGAGGAGTGACTGTGGGACTTGAACATCTCTCCTGTGAAGAGAGACTGAGAGAACTGGGGCTGCTTAGTCTGGACAGGAGAAGGCTGAGAGGGGATTTGATCAATGCCTGTCAATATCTGGGGGGCTGGCATCACGATGAAGGCACCAGGCTCGTTTTGGTGGTGCCCAGTGACAGGACAAAGAACAAGGGGGGCAAGCTGGAGCACAGGGACCCTCAACATGGGAGGCACTTCTTTACAGTGAGGGTGATGGAACACTGGAACAGGCTGCCCAGGGAGGTTGTGGACTCTTCTGTGGAGACTTTCACAACCCACCTGGATGTGTTCTGTGTGACCTGCCCTGGGTGATCCATGCTTTGGCAGGGGTGTTGGACTGGGTGATCTCTGGAGGTCCCTTCCAACCCCTAACATTATGTGATTCTGTGATCAGTGGTGATAGCCTTCCTCCTACCACCTCTTCCTCCTACCACCTCTTCCTCCTACCACCTCTTCCTCCTGCTCCTCCCAAGGGTAAATCCTGACCTTTTATCCTGAATTCTAAGAAAAGAAGGGAAGGTAAAGAAAAATGATATTAGGAAATAATTCGTTTCTCTCAAGACAGGCACAGAAAAAGAAAGTCTCTTCTGGCTTAATAGAGAACTAGAAGCTGCTGTCATCTCACTTGTTCCTGTTGCTTTAACATCAAAAATGTGATTTGACTGTGCATGGGAAAAGAGAAACCACTTTGCTGAGATGCACAGGAGAGATTTTGTTGCTGATCAGAAAATGAGTCTGACATGAGCTTGAGCGGGACAGGCTGACTTAAACTGCTGAACAACCTACTGAGCCACTCATTACTTGGTTGCCAAAAGGCAGAGCCATCAGTCGGGGGGGAAAGTTTCTTTTGTATTGCTGGAGTGGTGGCAAGTACAAGGACACCAATCAGATGGAAATGTATCATCTCCCTTTACCTCAAACAACCCTTTCTAACTCTGCAGGTCACTGGACAAAATTAAGCAACTGCTAAAGCTTCTTCCACTTCGAATGCATCTGTGGCCCAGCTTGATTCCCTCAGATCACAATCCCTTGGGGGCTTACAGAATGTGAGTGCTCTGTAAACCTGGCATGGGAAGTGAAAGGGACATTTTCTTTTAGCATTAAGTTACCCTTTTTAAAAAAGTTTTTACTCTTTTGTTGTAGTTGTTGTTGTTTTGTTGGTTACAAACCATATGACCCTTGCAGGTATATTATCTAATGCAATATTCAAGATATGTTGACTTTTTAAACCAGATAGGAGAGCATAGCATCAACCAGGTTGGAAAAGACCTCAGAGATCATCAAGTCCAACCTATTGCCTAATCCCTAACACCTCCTGATAACTAAACCATGGCTCCCAGTGCCACATCCCTTTCTGAACACCTCCAGGGTCAGCGACTCCACCACCTCCTTGGGCAGCACATTCCAATGGACAATCTCTCTGTATGAAGAACTTCTTCCTCACATCCAGTGTAAACTCCCCTGGTGCAGCTTGAGACTGTGTCCTCTTGTTCTGGTGCTGGTTGCCTGGGAGAAGAGACCAACCCCCACCTGGCTGCAACCTCCCTTCAGGGAGTTGTAGACGGCAAGAAGGTCTCCCCTGAGCCTCCTCTTCTCCAGGCTAAGCAACCCCAGCTCCCTCAGCCTCCCCTCACAGGGCTGTGCTCCAGACCCCTCCCCAGCTTTCTTGCCCTTCTCTGGACACCTTCCAACAACTCAACATCTTTCCTAAACTGAGGAGCCCAGAAGTGGACACAGGACTCAAGGTGTGGCCTAAGCAGTGCTGAGCACAGGGCAGAATGACCTCCCTGCACCTGCTGGCCACACTATTCCTGATGCAGGCCAGGATGCCATAGACTCATAGAATTGTGAGGGTTAGAAAGGACCTTAAGGATCATCCAACCCCTGCCATGGGGAGGGACAGCTCACACTAGATCAGGTTGTTCAGAGCCACATCCAGCCTGGC
>CM037636.1:48396640-48426220 GCA_015227895.2 Colaptes auratus | reverse complement strand
AGAATAGAATAGAATAGAATAGATAGAACAGAATAGAATAGAATTACCAGGTTGGAAAAAGACCTTTGAGATTATCAAGCACAACCTATCACCCAACACCATCTAATCAACTCAACCATGGCACCAAGTGCCTCATCCAGGCTCTTACTAAACACCTCCAGGGATGGTGACTCCACCACCTCCCCGGGCAGCACATTCCAATGCTCAATCACTCTCTCTGTGTAGAACTTCTTCTTCACCTCCAGCCTAAACCTCCCCTGGCGCAGCTTGAGACTGTGTCCTCTTGCTCTGGTGCTGGTTGCCTGGGAGAAGAGACCAACCTTTGCCTGTCTACAATCTCCCTTCAGGGAGTTATTGAGAGCAAATGAGGTCTCCCCTGAGCCTCCTCTTCTCCAGGCTAAGCAACCCCAGCTCCCTCAGCCTCTCCTCATAGGGCTGTGCTCCAAACCCCTCCCCAGCTTTGTTGCCCTTCTCTGGACATGTTCCAGCAAGTCAACATCTTTCCTGAACTGAGGGGCCCAGAACTGGACACAGGACTCGAGGTGTGGCCTAACCAGTGCAGCAGTGACTGCTCCTGTTGGTCACACTATTCTTGATGCTGGCCAGGATGCCATTGGCCCTCTTGGCTGCCTGGGCACACTGCAGGCTCATGTTCAGCCTACCATCAACCAGCACCCCCAGGTCCCTCTCTGCCTGGCTGCTCTCAGCCACTCTGCCCCCAGCCTGTAGCACTGCCTGGGGTTGCTGTGGCCAATGTGCAGACCCCAGCACTTGGATGTGTTCAATCTCCTGCCCTTGGACTCTGCTTGCAGGCTGGACTAGATGATCAAAGAGGTCTTTTCCAGCCTCAATAATTCTGTGATTACAGTCAATAAATATCACACCTGTAGCATGGTCCAGGCCTATTCAGTCCCATGCCTTGTTGTTAGGTAGGAAAGAGAGAGGGAGGTTTTGGCCCCATTCAGACACATCTTCTGAAAGGAGCCCTCACACTTCCTGTGAACAGATGATTTGAGCTGATCTCGAAATCCCCCTGCTCTAGCATGTTAATTCTTCACTAAAAACTTAATAGTTCATCTTTTTTTTCCCCCCACATACAGTACCTTTTTAGTTTTCCTCCCTACATTTGTGTTTATTTTTTCCCCCATTAAGCAGTCACATAAATGAATTGAACACCTTTCACAGCACTTCCACTCCAATTTGCTAGGTTGCTTTTTGCACCACATCTTTTATTCACCATGCCCAAGGAGGAGATTCCTCTCAACCAGTGTAATGAATGCCCACTCTCTTGTGGAACCAGTTCCACTTTTGTGGTTCTCAGCTAATATCTGAGGGTCAATACAATTCCTTGGTACTTCAGAAATGTCACAGCTTTATGGATTGGGAAAGGGTTTTAAAGCTTCTGAGCTTTCCAAAAGGCTCATGGAGCTTCATTCTAAAGGCTAATATCAGTGTAACTCCCCAAAGCACAGACTGCAACACTGCAGAGCACCAGAAGCAGCTTTCTAGCAGGCCACAGACTTTATCACAGAATCACAGAATTGTTAGGGTTGGAAGGGACCTCAAGGATCATCTACATCCAACCCTACTGCCATGGGCAGGGGCACCTCACACTACAGCAGGTTGCTCACAGCCACATCCAGCCTGGCCTTCAAAACCTCCAGGGATTAGGTTTCCACCACCTCCCTGGGCAAGCTGTGCCAGGCTCTCACCACCCTCATGGGGAACAACTTCTTCCTAACATCCAATCTGAATCTACCCATGTCTAGTTTTGTTCCATTCCCCCTACTCCTATCATTCCTTGACACCCTCAAAAGTCCCTCCCCAGCTTTCTTGCAGACCTCTTCAGATACTGGAAGGCCACAAGGATGTTTCCTCCTCGCAGCCTTCTCTTCCCCAGACTGAACAACCCCAACTCCCTCAGTCTGTCAGCAGCTCCAGCCCTCTGCTCATCCTTGTGGCCTTTCCCTAGAAACCTTCCAGCACCTCCAGATCCTTCTTGTAATAGAGGCTCCAGAACTGGATGCAGGACTTCAGGTGTGGTCTCAGCAGAGTGGAGCACAGGGGGAGAATCCCCTGCCTCACCCTGCTGGCTCTGCTTCTCTTGATGCAGCCCAGGCTCTGCTCGGCTCTCTGGGCTGCAAGTGCTCACTGCTGGCTCCTGTTGAGCTTCTCCTCCACCAGCACCCCCAGGTCCTTGTCTTCAGGCTGCTCTCCAGCCAGTCCCTGCCCAGCCTATATCAGTGCTTGGCATTGCCCTGACCCAGCTGCAGGACCTTGCCCTTGGTCTTGTTGAACCTCATGAGGTTGTCATGGGCTCAGCTCTGAAGCCTGTCAAGGTCCCTCTGGATGGATCCCTTCCCTCCAGCCTGTGTCTGCTGCACCACACAGCTTGGTGTCCTCAGCAAACTGCTGAGGGTGCACTCAAGGCCACTGTCCATGGTACCAAGAGAGATGTTAAACAAAGCTGGTGCAGTACCGATCCCTGAGGGATTCCAGTTGTCACTGGCCTCCACTTGGACATGGACCCACTGACATTTTCTTCCAATGGCTCTAAAAGTATCGATTAACATAAAATAACTCCCCCAACATTCACAGTAACTTCCCCAAAGAACTCCAATGCCAATAACCCAGCTTTTCCAGGAAGAAGAAGTCCTCTGTTAAATCCTGTCTTTCAGTATCCATTAGCACAGGAAAAGGTTTTCAAATAACCCAACATTCACCTAACTGCAAGCCTGAAAGGTTTAAGTTGGCTCTTTCAGGTAAGTGTGGTACTTGCTTTTAGTCATCTTATAGCTTCATTTTCCCCCTTCCTTAGCAGCTTTGCTGTGCAAAGGAGTATTGGTACTGTCCAACGGGAGGAGGAAGATCTGTTTTAAATATCTATCTATCTATCTATCTATCTATGGTGAGTTACAGTTATGCACACTTCTGTCAGTGTGTGCACTTGCAGCCCAGAAAGCCAATCCCAGCCTGGGCTGCAGCAAGAGAGACATAACCAGCAGGCTGAAGGAAAGGATTCTCCCCCTCTGCTCTGCTCTGCTGAGACCCCACCTGGAGCACTGTGTCCAGTGCTGGAGCCTCTGTGCCAGGAAGGATCTGGAGGTGCTGGAAGGTGTCCAGAGAAGGGCCACGAGGATGAGCAGAGGGCTGGAGCTGCTCTGCTATTAGGACAGACTGAGGGAGTTGGGGCTGTTCAGTCTGGGGAAGAGAAGGCTCTGAGGAGACCTAATTGTGGCCTTCCAGAATCTGAAGAGGGCTACAAAAAAGCTGTGGAGGGACTTCTGAGGGTGTCAGGGAGTGACAGGACTAGGGAGAATGGATCAAAACTAGAAATGGGTAGTTTCAGATTGGATGTTAGGAAGAAGTTCTTCCCCATGAGGGTGGCGAGAGCCTGGCACAGGTTGCCCAGGGAGGTGGTGGAAGCCTCATGCCTGGAGGTTTTGAAGGCCAGGCTGGATGTGGATGTGAGACACCTGCTGCAGTGTGAGGTGTCCCTGCCCATGGCAGGGGGTTGGCACTGGCTGATCCTTGAGGTCCCTTTCAACCCTGACAATTCTGTGATTCTATGGTTTTACAAATACAGAGACAGCTTCATGTGCCTGCAGTCTCATTCTATGTCTCTTTGCAAGTGCTGTACTTTAAACAATCAAATAAGTGGAAGATTAAATTGCATTATTAAAAGACAAATAACTTCAGAGTCTATTGAAAGAGCATTTCTGAAGATGCACATCCCTGTAGGCAACAGCTGGTGATATAAAAGGAACAGCTGCTAGCTGTCAACAGCTGGTGACAACAGCAACTGATAAGAGGCAGGCTATGATTTTTGATAAAGAAAAACACCATCACTGCTTCTGAGCACTGAAAACACTGAGCTGGGCAAGGAGGTCAAAAGTGTTTGCTGTTCTCTAAATGCAGGGCATGTCTGTTCCTAGTAACAGATGAACAATTGTCCATGATCCTCATGAGGTTCACCGAGAGCAAATGCAAGGTCCTGAACCTGAGCCAGAAAAATCCTCACTGTCAATACAGACTGGGGGATGAGGTGACTGGGGGAAAAGGACTTGGTGGTGTGGGTGGATGAGAAGCTGGACAGGAGCAGACAGTGCAAGCTTGCAGCCCAGAAGGCAAATGTCAGTGGGTGCCAGGCCCCAGGCCCCAGGCAGTTCCTCTACCCTAGCTTACTGATGATGTTCAATGTCACACAATCTCAGGCCCAGGAGGACTCTCCCTCTCCCTCTCCCTCTCCCTCTCCCTCTCCCTCTCCCTCTCCCTCCCTCTCCCTCTCCCTCCCTCCCCTCCCTCTCCCTCTCCTCTCCCATGGCTGTAACTGCTCGATTCCCAGCAAGCAGAAGGCCTGGACAACCATTCCAAAGAGAAAGGCTGGCTTCACCCATAATCAAATGTGGTATTTCAGATTCCTGAGTCACCTTGGTCGTCAATGACAGCACTGGGAAATTCACCTGCTAGTGTTCCTGCCAGGATGGTGATCCCACAAGGTCCCCTAATGCATCTAACTACTTCCAAAACTCAGCCATCCCCTGCATAACTCAAGTCTTTCCTCAGCAGCCAGGTCGACTTCTCACTGTGTTATCATACAATCATAGAATCAATAAGGTTGGAAAAGACCTCAGAGATCATCAAGTCCAACCTGTCACCCAACACCTCATGACTACTAAACCATGGCTTCAAGTGCCACATCCAGTCCTGTCTTGAGCACCTCCAGGGATGGTGACTCCACCACCTCCCTGGGCAGCACATCCCATGGCCAATCTCTCTTGCTGGGAAGAACTTTCTCCTCACCTCCAGCCTAAACCTCCCCTGGCACAGCTTGAGACTGTGTCCTCTTGTTCTGGTGCTGGGTGCCTGGGAGAAGAGACCAACCCCCACCTGGCTACACCTTTCCTTCAGGTAGCTGTAGACAGCAAGAAGGTCTCCCCTGAGCCTCCTCTTCGCCAGTCTAAAATGTATGTAGCCTCATGTCAAATCATAGAATGGTCCAGGCTGGAAGGGACCTCCAAAGGTCATCTAGTCCAACCTCCTCACAGTCAGCAGGGACCAGATCAGGCTGCCCAGGGCCTCATCAAGCTTTACCTTGAATATCTCCAGGTATGGAACCTCAATCTCCTGCCTGGGCAACCTGTTCCAGTGTTCCACCACCCTCATAGTAAAGAACTTCTTCCTGATATCCAATCTAAATCTGCCCTTCTCTAGTTCAAAGCAGGAGTTTCTCACAGTCCATTAAGTTCCTAATCCCCAAGGCCAGTGCCTTTTCTCTTGCCTGCTTATCCTAGCAGCACACAGACACACACATGTGGTTTCCACTCTGTAAGCTGCCTTCCATCAGCCTCCAAGGGGAGGGCTTTAACCACAGCCACCCTGTGAGTTCGTAAGCAGACTTTATTTTTTCTTCCACTTCTACAAGCTTGTTCACTTCTGAAGAGCTAGGACTCTCCATACAACAGTTACTCACACTCTAGATGGATGTAAATTACAGCAGATTACCACAGTGACTGCTGAGAGGTTAGAAAAGCTGTGTTAGATGAGCACAGAGAAGCATAAAAATGACAGAGACGGTTGCCTGCAAAGAGGAACAGTTGCTAGGGTGCTGCTCTTCTGCCCAGTGGAGTATTCCTACCAGTTGCTGCTCTACACCTTGACTACTGTGTCCAATTCTGGGCCCCTCAGTTCAGGAAAGATGTTGTGTTGCCCCCACCTGGCTACAACCCCCTTCAGGCAGTTGTAGAGAGCAATATGGCCTCCCCTGAGCCTCCTCGTCTCCAGGCTAAGCAACCCCAGCTCCCACAACCTCTCCTCACAGGGCTGTGCTCCAGACCCCTCCCCAGCTTTGTTGCCCTTCTCTGGACACCTTCCAGCAACTCAACATCTTTCTTAACTGAGGAGCCCAGAAGTGGACACAGGACTCGAGGTGTGGTCTAACCAGTGCTGAGTACAAGGGCAGAATGACCTCCCTGCTCCTGCTGGCCACACTCTTCCTGATGCAGGCCAGGATGCCATTGGCCTTCTTGGCCACCTGGGCACACTGCAGGCTCATGTTCAGCCTACTGAAAACCAGTACCCCCAGGTCCCTTTCTGCCTGCCTGCTCTCCAGCCACTCTGACCCCAGGCTGTAACACTGCGTGGGGCTGCTGTGGCCAATGTGTAAAACCCAGCACTTGGATGTGCTAAATCTCATGCCAGCCCCAGTTCTGGGCCCCTCACTTTAGGAAAGATGTTGAATTGCTGAGGTTTCCAGAGAAGGGCAACAAAGCTGGGGTGGGGTCTGGAGCACAGCCCTGTGAGGAGAGGCTGAGGGAGCTGGGGTTGCTTAGCCTGGAGAAGAGGAGGCTCAGGGGGAGACCTTCTTGCTCTCTCCAACTCCCTGAAGGGAGGTTGTAGCCAGGTGGGGGTTGGTCTCTTCTCCCAGGCAAGCAGCACCAGAACAAGAGGACACAGTCTCAAGCTGCACCAGGAGAGGTTTAGGCTGGATGTTAGGAAGAAGTTCTTCCCAGAACAAGTGATTGGCCATTGGAATGTGCTGCCCAGGGAGGTGGTGGAGTCCCCATCCCTGGAGGTGTTTAGGAAGAGACTGGATGGGGTACTTGGTGCCATGGTTGAGTTGATTAGATGGTATTGAGTGATGGGTTGGACTTGATGATCTCAAAGGTCTTTTCCAACCTGGTTGATTCTAGTCTAGTCCAGTCTAGTCTAGTCTAGTCTATTCTTTCTGGAGAATTAGGTGGAGGGAAACTTCATGAAGTTCATCAAGGACAGGTGTGGAGTCCTGCACCTTGGGAGGAATAACCTCATGCACCAGTACAGGTTAGAGGCTGATCTGCTGGAGAACAGCTTTACAAAGAAGGACCTTAGAGTCTTAGTGGATAACACCTATGAGCCAGCAATGTGTCCTTATGACTCAGTAGGCCAATGTTATCCTGGGGTGCATATACCTGGAGTAGTGTGTCCAGGTTTGGGTTCCACAGTTCAAGAGAGACAGGGAATTGCTCGAGAGAGATCAGAGGAGACCCACAGAGGTGATTAAGGGGCACAGTGTAAGCTGGTTCCATGTTATTTTTAGCCTGAGTTTTTCTGATGCTAAGTATGTTCCCTGTTTTAGCTCCAGGGTGTCTCTCATAATGAATACAACTACTGTTAGTAATCAAGATTTCAGCTTTCTCTAGCTGCTGTGCTCTCTCTCTGTAAGGGCACCAGCAATTCTTGTCTGAGAACTCTATCAAACATGAAGCAAAGACACCTGGAGGGATGGGACATGTAATCCCTCTACATAAATTACATGGCTTATACTTATCTGGCACTGTTAAGGTCTGTTCTTCCCTTACCCAGAGAAGTCAATCCTTTAACCATGGCTAGCTTTATGATTTTTATTTTCCCCTCAAGGCAAGGACATTCTCTTTCATTTAAGCTTAAAAACAAAACCAAAACCACCTCCACAATGAACTCCTAACACCTTCTGCACAATTGTATAAACCAAATGTGAAGGACTGTCAAAAACAGACAAAAGAGGGAGTCCAGAGCTGTATGAATTAGATTTGCTGAATGAAAGCAGAAGAAACTGTTAAGAGCTGTGAAATCAACAAGATTTCTCCCTACCAGTGGTGTTCATTGCAACCACAGTGTCACAGTCATAGTATCAGTCAGGGTTGGAAGGGACCACAAGGATCAGCTAGTTCCAACCCCCCTGCCATGGGCAGGGACACCCCACATTAGAGCAGCCTGGCCAGAGCCTCATCCAGTCTGGGCTTAAACACCTCCAGGGACAGGGCCTCAACCACCTCCCTGGACAACCCATTCCAGGGCTTCACCACTCTCATGGGGAAGAACTTCCTCCTCACCTCCAGCCTGAATCTCCCCACCTCCAGCTTCATTCCATTCCCCTAGTCCTATCACTACCTGAGATCCTGAAAAGTCCCTCCCCAGCCTTCCTGTAGGCCCCCTTCAGATACTGGAAGGCCACAATGAGGTCACCTCAGAGCCTTCTCTTCTCCAGACTGGACAGCCCCAACTCCTTCAGTCACCTTGCCCAGAAGATGCTGGGGGTGCTAGCATCATCCACAGGTGAAGAAGTGTGGGGGGGAAAATATCATTGCCCTGATACTCACATAACAGTCAAACACATATAATTCATCTTACTTCTTGGTTTGAAATAGCCAGGGGTCAGAACTCAGCCGAACACACACACACACTTTCTGCTCTTACATGGTTCTGCAGTGATAGCCTAGGTCATTTACAAAGGAACACACTGGGCAATAACTCCAAAACACTGAATTGCTGATAGAATCATAGACTTGTCAGGGTTGGAAGGGACCTCAAGCATCATCCACTTCCAAACCCCTGCCATGGGCAGGGATACATCACACTACAGCAGGTTGCTCACAGCCACATCCAGCCTGGCCTTCAAAACCTCCAGGCATGAGGCTTCCACCACCTCCCTGGGCAACCTGTGCCAGTGTCTCACCACCCTCATGGGGAAGAACTTGAACTCATTGACTGGAGTCAACAAGAAATTAGCTTTAGTTAGCAACTGCTACCTGTTGTGCTCCCCAAGTGTTCTGTCCTGCACCCACTTGGCAGGTAGAAAGTACCCCACAGCCAGGAGCGGTATGTGGCTGGAGGAGCTAGCAGTTGGTACAAGGTAAGACCCAGAGGAGTACAAGGAAGGACTGCAGCAGAAGGCAGACTCTGTGAAAGCTTTGGGAAAGTGTGGTTCAGTGCTCACAATCTGGATGATGTTCAGGGCTATCCCAAAGGGTTAAAGAGGCCCTGAGGAGCTGCTCAGTCTTCAAGAACAACTTTGAAGTGCACCAACTAGGGTGCAAGAAAGCAGGAAGCCATGGCACAAATTCACAGGCTGCACAGGAGGTAGCAACAGTGCTCATGCATAAAAGAGAAGCCCTAGAGGTGGTCTCCAAGGAGCAAAACCAGCACAACCGATTCAACTCACAAAAGGTGGAGTTAACAAGGCCACAGCTTGGCTCCGCTTGGAATTATCAAATGGCATTCAGGGGGCAATGAAAAAGGCTTCCTCTGGCACGTGAGCAATAAAGGAGACAACAGAAAACACAGACCTGAAGCAGAATGGGGCAGGTAGCTCAATGGTGAATGACATTACGAAGTTTGAAAGTGGGAAAGCAGAGCAGCACCTCCCTTGTCTCACTCATCACAGACCAGTCTAGGTAGCGTGTTCAGAATAAGAGGGATTCAAACCTTCTCTTCAGCTTGAAAACCCCAGGGAAAGCTCACTTGAAAAGATACAGAAATCTCTATAAAGTTGCTTTGTCTTCTGGCATGCTCAAACCAGCTTTTCACAGACAGAAATGGGAAGATTCAGATTGGATATTAGGAAGTTCTTCCCCATGAAGGTGGTGAGAGCCTGGCACAGGCTTCCCAGGGAGGTGGTGGAAGCCTCATCCCTGGAGTTCTTTAAGGCCAGGCTGGATGAACAGCTTAGCAAGCTGCTGTAGTGTGAAGTGTCCCTGCCCATGGCAGGGGGGTTGGAACTGGATGATCTTTGAGGTCCCTTCCAACCCTAACAACTCTATGATTCTATTTACAAACAACAATTTTATGGTGGTATAGGAGAAAGCAGAGCAAAGCATAGAAAATACAAAGAAACCCATAGCTGGGCTGAACACAGGCTCATAGAATCATAGAATTGTTAGGGTTGGAAGGGACCTCAAGGGTCATCATCGACCCAGCAGCTCATTGAGACAAAGCTTCACACAGGTTTATATACCAGTCTAACAAAGCCCAGGCTTCTATGCCCCTGTGGTGGGTTCAAATTACCCCCCGAAAATAATACTGCCAGAGCAGCTCAGATGGAAGCAAGTGAAGCTGTGTTTATTAGCAAAACTACCATCTAGAAATATGAAATGCAAGGAATATGTACAAAATCTGCAACCTTTACAGGCATTTACAAATCATAAACAACACAAGATCCCTCCTGGGGGAAAAAAAACAGGGGGATACTAATAGCTTCTCTGCCCCCACCAAGGTAAAAGAGAGAGGGAGAAGGGCAGAGAGCAGCCTGTTAGTACTGAGCCACAGCAAAGAAACACAGCCAAGGTCAGCAACAGGTAAGCACAAACCATCTAGCACCTGATAGAGCCAAGAAACTGAAAACAGAGAAAGACAGCAAGTTATGGACTACAGAATAAACCAGGCTGGAAAAGACCTTCAAGATCATCAAGTCCAACCTATCACCCAACACCATCTAAGCAACTCAACCATGGCACCAAGTGCCTCATCCAGGCTCTTCTTAAACACCTCCAGGGATGGTGACTCCACCACCTCCCTGGGCAGCACATTCCAATGGCCAATCTCTCTTGCTGGGAAGAACTTTCTCCTCACCTCCAGACTAAACCTCCCCTGGTGCAGCATGAGACTGTGTCCTCTTGTTGTGGTGCTGGCTGCCTGGGAGAAGAGACCAACCCCCACCTGGCTACAACCTCCCTTCAGACAGTTGTAGAAGGAAGGAGAAAAGAGAGGGGAAAAGGAGGAGAAAAAGCAGAGAAAATGGAGAGATGAGGAAGGGGGAAGGGAGGGGAAAGGGAAGAGAAAAAGGAGAGAAACGGAGAGATGAGGGAGAGGAAAGGGAGGGGAAAGGGAAGAGGAAAAGGAGAGAAAATGGAGAGCTGAGGGAGAGGAAAGGGAGGAAACTGATTTTACAGCCAGTTTTATAGGGATGCAGGACTTAGGGGTATGAAATACAAAGATTACACTTTCTGGTACACCTCCTGGACCTTTCTAACTTCTGCAGGTGTCACTCTGGTGTTTCTTAAAGGCATAAGCCTTAAACTGCCACATTTAGTTAGGTAAAGGCAGCAGACAGACTGGCTGCATACCTCCAAGTTTGTCCCTTGAGTGTCCTCCCTTAGTTTCACCAAGTTCTGCACACTCTGTTTATCCTTTTCCGCGTTGAAGAGCCAGGTTTGTGATATTTTCAATGGGCTCTATTAGGACTTCCACTGAAGCCAGCAGAGTTTCTCATTAAGGGAAAGAACTCTCCTCTAATGAAGATTAGAATTTGACTCTGTGGGAGCAGAATCAGAGAGCAGTGCTCTCAGATGCAGCAGGGTTGGGGCTCCTTTGTGCATTTGGGGGTTGCTTCAGACAATGAGAAAGAAACTCCTGTTTCTGCAAAAGGAAGCACAGACTGTTAAACCCACCTTTCTTTTTTCCTAATTCCTCTTAATTCCCAACTCCTCTAATAGTCTGAATCACCTCTAAATATTTTATTGACTACTTTAAGGGAGGAGGGAGGAGTAAATATTTGCTACATGCTTTTGAAGGATGGAGTAGGGAGGCTGTGGAGAGCAACTTGAATTATTCAAACTTCTAAATAAGATCCCAGCAATAATTCAGTCATAATTCAGTTAATCCAGTCAGGAGCAGGGAGGTCATTCTGCCCCTGTGCTCAGCACTGGTTAGGCCACACCTTGAGCACTCTGTCAAGTTCTGGGCTCCTCAGTTTAGGAAAGATGCTGAGTTGCTGGAATGTGTCCAGAGAAGGGCAACAAAACTGGGGAAAGGTCTGGAGCACAGCCCTGTGAGAAGAGGCTGAGGGAGCTGGGGTTGCTTAGCCTGGAGAAGAGGAGGCTCAGGGAAGACCTTCTTGCTCTCTACAACTACCTGAAGGGAGGTTGTAGCCAGGTGGGGGTTGGTCTCTTCTCCCAGGCAGCCAGCACCAGAACAAGAGGACACAGTCTCAAGCTGTGCCAGAGGAAGTTTAGGCTGGAGGTGAGGAGAAAGTTCTTCCCAGCAAGAGAGATTGGCCATTGGAATGTGCTGCCCAGAGAGGTGGTGGAGTCCCCATCCCTGAAGGTCTTCAAGAAAGGCTTGGCTGTGGCACTTGGAGCCATGGTTTAGTTGTCAGGAGGTGTTAGGTATTAGGTCATAGGTTGGACTTGATGATCCCTGAGGTCTTCTCCAACCTGGTTGATTCTGTGATTCTATGGAGGGAGCTGAATCAGTGAGTCAGATCTGCTAGTGTTATTCCTTTTTCCATACATAAAAGGAATTGCTTGCACCTTTCCTACCATTCCTTTTTGGTTTGAAGGAGAGAATGTTTCAGGGCAAAACTGTTTGGAACAATAAATAAATCAATAAACGTGGCAGCACAAGGTCCTACATGAATTTTCTCTTGCAGTCCTGCTGACACCACTTCATGACTGACTAACTAAATATGCCACTGCAGACCAGTTCAGTCCTTTTCCTAAATGATATGCTGCCCAGTAAAAGAGTACCAGTTGATTCTGCTGCAGCAATTGCTTTAATTGCCATCCCATCTATGGTGTTGATATCATAATTTACTCTTGTCTGTGGAAAGCTAGTTTGAGTATTTCAGAAGCCAAAGCAACTTTAGAGAGATTTCTGTACCTTTTCAAGTGAGCTTTTCAAGCTGAAGAGCAGGTTTGAATCCTCCTTATTTTGAACATGCTACCTTGACTGGTCTGTGATGAGTGAGACAAGGAAGGTGCTGCTCTGCTTTCCCACTTTCAAACTTTGTAATGTAAGAGAATCACAGAATTGTTAGGGTTGGAAGGGACCTCAAGGATCAGCCAGTTCCATACCCTCCCGCCATGGGCAGGGACACCTCACACTACAGCAGGTTGCTCACAGCCACATCCAGCCTGGCCTTCCACCACCTCCCTGGGCAACCTGTGCCAGTGTCTCAACACCCTCACAGGGAAGAACTTCTTCCTAGCATCATAGAATTGTAGAACCAACAAGGTTGGAAAAGACCTCAAAGATCAGCAAGTCCAACCTATCACCCCACACCTCATGACTACTAATCCATGGCACCAAGTGCCACGTCCAATCCCCTCTTGAACACTTCCAGGGATGGGGACTCCACCACCTCCCTGGGCAGCACATTCCAATGGCTAACAACTCTCTCTGGGAAGAACTTTCTCCTCACTTTGAGCCTGAACTTGCCCTGGTGTATTTTGAGTCTGTGTCCTCTTGTTCTGGTTCTGGTTGCCTGGGAGAAGAGACCAACCCCCACCTGGCTACAACCTCCCTCCAGGTAGCTGTAGAGAGCAATGAAGTCTCCCCTGAGCCTCTTCTTCTCCAGGCTAAACAACCCCAGCTTCCTCAGCCTCTCCTTGTAGGGCTTGTGCTCAAGGCCTCTCCCCAGCCTTGTTGCCCTTCTCTGGACACATTCAAATCCAGCCTGAATCTCCCATTTCTGTTCTTTTTCCTATTCTTAAACTTTGCAATCCTGTCCACTCTTTAGTGTGAGCATTTTTCTTTTGCCCCTTTTTGGGGCAACAGAGCAATCTGTCTGCTCACTAAACCACAACACTAAAGCAGAATCACGCAGTGAAACATTACAGGAGGCTTCAGGTCAAGGGGCAGTCTAAGATTTGGCTTCTCTAGACACAAAGCTATGATTTTACCTTTCAGGGCTTATGTGTTTTGTCATCCAGGTCTCCAGAGAGTAACTTTGAATACACACACCACAGCAAGAAGCCTAAAACATCCCCCAGAATAAGGAGCATTGAGATGATTTCACCACAACCATCTTGAAAAGCTGCTAATGCATCACATGCCACGACACAGCTTTCTGGCTCTTGGGGGAAAATGGTTGCTCTGTTAAGAGGAGGTAGTTCCTTTCCACTAAGCACACCCTGCAGTTATTTTCTGTCCATTATGCAAGCTGGAACTGTAAAGAGCTGTTCACACCTTTTGCTTCAGCAGCTTTTTGGAATGTGTGCTGTGCTATCTCCAGCAGCCAGCTGTGCTCACATTGGACATCCTCAGTTAAGCAGGATCAGATTTTGGCAGGGCTGCCATTAGCTGTAAGCATTTGTTTACTCCCTCGCTGCCAGCTCTGCCCCGTTGAGCCTGCCAGTGACACACTGATCCACAAGGTAGATTCAACAGAGGAGCTTACACTGGGGACAAATATTCCATCAAGATGTGAGGAAGGACTGCATTTGAAATTTGCTTTTCAAAAACATTTCAGCTAACTCCTGGGCAAGGGGAATCTTACTTTCTAGATAGTTGCACCTCCAAATTCCTTTCAGATGAGTTGTGAATGAGAAACCGTTCAAGAGCAGAGGATGTGGGGTAAACAAAAAATGAATTTCACCCCAAATTTCACCAAGCAGTTACAGAATCACAAATCAAGCAGGCTGGAAAAGACCTCAGAGATCAGCAAGTCCAACCTATGACCTAATACCTAATCCTGACAACTAAACCATGGCTCCAAGGGCCATATCCAAGGCTTTCTTGAACACCTCCAGGGATGGTGACTCCACCACCTCCCTGGGCAGCATATCCCAATGGCCAATCTCTCTTGCTGGGAAGAACTTTCTCCTCCCCACCAGCCTAAACCTCCCCTGGCACAGCTTGAGACTGTGTCCTCTTGTTCTGGTGCTGGTTGCCTGGGAGAAGAGACCAACCCCCACCTGGCTGCAACCTCCCTTCAGGTAGTTGTAGAGAGCAAGAAGGTCTCCCCTGAGCCTCCTCCTCTCCAGGCTAAGCAACCCCAGCTCCCTCAGCCTCTCCTCATAGGGCTGTGCTCCAGACCCCTCCCCAGCTTTTTTGCCCTTCTCTGGACACGTTTGAGCCACTCAACATCTTCCTGAAAACTGAGGAGCCCAGAACTGGACACAGCGCTGAAGGTAACTTTAGCAAGGCAACTTGTGACTTGAGCAAAACCCATCTACCAAGGGGAAACACAACCTGGCAGTTTGGATTGCACTATTTGTGCAGCCCTAAGAGAGAGGCATGGTGGAAGCAATGGGGACACATCAGAGAACTGCAGAGAGTTCAGGCTTTCTTTCAGAGGAAGTTTTGCTGGGTTTGTCTATGAATTTGCTGGAAGTGTATGGGTTTGTCCTCCTCCCCACAGTATAGGTCCTGATCACAGCAATTAGAATGACACTGAAGGGGGCTACAAGAAGGCTGGGGAGGGACATCTCAGGTAGTGATAGGACTAGGGGGAATGGAATGAAGCTGGAGGTGGGGAGATTCAGGCTGGATGTGAGGAGGGAGTTCTTCCCCATGGGAGTGGTGAAGCCCTGGAATGGGTTGTCCAGGGAGGTGGTTGAGGCCCTGTCCCTGGAGGTGTTTAAGCCCAGGCTGGATGAGGCTCTGGCCAGCCTGATCTAGTGTGGGGTGTCCCTGCCCATGGCAGGGGGGTTGGAACTAGCTGATCCTTGTGGTCCCTTCCAACCCTGACATCCTGTGATCCCAGATATCCTGTGACTAATTGTTTACAAGATGTGCCACAAAATAAGTCTTCCCTTTGGAAGAAAAAGCAAAAACCAAACAAACCCCAACAAAAAAAACCCAACAAAAACCCCCAGATAACCAACTAACAAAAAAATCCTTACATGTGGGAAAAAAACCCCCAAAAAAACCAACCCCCTGAAAAACCAAGCAACCAACCAACAGCAAAGAAGGCAAAAGCCACCCAGAAAAAAAAGGTCAAAAGTAATCAGAAAATAAAGGGTAACCACGGCAGGGGGGGGAAAGGCCAAAATCAACCAGAAATAAAGGGAAAAACCTAAACATAAATAAAAGGCAAAAGCCAAGCAGAAAAAAAAAGGGAAAAACCCAAAGAGGAAAAAAAAGCAAAAGCCAACCAGAAACAAAAGGGAAAACCCAACCAGAAACAAAAGGGAAAACCCAACCAGAAACAAAAGGGAAAACCCAACCAGAAACAAAAGGGAAAACCCAACCAGAAACAAAAGGGAAACCCAAACAGAAACAAAAGGCAAAAGCCAACCACAAGAGAAAAAAGGCAAAAGCCAAGCAGAAATAAAAGGAAAAACCCAAACAGAAATAAGGGGCAAAAGCCAACCAGGAAAAAACAAGCAAAAGCCAACAAGAAATAAAAGGCAAAACCCAAACAGAAATAAAGGCCAAAGCCAAACAGAAATAAAAGGAAAACCCCAAACAGAAAAAAAAGGCAAATCCAAACAGGGAGAAATGAAAGGAAAAACCCAACCAGAAATAAAAGGCAAAAGGCACACAGAAATAAAAGGCAAAAGCCAACCACAAGAAAAAAAAAGGCAAAACCCAACTAGAAATAAAAGGAAAATCCCACACAGAAATGAAAGGAAAAACCCATCCAGACATAAAAGGCAAAAGCCAACCACAAGGAAAAAAAAAGGGCAAAAGCCAATCAGAAATAAAAGGAAAAACCCAGCCAGAAATAAAAGGCAAAACCCACACAGAAAGGAAAGGAAAAACCCAAACAGAATGAAAAGACAAAACCCAACCACAAGAAAAAAAAAGGCAAAAGCTAACCAGAAAAAAAAAGGCAAAAGCCATACAGAAATAAAAGGCAAAAGCCAAACAGAAATAAAAGGCAAAAGCCTACCAGAAAAAAAAGAGGCCAAACTCAACCAGAAATAAAAGGCAAAACCCAAACAGAAAGAAAGGCAAAAGCCAACCAGAAAACGTAAGGCAAAAGCCCAACAGGAGAAAAAAGAGAAAGGCAAAAGTCAAGCAGAAAAGAAAAAGGCAAGGCCAACCAGAACCAAACCACAGAAAAAGCAAGCCCCAAATCCCCAAACTCTGAAACTCACAAAACACAGAAAGAAACCCCTAAAAGCAAACCAAAACCAAAGTAAACCTGAACAAACCCAACATGCCCTGAACTATGGCAGCATCGTGGCTCTTCAGTTAGGGGAATCTTGTCCTGATGAGCTGCTTAATCCTCATTACAAAGCACTGAGGCTAACAAGAATCTAAAATGAAAGAAACAAGCAAACAAAATCCAAAGAATAGTCTCTGAGATACAGTGCAAGAAAAAGAAGTGCACAGCCAGCAGGGCCAGGGAGGTGGTTCTCCTCCTCTACTCTGCTCTGCTGAGACCCCACCTGGAGCTCTCTGTCCAGTTCTGGAGCCTCTATTACAGGAAGGATCTGGAGGTGCTGGAAGGTATCCAGAGCAGGGCCACGAGGATGAGCAGAGGGCTGGAGCTGCTCTGCTGTGAGGGAGCTGGGGCTGTTCAGTTTGGAGAAGAGAAGGCTCCAAGGAGACCTAATTGTGGCCTTCCAGTTCCTGAAGGGGGCTCCAAGAAAGCTGGGGAGGGACTTTTTAGGGTGTCAGGGAGTGATAAGACCAGGGGGGATGGAGCAAAACTAGACATGGGTAGATTCAGATTGGATGTTAGGAAGAAGTTTTTCCCCATGAGGGTGGTCAGAGCCTGGCACAGGTTGCCCAGGGAGGTGCTGGAAGCCTCATCCCTGGAGGTTTTGAAGTCCAAGCTGGATGTGGCTGTGAGCAACCTGCTGTAGTGTGAGGTGTCCCTGCCCATGGCAGAGGGGTTGGCACTAGATGATCCTTGGGGTCCCTTCCAACCCTGACACTTTTTGATCACTCTCCATAAAATGGAGTAAAAAAAGCTTCTTTTTTTCCCTTACTTTGTTTACATTTAGATACTTACAGGGAACTGAAAGCTTTCAACAATTTCTATTTGAGGGAGATTATCTGTTCCATAAAGTGTCATCTGCACTGGATATTTATCCAATCCTTTTATAAGAGGAGATTTGGCAGCTGAATATTCTGTGTGACAGACTTCTCTCATACCATCTGTTATCTGTAGCAAATCAGAAAGCTCTTCAGGCAGGACTGTGACAGAACACTTCCAAAAAGTGTTTGCTGTTTATTTGAGGAGAAACAGTGGCAGTGGCCTTTCAGTTCTGGAACCTCAATATTATGTTCTTCAGAGATCTTGGTCAGCACTGCACTAACTCGAGCACAAGCCCTATGAGGAGGGGCTGAGGGAGCTGGGGTTGTTTAGCACGGAGAAGAGGAGGCTCAGTGGAGACTTTACAGCTCTCTACAACTACCTGAAGGGAGGTTGCAGCCTGGTGAGGGTAGGTCTCTTCTCCCAGGCAAGCAGCACCAGAACAAGAGGACACAGTCTCAAGCTGTGCCTGGGGAGGTTTGGCTGGAGTTGAGGAGAAAGTTCTTCCCAGCAAGAGAGATTGGCCCTTGGGATGTGCTGCCCAGGGAGGTGGTGCAGTCCCCATCCCTGGAGGTGTTCAGAAAAGGATTGGATGTGGCACTTAGTGCCATGGTTTAGTTAGTCATGAGATGCTGGGTGATAGGTTGGACTTGATGGTATCTGAGGTCTTTTCCAACCTTATTGATTCTATGAACTCACAGTAAGTCAGAAACTCTGATTCCTCCTTTTCCCAACCCTTTGTCCTTCTCTAAACATTTTATATTGAGTCTCTCAGAGTTCCACAATCCCCTTAAAACTCTCTACATTTATTACACAAACCCAAAGTGGCCTTTATTCTGTATCCCATCATGAGTGCCATTTAAAACCCCTTCATTCTTGAAGGCCTTCTGGCATCAGCTTCCACCCCTCTTTGTGCCCCACTGGAGTGGGTTTCACACCAAGGACAAAGGGCTGGTTCTGCTCTAAGAAACCTATAAGTAGCAGGGTAAGGGTGCTCTGCTTAAAATATAGCATCCACCTACTTCTGATTTGCATGTTTGGTGATTGGCCTTTAATCACATTGCCTACTAATTAACAGCTTTTATCCTAGAAATCAAGTTGATTAAACTGTGTTCTTCTTTCTGAGACTGTCAGCCAATTAGGAGGTTTATTTTCCTTCTCTGTCTCCTCCACACTTGGATCTCACTGATTCTTAACACTTAACATTTGAATATATAATTAGACACATCTTTTCTAAAAGTAACTTTCTTCTAAATCTGAGAGAGCTTTAGTCTGAAAGTCAAAGTCCAGAAGTCATTTTAATACCTCCTGGTAGATTCTAAGTGAGGCTTTGATAGCATAATGCCAGCTGCATTGGAGTCATAGAATTGTCAGAGCTGGAAGAGACCTCAAGGATCATCTAGTTTCAACCCCTCTGACATGGACCAGGGACACCTCACACTACAGCAGGTTGCTCACAGCCAGCCTGGCCTTCAAAACCTCCAGGCATGAGGCTTCCACCACCTCCCCAGGCAACCTGTGCCAGGCTCTCAACCACCCTCATGGGGAAAAACTTCTTCCTAACATCCAATCTGAATCTACCCATTTCTACTTTTGATCCATTCCCCCCAGTCTTATCACACCCTGACCCCCTAAGAAGTCCCTCCCCAGCCTTCTTGTAGCCCCCTCCAGATACTGGAAGGCCACAATTAGGTCTCCTCCTTGGAGCCTTCTCTTCTCCAGACTGAACAGCCCCAACTCCCTCAGTCTGTCCTCATAGGAGAGCAGCTCCAGCCCTCTGCTCATCCTTGTGGCCCTTCTCTGGACACCTTCCAGCACCTCCAGATCCTTTCTGTAATGGAGGCTCCAGAACTGGACACAGTACTCCAGGTGGGGTCTCACCAGAGCAGAGGGGGAGAATCACCTCCCTCACCCTTCTGGCTTTGCTTCTCTTGCTGCAGCCCAGGATGGGATTGGCTTTCTGGGCTGCAAGTGCTCACTGCTGGCTCATCTTGAGCTTCTCATCCACCAGCACCCCCAGGTTGTTTTCTTCAGGGCTGCTCTCAAGCCAGTCCCTGCCCAGCCTGTATTGGTGCCTGGGATAACTTGGCACAAACTCCCAAACCAGTCTAACTTCTTTGAGTTTTCAGTTCTCAAGAAGCCACAAAATTAAACTAATTTCATAGCAATTTGAAAACACTGCAAGAAAGCAGGTTTACCAATGTGTGGTTTGAAAGATACAAGGTACCAGGAGGAATGGATCCTAAACTAGAGAAGGGGAGATTAAGATTAGACATTAGGAAGAAGTTCTACCCCATGAGGGTGCTGAGACACTGGCACAGGTTGCTCAGGAGGGTGGTGGAAGCCTCATCCCTGGAGGTTTTTACAGCCAGGCTGGATGTGGCTGTGAGCAACCTGCTGTAGTGTGAGGTGTCCCTGCCCATGGCAGTGGGGTTGGAACTGGCTGATCCTTGAGGTCCCTCCCAGCCCTGACAAATCTGTGATTCTGCTTGAAGACAGTGAGATAAATCCCAGCCCCCGAACCAGCACTACTGTTTCAGAGCACAGAATACTTATTCTTACTTTTTTCCCCTACTAAAATAAACCCAAAACCAAACACCAAAACCCTCCTCCACCACCAAAACCAAACCCCAACCAAACAAATAAACCCAACCCAACCAGCCCCAAAAAATATCCAAGCCAAACCTCAAGCTTGTGATAAACAGCTGAGAGATTATTTGGACATCTAATTTCAGGTTTTTAATCAATTCTCAGTCATTCTCCTTTCTCAGTCAGCTCATAAAAGCCTGAGCAAGATTCAGTGAGTGCAGAAGGGAGTGTTTGAATACTCTACTCCTTCCTACTGAAAAAAAAAAATGAGACGACTTGACACTTTCTTTCCTTTTTAATGCCTTTTAAGCCCCCCACTTAGGATAAAGAGCTAAAACTCCCTCTCTACTCAGCTCTGGTGAGACCCCACCTGGAGTACTGCCTGCAGTTCTGGAGCCCCTATTCCAAGAGGGATCTGGAGGTGCTGGAGGGTGTCCAGAGAAGGGCCACGAGGAGGAGCAGAGGGCTGGAGCACCTCTCCTATGAGGACAGACTGAAGGAGTTGGGGCTGTTCAGTCTGGAGAAGAGAAGGCTCCCAGGTGACCTCATTGTGGCCTTCCAGTATCTGAAGGGGGCCTACAAGAAGGCTGGGGAGGGACTTCTCAGGCTCTCAGGAGTGATAGGATTAGGGGGAATGGAATGAAGCTGGAGTGGGGAGATTGAGGCTGGAGGTGAGGAGGAATTCTTCCCCATGAGAGTGGTGAAGCCCTGGAATGGGTTGTCCAGGGAGGTGGTTGAGGCCCCGTCCCTGGAGGTGTTTAAGCCCAGGCTGGATGAGGCTGTGGCCAGCCTGATCTAGTGTGGGTGTCCCTGCCCATGGCAGGGGGGTTGGAACTAGATGATCCTTGTGGTCCCTTCCAACCCTGACTGAAACTATGAAACTATGAAACTCTGAAGCCGATTCCTGATGGTCGGAAGGCCAAGTCTGCACTGAACAACCAGACCTGTTCCTAAGTGCAGAGAATTCAAAGCTCCACAGGCAGAGAAGTTCAGTCCAGTTATTCTGCTACCTACACAGATTAAAATGCCTCTTGTGTAAAAGGAAAACCGTCAGAGATAGATGGCTAAGAGGCTATTTATCTCTCTAAACATCCAAGGCCATCAAACAGACATCTGGGAGAGTATAAATCATAAAAGAACTGCTCCTTCATATTCATTAGTCCTGAAACTCAGTTACCTGCTAATTCCAAACTTCTAGGCAAAGCTGCACACTTCCTGAAGTGGTAGGAGGTAAGCAGGCAACCAGCACCAGAACAAGAGAACACAGTCTCAAGCTGTGCCAGGGAAGGTTTAGGCTGGAGGTGAGGAAGAAATTCTACACAGAGAGAGTAATTGCCCATTGGAATGTGCTGCCCAGGGAGGTGGTGGAGTCACCATCACTGGAGGTGTTTAGGAGGAGACTTGATAGGGTCCTTGGTTGTATGGTTAGTTGATTAGGTGGTGTTGGATGACAGGTTGGACATGATGATCTTGAAGGTCTCTTCCAACCTGGTCTGGTCCATTCCATTCCATTCCATTCCATTCCATGCATTTTATACTCCTATGCAAGCTGCAAGAAGCTTCAGGATTCCAAGGAAGAGCAACCTTTACATTTCAGGAGCACTGCATCAAAGCAGCAACCTCTGAAACATCAGAGAAGCAGTTTTGTCTGCAGAACTGGTTTGTGAAGAGTCTGCTTCAAGCAGCAGCTCAAAACTAACTTCCATGAAAGCTATTTCCAACCAGAGAAGTCTGCAGCCACATGCAAGGGTCCATTCAATTCCTTAAGGGGACCAGCAGGAGAGGAGAAAGTTTCTACTGGGGGAGGGGTGGCAATTAGATTTTGTAGACATTAGATTCTGTAAATGGGTTTATTTTCACTAAGATCAGTGAAATCATTGGTGCAGCTTGATTGGAACACACAGTGCTCTCTCTTTTCATTAAGAAAAGGGTTTATTTATCAGCCTGTATGAAGCTTGTGTTCCAGTCATAGCTCACAGAATCATAGGGGTTGGAAGGGATCTCTGGAGACCATCAAATCTGACCCCCCTGCCAAGGCAGGGTCACCTAGAGAAGGTCACAGTGGAACACCTCCAGGCAGGCTTTGAATGTCTCCAGAGAAGGAGAAAACCCTTGAAAGAGCAAGTTTGATTCAGTGCTTGTCCAGGGCCTGGATCCTCATCTTTGCAGAGACTGGTAGAATGCATCCAACTCTTGAATTGCTGCTCCTCGTTGCCACCCAGGTAACCACATAAGCAATACTGCTGAAGAGGCTGAGCTCAAGGGCACTTATAGAGAACTCAGGTAAAGAGAACAAGGGCCTGTGGGGGAGTCTTAAATCAAAGAGAAAGGTCAGGGGAGGAACAAAAATTATTAAGAGACTGCAACCCTCAGGATCACCAAGTCCAACCCAGAACCCTCTTCTAGAGGGCTCAACCTTAAACCATATCCCCACATCCTTTGAACACATCCAGGGTTGGAGACTCAACCACCTCCCTGGGCAGCACATTCCAATCCCTGACCCCTCTTGCCATGAACATTTGTCCTCGTGTCATAGAATCATAGAATTTTCAGGGTTGGAAGGGACCTCACGGAACCAGTTCCACCCCCACCCCCCCACCATGGCCAGGGACCCCTCACACTAGATCAGGTTGTTCAGAGCCACATCCAACCTGGCCTTCAAAACCTCCAGGGATGAGGCTTCCACCACCTCTCTGGGCAACCTGTGCCAGTGTCTCACCAATCCTCATGGGGAACAATTTCTTCCTAACATCCAATCTGACTCTACCCATTTCTAGTTTTGATTCACTCTCCCCAGTCCTATAACCTGACAGCCTAAAAAGTCCCTCCCCAGCTTTCTTGGAGCCCCCTTCAGATACTGGAAGGTCACAATTAGGTTTCCTTGGAGCCTTCTCTTCTCCAGACTGAACAGCCCCAACTCCCTCAGTCTGTCTCCATAGGAGAGCATCTCCAGCTCTCTGCTCATCCTCATGGCCCTTCTCTAGACATGCTCCAGCACATCCAGATCTTTCCTGTAGTAGGGGCCCTAGAAGTGGAGTCAGTACTCCAGGTGGGCTCTCACCAGAGAGGAATAAAGGGCGAGTCTCCTCCCACCCCAGGTGTGGTCACTTTGCCCTCCCCACCCACTCCCCTATTTAATCCCACTCAGGAAGGGCAGCAGCCCCAAGTTGAGCCCATCTGGGCTGAGGATCCTCCTCTCATCACCGGTGAGTGCCCCTGGTGCACACTGGGTGTTGGTGGTGGTGACAACAAAGGCCGGGGGGCCTGCTGGCCCCCCGGTTGTTAGGGCCAACATTGATGACCACTCCAATCTCTTCCCTGGGTGCTGGCTGTGCCTCCTCACTGGGGCTGGGCTTCTCTGTATGCTACCTTGGCTGGTTGAGGGTCTTGCCCCTGGCTCTGGGATAGATGCAAAAATGGGGGTGGTAGAGCAGAAGCTGTTGAGGCAGGGTGGAGGATGGTGCAGAGGCAGCAGGAGCTGCTTAGTGAAGAGGAAGGCTGGTGGTGGAGGGGGAGCAGGGGCTGCTCGGGGGAAAGGGAAGCTGGTGGTGGAGGGGGAGGCAGAGGGGTTAAACCAGATGGCCCCTAGAGACCACTTCCAGCTCTGGTGATACTATGATCTACTTCCAATCCCCTTGCCAGGGGCAGGTACACCTTCCACTAGACCAAGTCAGAATCTTTAAGACCTTTGTTTCTTCTACTGTACATAAAATCAGAACATAATATGGTAACTATGATGAACTGATGATTTTTTTTGCATTTGAAGCTGTCTTATTTTGTCCAGTCTAAGCCTAGCCAGCTGCAGCTTGAGGCTGGTCCCTCTTGCTCTGTCACTAACTACCTGTGAGAAGAAACCTCCATCAAGGAGTCTTGAGAAGAGACCAGCACCAAGGAGACGTGAACCTTCAAGCATTGACTGTAGGCAAAGGAGTGACCATGGATAACAGTCCTAGACTGACACATGGCTGAAAACCAGAAGCCAAATGAGTAAACTGAATACATCTGAAAGGAGGTTTCCCTGCTTACATTTCAGGTCTGAGACCTGCACTTGAATGGAAAGAACTTTCCTAGAGCTCCTCACTTCTGACCTCATTTGCTTTCTCCAAGGAAAAGGGAATGACATAGAAAATGTTATAACCAGAGGAAGAAAATATTTGCCACCTTGATAAAGACACTTAAAATTATGCAGACAGTCATAGAATTGTTAGGGTTGGAAAGGACCTCAAGGATCATCCAGATCAACCCCCCTGCCACAGGCAGGACACCTCACACTAGAGCAGGTTGCTCACAGCCACATCCAGCCTGGCTGCAAACACCTCCAGGCATGAGGCTTCCACCACCTGCCTGGGAAACCTGTGCCAGGCTCTCACCACCCTCATGCGGAACAACCTCCTCCGAAGATCTAATCTGAACCTACCCATTTCTAGTTTTCTTCCATTCCCCCTAGTCCTATCCCTCCCTGACACCCTAAAAAGTCCCTCCCCAGCTTTCTTGTAGCCCCCTTCAGATCCTGGAAGGCTGCAATTAGGTCTCCTCCTTGGAGACTTCTCTTCTCCAGACTGAAATAGCCCCACCTCTCTGTTTGTCCTCATAGGAGAGGAGCTCCAGCCCTCTGCTCATCCTCGTGGCCCTTCCCTGGATGCATTTCAGCACCTCCAGACCCTTCCTGTAACAGGGGCTCCAGAACTGGATGCAGTACTCCAGGTGTGGTCTCAGCAGAGTGGAGCAGAGGGGGAGAATACCTTCCCTCACCCTGCTGGCTATGCTTCTCTTGCTGCAGCCCAGGCTGGGATTGGCTTTCTGGACTGCAAGCACTTCCAAGCAGTTACTCCCACAAAAGAGATTTTTCCAACCTCCACCACTGGACTCCTAGTGGAGTAAATATTCCCTGAGTGTAGCATTTCCAAGGAGTTGCTCACACTAAAGAGATGTTTTGGGCCTGCCCCACTAGCGAGGACTGAGTCTCCATGTCTTGGAAAGCAGAGGATCAAGAAAGCAAGGGGCAAAACTCTGCATGGAGCACTTGCATGGCATTGATTTAACACTTTTGTTTTATGACACAGTATTTTCTCTACACTCCATTCTCCCATCTTTGTCTATTTGGTGCTGAGTGCATTTTATGGCTTGGCAATTGAGTAGTATTGATCTGGTACAATTGTGGCAGTGACCTAGTCCTCTATTATGTTTATAAGACTTCTCACTCCACCAGCTTCAGTGTTAGGCTCTTCTGTAGCAGTGAAGTGAAGGGCTCTTAAAAATTTGGCTGAAACTTTGGGGAATGAGAGTCTCTTCTAGTCTGCAGGGTGGCATCAATGTTTCTTCTCTTAGGCACACTCTGATGCCCCACTGCAACACTGACAGCATGTTTCACTTCAATCATTGCATGACCACCACAGCACTGTAAGGGAAGGGGAGAAGTAGCTAAAAAATGGATGTGTATGGGAAAACTGCACAATCAACCTGAGGAACAGGACCAATTCTAGCAAACTTTGGTTTCAAATCTTCTAGCAGAAGTGGAAAGGCACACCAGAACACTCACAACTATTGTGAACATAGACTGTGTCCTCTATCAATTAACCTCAGTCATTTGGATTTTGGTTTAAAATCATAGAATTGTTAGGGTTGGAAGGGGGCCTCAAGGATCATCCAGGTCCAACTCCCTTGCCATGGATAAGGACACCTCACACTGGAGCAGTTTGCTCACAGCCACATCCAGCCTGGCCTTGAAACCTCCAGGGATGAGGCTTCCACCACCTCCCTGGGCAAGCTGCTCCAGTCTCTCACCACTGGTTATTTAGGCTTAAAATCTTCCAAAAGAAGTGGAAAGGCACACCAGAACACTCACAATTATTGTGAACATGAAGTGTTTATCGTTTAACTTCAGTCATTTGGGTTTTGGTTTAAAATCATAGAATTGTTAGGGTTGGAAGGGACCTCAAGGACCATCCAGTTCCAACTCCCTTGCCATGGGCAAGGACACCTCATACTAGAGCAGGTTGTTCACAGTCACATCCAGCCTGGCCTTAAAACCTGCAGGGATAAGGCTTCTTCTACATCCCTGGGCAAGCTGCTCCAGTCTCTCACCACTGGTTATTTAGGTTGAAAATAGAATAGAATAAACCAGGTTGGAAGAGACCTTCAAGATCATCATGTCCAATCTATCAACCAATCCAACCCACCTAAACAACTGAACAATGGCACCAAGCAAATCTTCCAAAAGAAGTGGAAAGGCACACCAGAACACTCACAGTTATTGTGAACATAAAGTGTTTCCTCTACCATTTAACTTCAGTCATTTGGGTTTTGGTTTAAAATCATAGAATTGTTAGGGTAGGAAGGGACCTCAAGCATCACCCGTTCCAATCCCCCTGCCATGGGCAGGGACACCTCACACTAGAGCAGGTTGCTCACAGCCACATCCAGCCTGGCCTTAAAAAGCAATAAAGAGAGAAAACCCTGTGATGAAGTCTGAAAGGGAGGAAGTTTAGACAGGGAACAAGGGAAGGGAAGCCACAATGAAACTTGGATTTTAGTGCACTGCAACCATTAATTGTTGAAAAAACTGAAAGCATTTCAGCATATCAATTGATTGCCAGCAAAGCAGGTCAAGCAACCTCTGTTCCCAAAGAGAAAATGCAAGAGACTGAGGCTACCCAGTGCAGAAACTGGTCTGGGTGATGCTGTCAAGGGGCAGCAAGAAAAGCCTCTTCTGGGTCTTCCTTCCTTTTCTCGTTGTGAGGGCTGATCATCAGCACTTGCATAGCTCAGACTTGAAGTATTCCCTGTTTCATATAAGCTCAAGCAAATCAGGGTGGTTTTGAATGTACTCACCATGTGTGCTATGTACCTATGTACTCACCATACCACTGAAAACTCATGACTGAATCCAAATGCCTACAATTTCTGGGTGTTCCTAACCTAAATTTCCTTTGGTATCCCAGCCGAGATCAGGGAGTGGGAAGACTTTCCCTTTGGAATGGTGCTGCAAACAAGTCTCACAAGGAGAGACTGAGGGAGCTGAGGGCTCTTTAACTAGGAGAAGAGGAGCCTGAGGGGTGACCTCCTTCATCTTTATAAAGATGTGTAGAGTGAGTGCCAAGGGGATGGAGCCAGGCTCTGCTGGGTGATGCCCAGACAGCACAAGGGGCAATGGTAGAAGTTGAGCCACAGGAAGTTCCATGGAAACAGGAGGAAATCCTTTTTTTTCCCTGTGAGGGTGATGGAACAGGCTGCCTAGGGGGTTGTGGAGTCTCCCTCTCTGGAGTTATTCAAAGCCTGCCTGGATGCATTCCTGTGTGATCTGCACTAGGTGATCCTGCTTTGGCAGGGGCATTGGACTGGATGAGCTTTCAAGGTCCCTTCCAGCCCTTGAAATTCTGTGATTCTGTGAAGTTGGTTTAACATTAGGCACTGATCACAGAAACTCTAAACAACAAGAGAAATAAATAACTCCAGGGTCAAACAAGGAGCAGGTGGTGCTCAGAAAGCACTTTGGTGTCATACCTGAACAAAGGCCAATTTGAGAAAGGATTCTGTTCTGTTGTTCAAACCAGAAGTACACAGGCAAGATAAGACCCTCTGGTCCTGGTGCTGGTTGCCTGGGAGAAGAGACCAACCCCCACCAGGCTACAACCTCCCTTCAGGGAGTTGGAGAGAGCAATGAGGTCTCCCCTGAGCCTCCTCTTCTCCAGGCTAAGCAACCCCAGCTCCCTCAGCCTCTCCTCACAGGGCTGTGCTCCAAACCCCTCCCCAGCTTTGCTGCCCTTCTCTAGATCCCATGATCACAGCAGTGAGCTCTATTATAAGGAACAACCAAAGGGGGAAAATTGTTTCTTCGTAAGGCTGCTGTCTGCACTGTTACTGCAAAGTCTTGGAAAGTTGGAATATTTGTAAGACAAATGACTTCCAGGTGTCCCTTGCATTGTATGCAGACACTACATTATATTCAGGAGGTGAATGGAATGGGGTGGGGTGGAGTTGAATATGAATAGAATAGGATAGGATAGGATAGGATAGGATAGGATAGGATAGGATAGGATAGGATAGGATAGATAAACCAGGTTGGAAGAGACCTTCAAGATCATCATGTCCAACCTGTCATCCAGCACCACCTAATCAACTCAACCATGGCACCAAGCACCCCATCAAGTCTCCTCCTAAACATCTCCAGTGATGGTGACTCCACCACCTCCCTGGGCAGCACATTCCAATGGGCAATCACTCTCCTCTCTCTGTGAAGAATTTCTTCCTAACATCCAGCCTAAAGCTCCCCTGGTGCAGCCTGAGTCCTCTTGTTTTGGTGCTGGTTGCCTGGGAGAAGAGAGCACCAATGCAAGTGGGAATTAGTTAATCTATTTCAAAGTATGTTTCAGTTTTCTTTTTCCAACCTGGTACAGCTTCAAATGGTATGTCCCAACATTCCCCCCCCCCACACACACCACACCCCTCCCCAGTGCACTGTGGTATAATTCTGTCTCAGAAGGGATGATCCATACCAAGTAAATGTTTTATCTCTCCTGGGTGAGAGGTCACTGCCATGGGAAAATTGCTTCATAGCATATTTCATATCTGTGATACTTAAGGAATGATCTTCCAAGATCACAGAATGAAACAGAAACCTTCCTGGGGAACGATGCTTCCTTCCTCTGCAAGATTCAGGTCACCTGTGTGCTGAAGAACTGTGTTTCTGTCAGAATGCAAAGGTGTCCTTGGTGGATTGAAAAGGGCACGATAATAAAACCCTCTGAACTGGGGAACACGTGCAGGAGGAAGTAATTTCAGTAGGACACAATGGAACATAAATTGAAGGTTAGAAGTGGAAGCATTGTAGTGACTTCAAGAAAAGAATAAGGTACCAGATGCATACTGCAAATTATCCTCTTGCAAGGGGGGGAGGAGGAGATGGGGAAGCTGAAGAAAGGAGAAAAGGCAAGAAGATGACTTTTGAAACTCCAGAGCAATATTTCTGCAAACATCCTTCCTGTGACCTCAAAAACTTCTCAGACCGATCAGCTCTTCCTGCTAGCTCATGTAAATGAGAAGGCAGTGAGCCCCTACAAAGAGTGCACAGAGCTGCTTTGGCATTCAGGATCACAAGACTGCTAAGAATCCCCACGGGTTCCAGTTAGGAAATCTCAAAGATGTATTGCTTGCTTTAAAAAATGTTTCTGTTCTAAAAGGGGCTGATAATGAATTGCAGGAGCAGCAACACAGAGGAGCATAAAAAGAGCTTGCAAGGGGCTCTGACCACCTTATACAGCATGACACCTGGACATTAAAGGACTTCAGCAAGCGATGGGCTTTTGATCCTTTTCACCCTGACATTTTTCCACCTTAAATATTCCAACTCCAAAACTTAATCAAAAACAATTAAGCTAACAATATCATGGATTAGTTGCTTAGATGGTGTTGGGTGATAGGCTGGACTGGATGATCTCAAAGGACTTTTCCAACCTGGTCTGGTCTGGTCTAGTCTAGTCTAGTCTAGTCTATTCTATCCTCTATTCTATCCTATTCCCTCCTCTCTCCCCTCCTCTCTCCCC
>CM037636.1:48351549-48396140 GCA_015227895.2 Colaptes auratus | reverse complement strand
ATGTAATTTGCTGTTATTGATCTGCATGTTTTAATTGATTTGAACATCATTAGAGAAGCAGCATTCTGTATTTTGCCATTGAATACTGTCTTGTTACCGTGCCGAAGTCTAGACGCTGTCTCAGTTTCCAAAGGGCAAGGTTGTCTCTGATGATGTCTTCCCACACAACAGTACCAAATCAGCTCAGGAAAAGATATTTTTGTCTGTTCATTACTGCTGCTTGGATAATTTAATCTGCACACTCACCAGTTAAGATATACCTGCTTTTATATTCTCCCACAGTTACTAATGTTTTCATGCTGCTCTCTTCTCAGAGGTGGTTCAGATGCATGACAAAAAACACTTTACCAGTAGAAGTGGCTCTGGAGAGTGGTGTCCCTCTGCTTGCTGGCTAGCCCTATCCAGGCAGCAAGGAAGGTGCCATCCATTTAAAATAGGATAGGATAGGATAGGACACAATAGAACATAGCAGATAGAATAGAATAGAATAGAATAGAATAGAATAGAATAGAATAGATGAATAGAATAGAATAGAATAGAATAGACCAGACCAGTTGAAGAGACCTTTGGATCATCAAGTTCAACCTATCACCAACCCCATCTAATAAACTAAACTATGGACCAAGCACCCCATCAAGTCTCTTCCTAAACCTCCAATGGTGGTGACTCCACCACCTCCCTGGGCAAACATTCCAATGCCCAATCTCTCTTTCTGGAAAGAACTTTCTCCTCACCTCAAACCTAACTTCTCCTGGTGCAGCTGAGACTGTGTCCTCTTGTTCTGGTGCTGGTTGCCTGGGAAAAGAGAACAAACCCCACCTGGCTACAACCTCCCTTCAGGTAGTGTAGAGAGTAATAAGGCTCCCTGAGCCTCCTTCTCCAGGCTAAACAACTCCCACTCCCTCAGCCTCTCCTCACAGGGCTGTGCTCCAGACTCCCACCAGCCTCACTGCCCTTCTCTGGATGCATTCAAGTGTCTCATGTCCTTCCTAAACTGAGGGGCCCAGAACTGGACACAGGACTCAAGGTGGGCCTAACCAGTGCAGAGTACAGGCAGAAATGACCTCCCTGCTCCTGCTGGCCACACAATAAATCACACACTAATCACAGAATGGTCTGGATTGGACAAGACCTCCAAAGGTCATCTACTCCAACATGCTCTGCAGTCAGCAGGGGCATCCTCAACTGGATCAGGGTGCCCAGAGCCCTGCCAAGCCTCACCCTGCTTGTGCATTTAAACCACAACTTTCTGAGAAAACATTTGAAAGAAACCTGTGTGAAGGAATAAAGGAAAAAGGCCAGCTGAACAAAACCAGAAGAGAGCAAAAGAAGCCATGATGAGGGTGGGATCTGCCATATTGCTGCAAGGAGGAAGGGTTGATTCCTCATTTACTGTCAAACCGAAGCATATGGACGGGGTGGTGTGTTGTCATCAGAACAGGGTGTTAATTAAAGCAAACATAATTAACATGCAACATGGTGATGTTTGCAGAACTGACAAATCCACAGAGTCTGGTAAACTTTTGTTTTGTTTTTAACATCTTGAGAAGGATTTCTCAGTGACACATGTAGAGCTCCTTGTGCAGTCCTTATTCACATAGCTTAATCAGGAGTTTCCCACAGTCCCTGAATGAACATTTTCAGGTTGTTTGCTTCTTTTACTCTATGTTTATTTGAAAAGCCTTTCATGTAGACTGGGCCTTATCATGTAAGCTGCTCATAAGTACTTAGTAAAAGAGGGATTGCTAATGATATCAATAGTTCTATTGACTTTAACAGGATTTTTTTCTCGGGGTTGGAGCTCTTTAGGATCAGGGCCCAGTGAAAAAAAAAAACACAACAATAAATCAGATATGAATAATATTTCTGAGGAGAAGTTGCCTACATTAAGAAAACAATACATAAGTACTGCAGAGAGACCTGGATATATTGGGAAAATGACCATGAGCCAACAGCATGCCTGAACATGAGCCTGCAGTGTGCCCAGGTGGCCAATGGCATCCTGGCCTTCATCAGGAACAGTGTGGCTGGCAGGGGCAGGGAAGTCATTGTGCCACTGTACACTGCACTGGTTAGGCCACACATTGAGTACTGTCCAGTTCTTGGCTCCTCAGCTTAGGAAAGATGTTGAGTTGCTGGAAGGTGTCCAGAGAAGGGCAAGAAAGCTGGGGAGGGGTCTGGAACACAGCCCTGTGAGGAGAGGCTGAGGGAGCTGGGGTTGCTTAGCCTGGAGAAGAGGAGGCTCAGGGGAGTCCTTCTTGCTCTCTACAACTCCCTGAAGGGAGGTTGTAGCCAGGAGGAGGTTGGTCTCTTCTCCCAGGCAACCAGCACCAGAACGAGAGGACACAGTCTCAAGGTGTGCCAGGGGAATTTTAGGCTGGATGTTAGGAAGAAATTCTTCCCAGAAAGAGAGATTGGCCATTGGAATGTGCTGCCCAGTGAGGTGGTGGAGTCACCATCACTGGAGGTGTTTAAGAAGAGACTGGATGAGCACTTGTGCCATGGTAGAGTGGATTAGATGGTCTATGGTGATAGGTTGGACCGACGATCTTGAAGGTCTTCCAACCTGGTTGATTCTGTATTCTGTGTGGCTGAACTTTCATTCTCAGTGATGGGACAGGTCATGTTTTCCTCTGGGCTTTTGCAGTGATCTTTACTCTTAAGATACAGAAACTCTTGATCTGTTCTTTTAACCTGAAATGCCATCACAAGAAGCCATCTCAGAAGGAAGCAACCATCTTCCCCAGTGTCTCAGTCCAGAGAGGGAAAGAGCCTCAGATCTTTTGAATGTTCCCGTGTTGTGAAATGAGAGGCACAAACCAGGCCAAAATAGCAACAGCCAGGCTATTGATTACATAAATAAAGTGGAGGATCAGAAAGGAGAGAGAGAAAATAGAGAGGGAGAGAGAGAAGAGGAAAGGAATTATATTACCATACCACTCAGCCCCCCAAGACAGTTTGAGCTGAGGAGGAAAGGTGCTGCAGGAGATGTGGGTTTGTAGACAAAATGTGCTGAGGCTTTGGCTGTAGAAGAGATGTGGTCCTCTGGGCAGCCTCTTCAGCTCCATGAGTTGCAGCAGGGGAACTTAGGGCACGGAGAGAGGGTTCAGACTGCTTCTCCAGGTCCAAGGCCTCTTTTCTTCGGAGCAGCATTGTCCCGGGCTTTGCCTTCTCGCATGCTTCCTTCTCAGCAGCATTGTCCTTCTCCTGTGCTTCCTTCATCTGTGTTTTTGGTTCTCTGTTTTCTTCTGGAGCCAGTAGTTGCTCAAGTCTTTTATACAGTTTTTTTAGTCCTTAGCTATGTGTCCAAGTATTGTCCCTCAGGAATTCAGGGGCAGGAAACCATCCTTGGGTAAGTACCCAGGTATCGTTCCCCAGGAAACCTTTCTGTGTATTCCTGTGTGTTTGGCAGGGGTCTGGATGGAGGGGGGGGGGGGGGGGGAAAGGGGGTGGGGACGGGACTCTGCCTCCTCCTTCTCCATCTACCTGCCCACACCCTTACACATCGGGGCCAGGTGGTGAATCCATTGTCTCCCATCCTCCCTTTCCAGGGTACTTGATGGTGGAGATTGTTTTGTCTTATGCATATTCTGAAGGTGGCCTCAGTCCATTGTTGTGAGGCCAGCTGTGGTCCAGTGAGCAATGTTATCTTTGCACCTTCCAAGAGTCCTTCCAGTGTCTCTGCCCAACACACATCAGCTAGTGTCTGGGCAAGCAGCAAGTGATTCTATCGTTGTTGAGTCACACCAGGAGAGACAAGCTTTTAGTCTCTCACACCCAGCCAAGTGCACAATCTTTGAGCCCTTCCTTGTTTAATACTTGTTTGTGTGTCTTAAAAGCAAGCCTTGCCCCGGATTTTTGTTGTGATTTCATAAAAGATTTCACCAAAGAACACCCTTAGTTATTACCTTCAAACTGGTGTGGCATGAGGGATTGTAATAACAGCTAACTAATCTAAACAATGAAAGTGACGCCTCTACATTAGGACTCGAGCATATGGCACGTTCACAAGAAGCAAAACATTAGAATTTTTATGAGAAGAGCCTCTCTTTATTTTCTGCTGCTAATATTTAGGCTCTAAACACTCTGACATGTTTGTTAAGTTCAGCTATTACCCTGCCTCCCTGCTAGCACCGCACAGGGAGCCTGAGTTCTCATTGACATGTTCCGTGTGGAAGTGTAGCCACGTTTTATGACCCTGTGCTGTCAATTTGCTCTCACCATCAAATCAAATCATTTCCTCTAAATGAGATGGCTGAACAAGAGAAAACATAACAGGAGACAATCAGAAAAACGTCATTCTGAACAGATCATGATTACTTGCAAGTGTGGGAAGAGGGGAAACTATATAACCCACCTGAAGATGAGGAAAAACTTCTGAGGGGGAGTAATCAATGTTTATCAATATCTGAGGGCTTGGGGGTCAGGAGGGAGGGGACAGGCTCCGCTCACTTGCTCCTGGGATAGGACATGTAGCAATGGATGCAAGCTACAGCACAGAGGTTCCAATAGAATAGAATAGCAGAGCATAGCATAGCATTAGCATAGCATAGCATAGCATAGAATAGCATAGCATAGCATAGAATAGAATAGAATAGAATAGAAAGAGATAGAATAGAATAGAATAGAATAGGATTGAATTGGATTGGATTGGATGGATTGGATTGGATTGGATTGACCAGGTTGGAAAAAGACCTCAGAGATCATCAAGTCCAACCTATCACCCAAACCATCTAATCAACTCAACCATGGCACCAAGCACCCCATCCAGTCTCTTCCTACACACCTCCAGTGATGGTGAACCACCACCTCCCTGGGCAGCACATCCCAATGGCCAATCTCTCTTTCTATGAAGAAGAACTTCTAACATCCAGCCTAAACCTCCCCTGGCACAGCTTGAGACTGTGTCCTCCTCTTTGTTGCTGGCCACCCAGGAGAAGAGACCAACCCCCACAAGGGGAAACTTCTTTCCTGTAAGGGTCACAGAGTCCTGGAGCAGGCTGCCAGGAGCTTGTGGAGTCTCCTTCTCTGGAGACTTTCAAGGCCTGTCTGGATGTGTTCTGTGTGACCTGAGCTAGTTTGTATGGTCCTGCACTGTCAGGGGGGTTGTACTCAATGATCTCTTTGGGTCTCTTCCAACCCCTGACATCCTGTGATCCTGTGATATGAGGAGACTCTACCCTGAATAAAACACAGACATTGACAACTGATTTCCAAGCACCTTTTTTCCCCTCCTGCTCACATACATCCTTCCATACCTAATGTGGGTTTTTGCTTTGATATGAGCTTAATGAAGGGGTGGGATCCCCCTGCCAAAATGCATGCATGCATTTATAAAGTAAAGAAAATGACTGGGGTTTTTTTGCTCTGGCTTCACATTCCACTGATGCTCACACTGCAATCACATACCCTCCCCTAACACAGCATCTCTTGTAGCCCACATACATTACTAGCCATATCAGAGGCATTCAGAGCTTTACTAAGCTACTAAGAGTATCATCCACAAATGTGTTTCAGAGAATCACAGAATGTTAAGGGCTGGAAGGCAGCTCAAAAGATCAGCCAGTCCAACCCTCCCTGCCAGAGAAGGATCACCCATACCAGATCACACAGGAATGGATCCAGATGGGTTTTGAATGTCTCCAGAGAGGGAGACTCCACAACCCCCCGGGCAGCCTGTTCCAGTGTCCATCACCATCGCAGTGAAATAACTTTCCTCTTGTTTTCATGGAACTTCCTATGCCTCAGCTTCCACCATTGCCCCTGTGCTGTCACTGGGCATCACCCAGCAGAGCCTGGCTCCAGCCTCTTGGCACTCACCCTTTACATATATATAAATATTGATGAGGTCACCTCTCAGGCTCCTCTTTCCCCAAGCTAAATAGCCCTCAGCTCCCTCAGATTCTCCTCATAATGAAGATGTTCCACTCCCTTCATTACTTTTGTGGCTCTGTGCTGGACACAGTATTCCAGATGTGGCCTCACCAAGGGCAGAGTAGAGGGAGAGAATAACCTTGCTTGACCTACTAACCACAGCCCTTCTAATCCACCCCAGAATGGCACTGGCCTTCTTGGCCACAACAATACATTGCTCTCATAGATGAATCCTGCACCAGGGGAGGTTTAGGCTGGATTTCAGGAAGAAGTCCTTCATAGAAAGAGAGATTGGCCATTGGAATGTCCTGCCCAGGGAGGTGGTGGAGTTACCAGAACTGGAGGTGTTTAGGAAGAGACTGGATGGGATGCTTGGTGCCATGGTTAGATTAGATGGTGTTGGGTGATAGGTTGGACTTGATGATCTCAAAGGTCTTTTCCAACCTGGTTAATTCTATTCTATTCTATTCTATTCTATTCTATTCTATTCTATTCTATTCTATTCTATTCTATTCTATTCTATTATCACAAGGCCTCCCTTCTTATCTTAAAAATGTAGGCACCTTTGCATTGACACAGAGTTTAAAAGGAAAAAATAGCTTTAGACAAGTTTATCTAAACTCTGAAGAATTTCAGTACAATGCTGGCTAAAATGAGGGGATTGGACGTGGCACTTGGTGCCATGGTTTAGTCCTGAGGTCTGTGGTGACAGGTTGGTCTTGATGATCTTTGAGGTCTCTTCCAACCTTGGTGATTCTGTGACTCTGTGACATTAAGACAATAGATCACAATTTAATGATATGAATGTGTTTCTCTGCTGCATGGCTCCTCCTGAGGAACCTGATCTAGTTGAGGGTGCCCCTGCTGACTGCAGATGGGGTTGGACTAGATGACCTTTGGAGGTGCCTTCCATTCTATAATTCAAAGGTTCTGTGATGCTGTGATTCTGTGACTCTATGATTCTATGACATTTCAGGTGTCATAGTTCTGTAATGACACATTAGCTTTTCTTCAGTGTTTAGTAATTAGCCATGTAGGGTGATTTTAAATTCCATTAGCTTTCACAGCATTTCCCCTGGATGAGCCTGGATGAGGCACTTGGTGCCATGGTTTAGTTGATTAGATGGTGTTGGCTGCTAGGTTGGACTTGATGATCTCGAAGGTCTTTTCCAACCTGGTTAATTCTATTCTATTCCCACACACACACTGCTAGGCTAGTCTCAGGCTGGCCAGGTCTGTGACTGCTCCCCCTCCCCTTCTTCTCCTGGCATTAGGCTAGCCAGGCCTAAGAGACCTTGAGATACTCCCCACCATTACTTGATAGAAAGCATCTCCTGGGAGCAGAGAGGGAAGAAAGAGGAAGAGAAAGACTTTGCAGATGGATTTATAGGCTGCAGGGTTTATGCTTCCTGTGTCCACCTTACTGAGTTCGACACTCAGGACACAGAGGCGTAACTTATGTGGCAGTCCAGGAAGCACCCAGCCTAAGCTGCCACACCAAGTTAAACAGCTTTTTTTTAGCTTTTGTTAGGGCAACAAAGTTGGTGAGGGGTTTGGAAGACAAGCCCTATGAGGAGAGGCTGAGGGAGCTGGGGTTGCTTAGCCTGGAGAGGAGGAGACTCAGGGGTGACCTTATTGCTCTCTACAACTACCTGAAGGGAGGTTGTAGCCAGGCAGAGTTGGTCTCTTCTCCCAGGCAGCCAGTACCAGAACAAGACGACACAATCTCAGGCTGCACCAGGGCAGGTTTAGACTGGATCTTAGGAAGAAGTTCTATACCGAGAGAGTGATTGCCCATTGGAATCAGCTGCCTGTGGAAGTGGTGGAGTCACCTTCATTGGAGGTGTTCAAGAAGAGGCTTGATGGGGTGCTTGGTGCCACAGTTAGTTTTTTAGTTGTTTAGGTGGGTTGTATTGTACTGTATTGTACTGTATTGTACTGTATTGTATTTAGGTGGGTTGGATTGGTTGATGGGTTGGACGTGATGATCTTGAAGGTCTCTTCCAACCTGGTGTATTGTATTATTGTATATTGTATTATGTATTATTGTATTATTGTATTATTGTATTATTGTATTATTGTATTGTATTTCCATTCTGTTAAAGAAATGACCCAAAAAAAGCAAATTCTGACTGTGCCCTTAAAGAAAAATCTCCTCTTTCCCCAGGATCTGGAGAAATCAGACAGGAGGTGTGCTGCAGCAAGTGCTCCAGCCCTCACATGTGCAGGTGAAATGTTGTCACGGATCGATAGAGAAGGAACACATTTCTTCCTGCAATTTCTTTTTGCTCAGCAATCACTTTATAGCTGAGTGAACAGCAAAATATCCATTTTAGATGGGAAATACAGTACTTCCTCTCCTTGTCTTCCTTCCCCATTGACTATTAAATGAGAACCTGTAATGAACCCGCTCAGCATTCTTAATCTGTGGCAGAGGAGTTGCACGGAACCGCACTGCTGTGCAATATTAACACTAAATCTTCAGGTTTTGTGGGTTTGTAATTTTCCCTTTGACCTTGCAGAGACCCCTGTATTACCAACTTGTTCTTTTGGTAAGGGTGAATACTTGCAGTTCACCTCCATTTCTGCTTCACTTCCTCAAATTGCAGGGGGGCACTCTTCTGACTGGAAGTAATCACAAGATTAAAGAGGCAGGGGTGGGGGTTGGTTGGGTTTTTTCCTCATTTCCATCACCAGCAATGGACAACCAGCTGTCTCCTGCCAGGCTGTGCAAGCCATTTCATTTAAGTGATGATACAGGAGAGCTACAGGCTTTCATTACAAAGGAAATTGCACAGCACCACCAAGCCCTACGAGGAGAGGCTGAGGGAGCTGGGGTTGTTTAGCCTGGAGAAGAGGAGGCTCAGGGGCGACCTCATTGCTCTCTACAACTACCTGAAGGGAGGTTGTAGCCAGGAGGGGGTTGGTCTCTTCTCCCAGGCAACCAGCACCAGAATAAGAGTACACAGTGTCAAGCTGTGCCAGGGGAGTTTAGGCTGGAGGTGAGGAGAAAGTTCTCCCCAGAGAGAGTTGTTATCCATTGGAATGTGGAGTCACCGTCCCTGGAGGTGTTCAGGAGGGGATTGGACGTGGCACTCGGTGCCATGGTTTAGTCATGGGTCTGTGGTGACAGGTTGGACTCGATGATCTTTGAGGTTTCTTCCAACCTTGGTGGTTCTGTGATTCTGTAATGGAAAAAATAGAAATGGGTAGATTCAGATTGGATGTCAGGAAGAAGTTCTTCCCCTTGAGGGTGGTGAGAGGCTGGCACAGGTTGCTCATCCCTGGAGGCTTTTAAGGCCAGGCTGGAAGTGGTTCTGTGCAACCTTCTCTAGTGTGAGGTGTCCCTGCCCCTGGCAGGGAGTTTGGAAGTGGCTGATCCTTGAGGTCCCTTCCAGCCCTATACAATTCTGTGATTCTATATTTTGTTGTTTTCTCTGCAGATTTCTTCTTATTTAAATGTCTTCAAATTTACAGAATCTTTTTTTCTTTCTCCACTTTGAATGCATCCAAAGACAAAGGAAACAGTCCAACAAAAAACCCAAATAGCAAACCACCACACAATCCCACTGCAACAAGTCATACATAAACAAACTCAGGAATATTAAATGAGGCCATACTACTGCAGATGGAGAAACAGGGTCAAGGTAAATGTGGTCACAACCCTTGGAATAAAAAGGTATACACTGATTTATAACATCTGACATTTCTAGCCAGGAATCCTTCCTAGCTTTGGCAGACTCCTTTTCTACACCAAAGACATGCAGGCAGGAGGCTAAATAAGGGACAGGAACCAAAAGGAAATACCTGTCACAAACCATTTGAATTTGGAATCACAGGAATAGTGTGGAATTAATGCATATCCATCAAATGTTCCAGCAGGGCTACACAGGACATTAGTGCCCATTGCCAGGTATGTTTCAGTGCTTGGCAAAGCAGGTTTGCCTGAAATAAATAAGGAAAATAACATTCTCAAAGTAGTAAGTATAGGAAAATAATTTCTCCAGAAACAGAACTTAGAGAATTGATCAGGTTGGGAAAGACCTCAGAGATCATCAAGTCCACCTATCACCCAACACCATCTGATCAACTAAACCGTGGCACCAAGTGCCTCATCCAGGCTCTTCTTAACCACTTCCAGTGATGGTGACTCCCAGCACCTCCCTGGGCAGCACATTCCAATGGCCAATCTCTCTTGCTGGGAAGAACTTCTCCTCACATCCAGCCTAAACCTCCCCTGGGCAGCTTGAGACTGTGTCCTCTTCTTCTGGTGCTGGTTGCCTGGGAGAAGAGACCAACCCCAACCTGGCTACAACCTCCTTCAGGTAGTTGTAGAGAGCAAGAAGGTCTCCCCTGAGCCTCCTCTTCTCCAGGCTAAGCAACCCCAGCTCCCTCAGCCTCTCCTCACAGGGCTGTGCTCCAGACCTCTCCCCAGCCTCGCTGCCCTTCTCTGGACCCGTTCAAGTGCTCAATATCCTTCTTAAATTGAGCGGCCCAGAACTGTTTCCTAACCTTTCCTCAGGGTTCATCTGCACATTTTCATGGTACATTTTCCCAGTGATCTCTGATCCCTGGTGCCTGTGGGGGATTATCATTAAGCAGGCAGCTCAAACTCTTCTCCCTGCTGCAAAATCAGTTCCTTCTAATCCTCCTGATACAAATAAATCAGTACTTATAACCTTCCCATTGCTGTGTGTTGGTCAGCAAGAAAGCAACATAAGGAGGCCTACAAGAAAGCTGAGGAGGGACTTTTTAGGGTGTCAGGGAGTGATAGGAATAGAGTGAATGGGAAAAAGTAGAAATGGGTAGATTGAGATTGGATAGTAGGAAGAAGTTCTTCCCAGGAGAGTGATGAGAACACTGGAACTGGTTGCCCAGGGACATGGTGAAAGCCTCATCCCTGGAGGTTTTAAAGGCCAGGCTGGATGTTGCTCTGAGCAACCTGCTGTAGTGTGAGGTGTCCCTGCCCTTGGCAGGGGATTTGGAAGTGAATAGAGTAGAGTAGAGTAGAGTAGAGTAGAGTAGAGTAGAGTAGAGTAGAGTAGAATAGAATAGAATAGATAGAATAGAATAGAATAGAATAGAATAGAATAGAATAGACCAGGTGGAAAGACCTTCAAAATCATCGAGTCCAACCTATCATCCAACACCACCTAATCAACTAAACCATGCAACCAAGCACCCTATCAAGTCTCCTCCTGAACACCTCCAGTGATGGTGACTCCACCACCTCCCCGGCAGCACATTCCCATGGGCAATCACTCTCTCTGTGTAGAACTTCCTCCTAACCTCCAGCCTAAACCTCCCCTGGTGCAGCCTGAGACTGTGTCCTCTTGTTCTGGTGCTGGTTGCCTGGGAGAAGAGACCAATCTCTGCCTGGCTACAACCTCCCTTCAGGTAGCTGTAGAGAGCAATAAGGTCACCCCTGAGTCTCCCCCTCTCCAGGCTAAGCAACCCCAGCCTCCCCCAGCTTGTGTTCCAAACCCCTTACAAACTTTGTTGCCCTTCTCTGGACACGCTCCAGCAAGTCAACATCCTTCCTGAACTGAGAGGCCCAGAGTGGCTGATCCTTGAGGTCCCTTCCAACCTTAACAATTCTATGATTCTATGATTAATGTTTATTAGGAAGCTTTTTCTCTTTATTTTTTAGCAGGGTAATAGTTAAAGTGGTCTAAGCTTTCAAACTTCCCAGTGTCAGCTGGAGAATCAGAAAATGCATATGAGGCTTTAATTAACTGCCAAATCTGAAGTGAGCTGCATTGCAGGATACCTGGGGATTTCAGGGAAGAACGTACATATGTTCTCTCTGCTAATTGAAGATGAGCTGCATTTTAAGGGATTACATCCCCTGAGGTCACAGAGCCAGAGAGAGCAGAGGAGAGGAGCAGAATTTTTAAGGGCCTAAAAGTGAAGTCGCTGCTAATGGTCTGCCCTTTGCGAGCAAAGGGCATTAGCAGATTATCTTTAAGCTGATTCACTGCACTTTGTGGACATTTCACAGGGAAGTGGGGCACACAAAGAAGTTGTTTATATTTTTAATTCTTAGCCATCAATTGAAACTCTTCTTCATGGTTTTGTGACAAATACCATACTTTCACAGCCTCACAGAATCCTGGCATGGTTTGGGTTGGAAGGGACCTTAGTCCATCTGCCTCCAAACCCCCTGCTCTAGGCAGGGGCACCTTCCACTAGAGCAGAGTGCTCAAGGCCTCATCCAGGCTGGCCTTGAAGACCTCCACAGAGGGGGCATCCACAACATCCCTGGGCAACCTGTTCCAGTGTCTCATGTGAGAGACTAAATCTTGTCTCTTTTGATGTGACTCAATAAAGATAAAATCGCCCAGACAATGGACCAAGGCCACTGCCTTCGGGATACCTTCAGGAATAAGACAAGATCATCTCCACCCATCAGGTATCCCAGAAAGGGAGGATGGTGAGACACTGGATTCACCACCTGGCCCCTGATGTGTGTTGGGTGTGTGGGCAGGTAAATGGAGAAGGAGGAGGTGGAGGACCCCAACCCCACCCCTCCTTCCTCAAGACCCCTGTCCAAACACAAAGAAATACACAGGAAGATTTCATGGGGGGCAATACCTGGGCTCTTACCTAAGGATGATTTCCTGGGGAACAATACCTGGACACTTACCTAAGGACTGAAAAACTGTATAAGAAGACTTGAGTGACTACTGGTTCAGTAGAGGGAAAACACAGGAGAAAGAAAACACAGAAGAAAAAGACCTGGACAATGCCACTGAGAAGGAAAACATGAAAGAAAGAAAAGCCCAGGGCAATGCTGCTCTGAAGAAAAAGAGAGAATAGCAGGATAGAGACATCACCATGGAGCCTGGAAGAAGCAGACCAAGAGGAACCCTCACTCTGCATCCTAAGTTCCTCCTGCTGCAACTCATGGATCTGAAGAGGCTGCTCAGAGGACAGCTCAGCCAAAGCTGCAGCAGCTGCCTTCTACAGCCAAAGCTACAGCACCCTTCCTCTACAGACCCAACATCTCCTCTACATCCAAAGCTGCAGCACCCTTCTTCTACAGCCAAAGCTACAGCACCCTTCCTCTACAGACCCAACATCTCCTCTACATCCAAAGCTGCAGCACCCTTCCTCTACAGCCAAAGCTACAGCACCCTTCCTCTACAGACCCAACATCTCCTCTACATCCAAAGCTGCAGCACCCTTCCTCTACAGCCAAAGCTACAGCACCCTTCCTCTACAGACCCAACATCTCCTCTACATCCAAAGCTGCAGCACCTTTCCTCCACAGACTTTGGGGGGTGAGGGGTGTGGAAATATAATTCCTTTCCTCTTCTCTCTCTCTTTTCTCTCTCTCCCTCTCTATTTTCTCTCTCCCCCCTTCTGATCCATCCACTTTATTTGTGTAATAAATAGCCTAGCTGTTGATATTTTGGCCTCCTTTGTGCCTCTAATTTCCTAACAGGGGAATATTCAGAAGAACTGAGGCTCTTTCCCTCTCTGGACTGAGACACTCATCACCATTCTTTTTTCATTAAGTACTGAGAACTTTTCTTTTTGTCTGCTTTCAAGAGGTTATTGGACGCGATGATCTTTGAGGTCTCTTCCAACCTTTGTGATACTGTGAAATTAATTCTGGCTGTAAACTCCTGTGAAATGTAGTGGACAGTTACAACATTCTAGTGGCAGGGTGGTACTGAATCATCTCTTTCAAAGATGCACAAGAGCTAGAAGTTTGCATGAGAAGCAGACCTTGCAGCAGGGGGGAGAAAAATGCAGTACATTGACCCAAAAGGGGTCCTAAAGCCCTCAAGTTTTAGTAAGAGATTCCAGCCCTCTTCTCCAATGCCCTGTGCTCAGCCATTGACTTCTTGGCAACCAGGGGGAGTATTTTCCCCCTCCTAGCCTTTTTGCCATACATTGGGAGGTACTTAGGAGCCTTGTTCCTGGATGAAGTGAAGCTTTCCAGGTGCTCATTCCTCCACTTGCTGCTGCCTCCGTAGACTGAGCAGGAGGAGTAAACAAAGAGTGGAGCAGCAGCTGCAGTGAAATGGCTGAGCAATCTGGCATCCTTCAGATCATGCTATAAAGTGACTTATATTAAAAACAGGGAGGCAGCTGAAACATTCCAAACACACATTTCATTTCATTAATTTTAGATTTGATGCACTATTATGCCACTGCTTGAAAAAGTGGTGGCAGGTGGAGAGGGGAAGATGAAAAGGGCAGTGGAAATTGCTTTTAGGTGTAACAGAGGAAGCAGAAGTGTGCAGAGTATCCATCATGGTTGAATTCCACTGAGAGGCTGTCCTGCTTTGAGCTAGAACAGAACTAATCCTGTTCAGTGATCTCTTTGGGTCCCTTCCCACCCTCACTTTCCAGCTCAGTCTGTTCTGAGTAGCTGCACTCTCTGGAATGAATGGCATGTTTTTCTGCAGACAGTATCTGATGAAACAGACTTTTAGAAATAACAGAAAAAATACTGCAACACAAACTAAAATAATCAGTGATGGCAAGAAAAGCAAGAAGGCTGTTAAGAGATAGTCAATTCCCATGTCATCTGTTATTTCTTAGGATACCATGTAGAAAAAAGAGAAGGAAGAGAAGGGAAGAGAAGATAGAGAAGGAAAGAGAAGGAAGAGAAGATAGAGAAGGGAAGAGAAGGGAAGAGAAGGGAAGAGGAGGGGAGAATCGAGGAGAGGAGAGGAGACTCGAGGAGAGAAGAGAAGAGAAAAGAAGAGAAGAGCAAGAGAGAAGAGAAGAGAAGAGAAGAGAAGAGAAGAGAGAGAGAGAAGAGAAGAGAGAAGAGAAGAGAAGAGAAGAGAGAGAGAAGAGAGAAGAGAAGAGAAGAGAAAGAGAAGAAGAAGAGAAGAGAAGAGAAGAGAAGAGAAGAGAAATGTTGGAATCAGAAGATCTTTCCTTAGTCATGTTTATTTAGCATACTGACTGGCTGGCCCTGTATTCACCTCTTCCATTTGAGTATTTCATCTGGAGTAGGCTCAAGTTGCTGGAGCATCTCAAAGAGCAACTGGTGAACCACAATTTTTATGAGGAACAGCTAAGAGAACTGGAGCTGCTAAGTCTTCAGAAGAGGAGGCTGAGATCTGTCCCCATTGCTCTCTACAACTACCTCAAGGAGGCTGGAGCAAGGTGGGGTCTGGTCTCATCTCACATGCAACACATGACAGGACAAAAGGAAACAGCCTCAAGTTGTGCCAAGGGATGTCCAGGATGGACATTAGGAAAGGCTTATCAGGGGTTGGAACAGGCTGCCCAGGGAGGTGGTGGAGTCACCATCCCTGGAGATATTTAAGAGTTGGGTGAATGTTTTGCTTAGGGAGATGGTTTAGTGACATTGTAATAAGCTCTCAAGGGAAGCAGTGGACTCCCCTACACGGGGCAGTTTTAAGTCTCACCTCGGCAGGCTGCTGGGTGAGATCATTTAAAGTATACTGTTACCTAGAAAGGGGGACCAGATGATCCCTGGGGTCCCTTCCAACCTGGCATTCTGTGATTCTGCCTTTGAAGCATCCACAGGAGCAGCATCTGCCCTTCTTATTTATGGAACAAACGTCGCAAAGCTTTCTGATGTTGTGATTTTGATATGCAACTTGCAGGGCCAGGAAAAGGAGACTCTGTGGCATTCAATGTAGAGTCTGGCAGCAGTTGCTGAATTTGGAAGTGTTTTTCATTCTCTGCTTCTCATTTGTGGTAGGCAGGATATCCTTGAGCATCAATGACTCTCAGAAAGCAGCAGCTCATTTACATGCAATTTGCATACTGTAAACTGTTGTGTTCTGCTCATGAATCTTGCATAAAAACCTGAGCATTGTCTGGCTCAGTGTGCCAAACAGGGGAAAAAGCTAAAAGAGAGAGAGAAAGTTTGGATTAAATGCTAAACTTTGTCTTACAATCACAAATGAAGTTGTGAATCACAGCATTATTAGGCTGCAACAGACCTCTGAGATCATCAAGTCCAGCCTATGACCCAAAATCACCACACCAATCAGACCATGTCACTGATATTGTATGCAGAATGGAATGGAATGGAATGAAGGAATGGAATGGAATGGAATGGAATGGAATGGAATGGAATGGAATGAATGGAATGGAAGAGAAGAGAAGAGCAAGAGAGAAGAGAAGAGAAGAGAGAGAAGAGAAGAGAAGAGAAGAGAAGAGAAGAGAAGAGAAGAGAAGAGAAGAAGAGAAGAGAAGAGAATTAATCAGGTTGGAAAAGACCTTCAAGATCATCCAGCCCAACCTATCACCCAACACCATCTAATCAACTCAACCATGGCACCAAGCACCCCAACCAGTCTCTTCCTAAACACCTCCAGGGACGATGACTCCACCACCTCCCTGGGCAGCACATTCCAATGGCCAATCTCTCTTGCTGGGAAGAATTTCTTCCTAACATCCAGCCTAAACCTCCCCTGGCACAGCTGAGACTGTGTCCTCTTGTTCTAGTGCTGGTTGCCTGTGAGAAGAGACCAACCCCCACCTGGCTACAACCTCCCTTCAGGGAGTTGTAGAGAGCAAGAAGGTCTCCTCTGAGCCTCCTTTCTCCAGGCTAAGCAACCCCAGCTCCCCAGCTCCAGTTCTTCCTAAACACCTCCAGGGATGGTGACTCCACCACCTCCCTGGGCAGCACATTCCAATGACAAATCACTCTCTCTGTGAAGTACTTCTTCATAGTTTCATAGTTTCAGTTAAGGTTGGAAGGGACCACAAGGATCATCTAGTTCAACCCCCCTGCCATGGGCAGGGACACCCCACACTACATCAGGCTGGCCAGGGCTCATCCAGCCTGGGCTTAAACACCTCAAGGGACAGGGCCTCAACCACCTCCCTGGACAACCCATGCCAGGGCTTCACCACCCTCACGGTGAAGAACTTCCTCCTCACATCCAGCCTGAATCTCCTCACCTCCAGCTTCATTCCATTCCCCCTTCCTAATATCCAGCCTGAACCTCCCTTGGCACAGCTTGAGAATGTGTCCCCTTGTTCTCTCACAAGTTGCCTGGGAGGAGAGACCAACCCCACCTGGCTACAACCTCCCTTCAGGTAGTTGTAGACAGCATTGAGGTCTCCCCTGAGCCTCCTCTTCTGCAGGCTAACGAACCCCAGCTCCCTCAGCCTCTCCTCCTAGGGCTTGTGTTCTCAGGAAAGAAAAAAAGCAGGGGCTGAATAAGAGCTAGGTGGCATGATCTCCTGATGCTGTAATTCTCTTTCGAAAGAGCGTGGTTTGAATCCCACCATTTGTGGAAAGCACAGAGCCATCTCCTGTGAGGTTTCTCATGGCAATATTATTGTGCAAGCATCTGCAGCAAGTCACAGAGAAATATCTGTGATTCTCTGGAAAAAGAAACACTGCAAGGAAACTGATTTCCAAACTCATACATTACAATAGTCTGCTGTGTTCTATGCTTGTGTGGAAGTTATAGGTTGGACTTGATGATCTCTGAGGTCTTTTCCAACCTGGTTGATTCTATGATGCTACACAGTGGCTACATCAAACCAAAGCAGTTCCTCAATGCTTTCTTTTTCATAGATCCATAGAATGGTTTGGGTTGGAAGGGAACTTAGAGATCATCTAGTTCCCATCCCCACCCCATGGGTAGGGACACCTTCCACCAGACCAAGTTGCTCGAGGTCACACCCAGCCTGGCTTTGAACACATCCAGGGAGAGGGCATCCACATCCTTCCCAGGCAATCTGTTCCAGTGTCTCACCACCCTCACTCTAAAGAATTTCTTCTTAACATCCAGGCTAAATCTCCCCTCTTCCAGCTTAAAGTCGTTACCCCTTGTGCTATCTCCACAAACCCCTGTAAAAAATCCCTCCCCAGCTTTCTTGTAACCCTCTTCAGGTACCGAAAAGCCACTGTAAAGTCTCCCCAGAGTCTTCTTCATGGTGAACAGCCCCAACTCCCTCAGCTTGTTGCCACAGAGGAGGCTCTCCAGCCCTTTGGTCATCTCCATGGCCTCCTCTGGGCCCACTCTGACTACCTGAAGGGAGATTGTAGACAGGCAGAGGTTGGTCTCTTTTCCGGCAGGCAACACCAGAACAAGAGGACACAGTCTCAGGCTGTGCCAGGGGAGGTTTAGACTGGAGGTTAGGAGGAAGTTCTATACAGGGAGAGTGATTGCCCATTGGAATGGGCTGCCAGGGAGGTGGTGGAGTCACCATCATTGGAGGTGTTCAGGAGGAGACTTGCTGGGTGCTTGGTGCCATGGTTTAGTTGTTAGGTGGGTCGGATTGGTTGATAGGTTGGACACGATGATCTTGAAGGTCTCTTCCAACCTGGATTATTGTATTGTATTGTATTGTATTTTGATGCCCTCCTGCTGGGGGCAAGAGATCTGGACACAGTGCTGCAGGTGGGGTTTTATGAGATCAAGGTAGAAGGGGGCTTCTTTAGCTTGGAGAAGTGGAGCCTGAGGGGTGACCTCAGTCACGTTTATAAAGATGTAAAAGGTGAGTGCCCAGAGGCTGGAGCCAGGCTCTGCTGGGTGATGCCCAATGCCAGCACAAGGGGCAGTGGTGGAAGCTGAGGCATAGGAAGTTCCATGGAAATCTGAGGAAGAATTGTTTCACTGTGAGGGTGACAGAACACTGGAACATGCTGCCCAGGGGAGTTGTGGAGCCTCTTTCTCATTCTGCACTGTGTTTGTATGCAGTGGGAATGCTTTTTAGTATGGATTTGGTGTCCTGCTCTGATAACTTTCCTCTCAATGATCTGACTCTAAGAAACCTTTCTTAGGAAGTTCCATGGAAACAGGAGGAAAAAGTTTTTCATTGTGAGGGTGATGAAACACTGGAACAGGCTGCCCCAGGGGGTTGGGGAGTCTCCTCTGGAGGTATTCAAACCCCACCTGGATGTGTTCCTGTGTGATCCGCTCTAGGTGAGCCTGCTCTGGCAGGGGGGTTGGACTGGATGAGCTTTTGAGGTCTCTTCCAACCCCTAGCACTCTGTGATTCTGTGATCCTGGCTTTTTGTATTCCAGTGGTTCTCTGTATTCTAGCCATACTTACGGCACACTTTGCTTCCTCTGTTTGTTCAGCTCTTAGGTGCAATCTACTCTCTGCTAAGTACCCAGAGGAAGTTTTCACACTGTTGGGATTGGCTCATGGAAAAAAAATAGTACTGATATAAATCTGAGGGAGAGCAAAGCTTCCTCATTGCCACTACAAAGCAGCTGGTATTTGGCAAAATACTACAGTGCATGCTGATGACCTGCTCCATTTTCATTTACTCTCAAAACACAGGAAGACCCAACAGTATCTAATGGAATCAGCAGTGCCTGTTCCCTGCTATCACTGAGGCCATTAGGCTGAGCAAACAGAAAACAGGCCCTTGACTCGAGGGGCTGACTGAAACATGCTTTCAGCTGCTTTGTTTGCATGCAAGACATACCCCAGGATTTCAGAGTGAAGACAAATTCAGGAGACCACTTTCCCCTATGGAGGGGGTGCCAACCTAGTCATAAAAACCTCATCCAATGACAGCAGCTAAAGCCACAATAGACACTGTGGTCATGAAAGGAGAACAAGCAGGCTTGTAGTTGGGATGTGTGGAGGATGCCACCCACGTGGCTGAAGAGCTGATTAGACCTCATCAGGCACATCACCAGCCAGAAAGTAAATGCATGATTATATAAATCTCAAAGTGAGCAACCCTACACAGGATCATCTCTGTGATAAGGTCATTAAAATGAAACGGTAGTTTGATTTGGAACAACCAAACCCTGCCCAGAGTACCTGCATTTGCATTTCAAGAAGGTTCCTCTCCCTTGTCCTTGAGATCTGGCTACTGGCTGCTCCATCTGGAGACTTTCAAGGCCTGTCTGGATGTGTTCCTGTGTGACCTGAGCTAGATTGTATGGTCCTGCTCTGGCAGGGGGCTTGGACTCAATGAACTTCAGCCTGAAGTAAAATAGAGATCATCATCAGGGACTAATGTTTCTGCATCCCAACACGAAAGCCTCCCTCTGGCAGTTTCAGGCTATGCCTCGGTGAAGAACTTTCTCCTCACCTCCAGCCTAAACTTCCCCTGGTGCAGCTTGAGACTGTCTCCCCTTGTTCTGGTGCTGGTTGCTAGGGAGAAGAGGCCAACCCCTTCCTGGCTACAACCACCTTTCAGGGAGTTGTAGAGAGCAATGAGGTCTCCCCTGAGCCTCCTCTTCTCTGGGCTAAACAACCCCAGCTCCCTCAGCCTCTCCTCACAGGGCTGTGCTCAAGGCCTCTCCCCAGTCCTTCTCTGGACACCTTTAAGTGTCTCGATGTCATTCCTAAACTGAGGGGCACTCTGATCATCTTCGTGGCCCTCCTCTGGACCCATTCCCTTTATGTTTGTAGGCTGCTTCTTCCTACACGTCAGGCAAATCCAAAGATCTTTGTTGGTGTGTGTATCACCGAGTGAAGCATGGGTGCTGATCCCCTTTAGCTATCTAATAATGGATGCTATTTGCTATGCTTCCCAAGAATGGGACTGGGCATAAGCTGCAGCAATCCAACCACTGGAGCTGAACAGCTGCCTCACATGCAGAGCTCATACATTCATTTTGCTACTTGACAGGTAAGCAAAATTGACTGCTACTTCATTTCCCCATTTTACATGGGTGGCAACTCTTGTGACAAAGTATTCAGTAGGAGCATTTCAGTGGCCAAGTCACAAACATTTATTCCAATAGAATAAAATAGAAGACAGGGGAGGGGAGGGCAGGGGAGGAGTGGAGAGGTTTGGAAAGGAGGGGAGTGGTTTGGAGAGAAGAGGCTTGGAGAGGAGAGGTGAGGAGAGGAGACTCGACTCGAGGACAGGAGAGGAGACTCGAGGAGACTCGAGGAGACTCGAGGAGACTCGAGGAGAGGAGACGAGGAGAGGAGACTCGAGGAGAGGAGACTCGAGGAGACTCGAGGAGACTCGAGGAGAGGAGACTCGAGGAGAGGAGACTCGAGGAGAGGAGAGGAGACTCGAGGAGAGGAGAGGAGACTCGAGAGAGGAGAGGAGAGGAGACTCGAGGAGAGGAGACTCGAGGAGGAGGAGACTCGGGAGAGAGAGAGAGAGAGACTCGAGGAGAGGAGACTCGAGGAGAGGAGACTCGAGGAGAGGAGACTCGAGGAGACTCGAGGAGACTCGAGGAGACTCGAGGAGAGGAGAGGAGAGGAGACTCGAGGAGACTCGAGGAGACTCGAGGAGACGAGGATCGAGGAGAGGAGAGGAGAGGAGAGGAGAGGAGAGAGAGGAGAGGAGAGGAGAGGAGAGGAGAGGAGAGGAGAGGAGAGGAGAGGAGAGGAGAGGAGAGGAGAGGAGAGGAGAGGAGAGGAGAGGAGAGGGGAGAATTGTTTGGGTGCAACCAGTCTTATGGTAGTTCCAATCTGGTTAATTCTGTATTCTGTATCTCTCCAATGGATTCATTAAGAATTATCTTTCTTTCCCTTTTCACACCCAGTAGTGATTTATTTACATTTTTACTTTTCTGCTTGAAATCGTAACAAAAATTTAAAGGCATAGCCTGAAACTGCCAGAGGGAGGCGTTCTTATTGGGATGCAGAAACATTAATCCCTGATGATGATCTCTATTTTACTTCAGGCTGATAAAACCTTTTGTGGGTGACAGAGCCCTGGATGTTGAAGGTCGTTTCAGAAGTGGAGAAGACTTCCTGGAATCGATGCAGAGACAATCTCAGCTGTGCAGATTCAGTTGGAAGCAACTGATTTTGCAAAAGCTAATATTGAGCAGAGCTAGGATGATCTTATATCAGTTCTGGAGGCCTCTGTATCTTCTGGATGTAATAGCAATGTGAGTTTAAGATGTGTCCAGGTGCACAGTTCTGTTTTCAGCTGTGATCAGCTGATTACTCATCATGGTCTGTTGCAAGCCAGCTGTCAGCTCACAGGGAGAGCATTGAAGTCAGTTTGGCTGAGCAAACAGAGTTATTTCTGAACTGAATGTCAATTGGTTTCCAAAGCAGTGAAAGTAATAAAAGTGGTGATGTCAGTCCCAGCAATCAAGCTGCACAGAGAAGCATTATTTCACTGCCCTAAATCATATTAAAGCATGGCTTTGATTAACCATGAGACAATTGCTGCTCCACAGGTTCAGGCATCTACTCACACATTGGGACAAAACTCTATTATTGGTAGATCAGAAAGAGAGGGAGCTAGTTTCAAGAAAGTCAGCGTAATGACTTTATTTGTCTGCTTTTATTGAAAAGAGAAAAATGCATTACTGGATTAAATTCAGTGTTTCCTTTGTTGGTTTTGTTTGCTACATTGCTTTCTTTTTCCAATGGTCTTCACGGTGGAGGCAGGGAGAGTGCTAAAGATATTGCTTTGGGAATAGTTCTAGCAGATAGAGGTGTAGCAGATGCAGGTGTGGTGAATATGACCCCTAAATTCTGATTCACTTGGACACAAATAGGCAACCAGCACCACAACAAGAGGACACAGTCTCAAGCTGTGCCAGGGGAGGTTTAGGTTGGATGTTAGGAAGAAGTTCTTCCCAGAAAGAGAGATTGGCCATTGGAATGTGCTGCCCAGGGAGGTGGTGGAGTCACCATCCCTGGAGGTGTTTAGGAGGAGACTGGATGGGGTGCTTGGTGCCATGGTTGAGTTGATTAGAAGGTGCTGGGTGATAGGTTGGACTTGATGATCTCTGAGGTCTTTTCTAACCTGGTTAATTCTATTCTATTCAAATGCTTGTAGGTCCTGGTCATGATTGACAATTCCAGTGCTTCAGAAGATGTTGACCATACTACCATGGAGCGAAGCTCTTCTCAGTGGTGCCCAATGACAGGACAAGGGCCATTGGGTGGAGGCTGAAGCATAGGGAGTTCCATGGAAATGTGAGGAAATTTGGTTTTCCACTATGAGGGTGACAGAACCCTGGAACAGGCTGCCCAGGGGGGTTGTGGAGTCTTCTTCTCTGGAGATATTCAAAACCTGCCTGGATGCATTCCTGTGTGATACGCTCCAGGTGATCCTGCTCTGGCAGGGGGTTGGACTGGATGATCGTAGGAGGTCCCTACCAACCCTTACATTCTGTGACACTAAAAAGGTACAGAGGAACTCTTGTGTGCTTGCTGAGAGATAATTGCATCCATCAGAGTCATATTGTCATTTCTAGACAAGTTGTGGGTTGCTAGAGTTGCTGTGCATTTCTCAGCTGCATGGTTGGATACACCAGATACTGCTAAAAAGCTCTAAAAATTTGTCTGGACAAAGGAATGTGTTCAGGAGACTTCAGCCCTTCCAGTCATGAGTAACCATAAGTAACACTGAAAGGAATAGAAACAGGAATATAAAAGGAATATAAAAGCAGCAGATTCGCAGAATCATGTAGCAGATTCACAGAATCCCAATCTAAGTTTGAATGAGAACAATGCAGAAAATTTGGGGAATATCTGAGGATGAATTTCAGACTGAAAGTCATACAAAGTTAAAGCCTCCATGAAAAAAAACACCACAATAAAAGCCACACAACTCCCCCCACTAAAAGCAACCAAACTGGAGCTGGGGTTGCTTAGCCTGGAGAAGAGGAGGCTCAGAGGAGACCTTATTGCTGTCTACAACTACCTGAAGGGAGGTTGTAGCCAGGTGGGGGTTGGTCTCTTCTCCCAGGCAACCAGCACCAGAACAAGAGGACACAGTCTCAAGCTGCTCCAGGGGAAGTTTGGGCTGGAGGTGAGGAAGATGTTCTCCCCAGAAAGAGAGCTTGGCCATTGGAATGTTCTGCCCAGGGAGGTGGTGGAGTCACCATCACTGGAGATGTTTAGCAAGAGCCTGGATGGGATGCTTGGTGCCATGGTTTAGTTGAGAAGATGGTGTTGGATGATAGGTTGGACTTGATGATCTCAAAGTTATTTTCCAACGTGGTTACTTCTATTCTATTCTATTCTATTCTATTCTATTCTATTCTATTCTATTCTATTCTATTCTATTCTATCCTATTCTATATTCGATTCTACCCTATTCTATTCTATTCTATTCTATCCTGTCCTATCCTATCCTATCCTATCCTATCCTATCCTATCCTATCCTATCCTATCCTATCCTATCCTATGCTATCCTATCCTATCCTACTTCCATATGAGGCAGAAGCTGTTATACGGAAATGAATATTACCCCTCTCCTGATCCACCAAAACTCCACCAACTGGATGTCAACCAGACTCCAGAACAGCACAACACCCAAACCAAGCCAGCATTCACGCTTTATAACCCCTCCTAAAATGTCTCATTTGCATCAAATAACCATCTGCTTCTCTTCTGAATTGCTTGACCCAGCTGCAAGGTGGCCATTTAGCATATGTTGCAAAGTGATATTCAGGCAGGTGAGATTACCAAGCAAAACATCTGCTTCAGATCACAAATAATAAACAATTAAAGCAGTGCTGTACCTCTGGATTTTCTACAGAGTACCTCGTTAAAATTCCACAAACCAAACCAAGGGCTAATTTCCCTTCATTTTCCTGCTTCTGATGAAGCTTATTGGTGTTTAGGAAGAGACTGGATGGGGGGCTTGGTGCCACGGTTTAGGTGCTTAGATGGTGTTGGATGATAGGTTGGACTCCATGATCTCAACCTGGTTTATTCTATCATAGTATCATAGTATCAGTCAGGGTTGGAAGGGACCACAAGGATACAATACAATACCATACACCACCAGGTTGGGAGAGACCTTCAAGATCATAGAATCATAGAATCATAGAAGGGTTTGGGTTGGAAGGGACCTCTAAAGGTCATCTAGTTCCAACCCCCCTGCCATTGCCAGGGACACCCCACACTAGATCAGCCTGGCCAGAGCCTCATGCAGCCTGGGCTTAAACACTTCCAAGGACGGGGCCTCAACCACCTCCCTGGATAACCCATTCCAGGGCCTCACCACTCTCATGGGGAAAAACTTCCTCCTCACATCCAGCCTGAATCTCCCCACCTCCAGCTTCATTCCACTCCCCCTAGTCCTATCACTACCTGAGAGCCTGAGAAGTCCCTCCCCAGCCTTCTTGTAGGCCCCTTCAGATACTGGAAGGCCACAATGAAGTCACCTCAGAGCCTTCTCTTCTCCAGACTGAACAGCCCCAACTCCTTCAGTCTGTCCTCATAGGAGAGGTGCTCCAGCCCTCTGCTCATCCTTGTGGCCCTTCTCTGGACACATCCAGGGGCTGCAGAACTAGAGGCAGTACTCAGGTGGGGTCTCACCAGAGCTGAGTAGAGGGGGAGAGTCTCTATTCTATTCTATTCTATTCTATTCTATTCTATTCTATTCTATTCTATTCTATTCTAGGCTAGGCTAGGCTAGGCTAGGCTAGGCTGTGCTGTGCTGTGCTGTGCTGTGCTGTGCTATGCTATTCAATGCTATTCAATCATCAATCATTCAGTCTGGAGAAGAGAAGGGCCAGGAGGTGACCTTATCATGGCCTTGCAGTATCTGAAGGGGGCCTACAAGAAGCCTGCGGAGGGACTTCTTAGGATATCAAGTGGGACTAGGGGGAATGGAATGAAGCTGGAGGTGGGGAGATTCAGGCTGGACTTGAGGAAGAAGTTCTTCCCCATGAGAGTGGTGAAGCCCTGGAATGGGTTGTCCAGGGAGTGGTTGAGGCACTGACCCTGGAGGTGTTTAAGCCCAGGCTGGATGAGGCTCTGTCCAGCCTGCTCTAGTGTGGGGTGTCCCTGCCCATGTCAGGGGGGGTTGGAACTAGCTGATCCTTGTGGTCCCTTCTAACCCTGACTGATTCTATATTCCTGTGGGATCCCAACAGGCAGCTTAGCCAATGCCAGTATTTTCCCCTAGTCTGTTATCACAGACACAAGAAGAAAGTTTACCTAATTCTTTACCATGAGGGTGATGGAACACTGGAACGGTGTCCAGGCAGACAGTTGAGGCTCTGTCCCTACAGATATTCAAGGTGAGGCTGGACAGGGCTCTGGGCAACTGGATCTAGCTGGAGGTGTCCTTGCTGACTGCAGAGAGGGTTGACTGGGATGATCTATATGAGAGAAGTTCTATACTGAGAGAGTGATTGCCCACTGGAATCAGCTGCCTGTGGAAGTGGTGGAGTCACCTTCATTGGAGGGTATTCAAGAAGAGGCTTGATGGGGTGCTTGGTGCCAGGGTTTAGTTTTTGTGGTTTAGGTGGGTTGTATTGTACTGTATTGTACTGTATTGTACTCTTTGTACTGTATTGTACTGTATGTACTGTATTGATTTTAGGTGGTGGATTGGTGATGGGTTGGACGTGATGATCTTGAAGGTCTCTTCCAACCTGTGTATTGTATGTATTGTATTATCTCTTTTCCAACCCACACCATTCTATAAGAAAGGGTTTTTAGAATCACAGAATTGTCAGGGCTGGAAAGGACCTCAAGGATCATCTAGTTCCAACCCCAGCCATGGGCAGGGAGACTTTCCACTAGATCATGTTGCCAGAGCCAAATTTGTTCATATTTCAGCTCAACAACAACATCCAAGGTGTCAAAACCCCCTCTTCTTTTCACAGAACCCTTTGACTCCTGTTCACACTGCTTCTGCATATAAGAATCTTCTATAGTGAGCTGGAGCTCCATAGCAGTAAAATCAATGCTGCAGTGGATGCAACTGTGTTTCAGTGGGTTTTTGTGTTTGCATTTTGATGCCTTGTTGACTGAATAGAAGAAAAGAAACATATCATATCTGGCCCAAAATTTGTGCCTGCATTTATGCATGTGTGTTTATGTTAAACTGGATTGAGTCTAAGTTGTTGAGACCTTCCCAGAGGAGGCTCAGGGGAGACTTCTTGCTCTCCAACTACTGAAGGAGGTGCAGCCAGGTGGGGGTTGGTCTCTTCTCCAGGCAACCAGCACCAGAACAAGAGGACACAGTCTCAAGCTGTACCAGGAGAGGTTTAGGCTGGAGGTCAGGAAGAAATTCTTCATAGAGAGAGTGACTGGCCATTGGAATGGGCTGCCAGGGAGGTGGTGGAGTCACCATCATTGGAGGGTTTAGGAGGAGACTTGATGGGGTGCTTGGTGCCATAGTTTAGTAGATTAGGTGGTGTGGATGATAGGTTGGACTCGATCTCAAAGGTCTCTTCAAACCTGGTCTATTCTATTCTATTCTATTCTATTCTATTCTATTCTATTCTATTCTATTCCATTCCATTCCATTCCATTCCATTCCATTCCATTCCATTCCATTCCATTCCATTCCATAATATTACATGAGATGTATATCAGCCAATTAACATGAGAGGAATCAATTATGCTTTATAATGCTTTGAAATCTCAACTTGTGAGCCTGCTGCCTTCCTAGAGTTTGGGGTTATGCATTGTTGCAAACAATCATCAGACTGATTAATCTTCAGAGTGTTTGTGTAATTTGTAGTAGTATGCATGTGTTTAATGGTAATTAGTGATAGAACAAGAGGGAATGGCCTCAAGCTGCCCCTGGGTAGGACATCAGGACTGGACATCAGGAAACCTCTTGTCAGGGCAAGAGTGGTCTGGCATTGGAATGTGCTGCCCAGAGAGGTGGTGCAGTCCCCAAGCCTGACACCCTGAAAAGTCCCTCCCCAGCTTTCTTGAAGGTCCCCCTGAAGATACTTGAAGGCCACAACTGGGTTTGTCTATTGGGAATAAAGAGAAGATTCTATCTTTCCATTTTGCCCATTTCAGACATCCTATTTTCTTAAACACAAGGCTCCCATCTCTCCTCTCTGCAAGCTGGAAACAAAGGGGAAGGTGAATCATTGGTGTTTGGGCAGTGTACCCCCCAGAGAGCACAGGTATGTGCCTTCTCATTCTGTGCTGCATGTGTGAGACACCAGGCTGTGGCTGCCATGGTTACAGCCCTGCTCCTTGGCTCCATTTTCCTCGGCATTGTGTGCCTGCAATTTGCAGTGTTAAGTGGACAGTGATTGTTGTGCTGTGTATGCAAGGTAGTGAATGGCACACACAGTCATTATGCTGCTGTGTAAAGGATATTTCAAGTGTGTCTGCTGCTGAAAAGAAAACATCTGAGTCGTTTAATGCATAGGAAGCTCATTTCTTTTTTTCCCCTCTTTGGAGACATCTCACTAAATAAAGAGTGTATTGCTGTGCACTCTCCAGAATAACAAAAGGAATGCAGGTTTCCATGCATCCTCTGGAGCAAAACTCAGCACAGGATTTAGGTACATTGTGTTCTGAACACGAAAAGCATCCACTTTGGAGAGCTTGTACAGTTTCTACTGAACCTGATTGTGTCTCAGTAGGCAGAGAGCATCACAGAATCACAGAATTTCAGGGGCTGGAAGGGACCTCAAAAGCTCATCCAGTCCAACCCCCCCCTCCCCCTCCCCACCAGAGCAGGATCACCTACACCAGATCACACAGGAATGCATCCAGGTGAGGCTGGATGTGGCTGTGAGCAAGCTGCTGTAGTGTGAGGTGTCCCTGCCCATGGCAGGGGGGGTTGGAACTGGATGATCCTTGAGGTCCCTTCCAACCCTGACAGTTCTACATGTCTATGATTTTAAAACAGACATTTCCTTCACTGAGTGCTTTATGCAGAAAAGCTGAGCCTGCAGGATCAGAACCAGATGGAAAAAAAGGATGGTAAGCTGTTCCTGCCTTACCATTCAGTAGATATTCAGACAGTTTTTGATGAACTTGCACAGCTATAGAGAACAAGATATATTATGATGTAAATGCCATCAATATGACATATGCTTCAAGTTCTGTGTCTAAGTAAATAAAACATACTGAAAAGCCTCCTGCTCACCCCAGCTGTTTATTTCTCAGTAAATACCAGAGAAAAAGACAAAAAATACCCAAACCAAACCAAACAAACCCCAAACCCCAAGCCCTTCCTTTCACAGTGTTTCATATTGAGTTTGAGGCATAAATCATTCAGTGATCATAGAATTGTCAGGGTTGGAAGGGACCTCAAGGATCAGCCAGTTCCAACCCCCCTGCCATGGGGCAGGGACACCTCACACTACAGCAGGTTGCTCACAGCCACATCCAGCCTGGCCTTCAAAACCTCCAGGGATGAGGCTTCCACCACCTCCCTGGGCAACCTGTGCCAGGCTCTCACCACCCTCAAGGTGAAAAATTCTTCCTAACATCCAATCTCAATCTACCCACTTCTAGTTTTGTTTCCATTCCCCTGGTCCTATCACTCCCTGACACCCTAAAAAGTCCCTCCCCAGCTTTCTTGTAGCTCCCTTCAGATCCTGGAAGGCCACAAGAAGGTCTCCTTGGAGCCTTCTCTTCTCCAGACTGAGCAGCCCCAAATCCCTCAGTCTGTCCTCATAGGAGAGCAGCTCCAGCACTCTCCTCATCCTCATGGCCCTTCTCTGGACATCTTCCAGCACCTCCAGATCCTTCCTGTAATAGAGGCTCCAGAACTGGACACAGAGCTCCAAATGGGGTCTCACCAGAGTGGAGGAGAGGGGGAGAATCACCTCCCTCAACCTGCTGGCTATGCTCTGTTTGATACAGCCCAGGATGGGATTGGCTTTCTGGGCTGCAAGTGCTCACGCTGGCTCCTCTTGAGATTCTCCTCCACCAGCACCCCCAGGTCCTTTTCTTCAGGGCTGCTTTCCAGCCAGTCCTTGCCCAGCCTATATCAGTGCTTGGGATTGCCCTGACCCAGGTGCAGGACCTTGCCCTTGGTCTTGTTGAACCTCATGAGGTTGTCATGTGCTCACCTCTCCAGCCTGTCAAGGTCCCTCTGGATGGATCCCTTCCCTCCAGCATGTCTGCTGCACCACACAGCTTGGTGTCATCAGCAAACTGCTGAGGGTGCACTCGATGCCACTGTCCATGGTGCCAACAGAGATGTTAAACAAGACTGATCTCAGTATTGATCCCTGAGAGCCTCCACTTGTCACTGGCCTCCGATTGGACATGGAACTATTGAGAGCCACCCTTCTGGTGCAGCCCTAAAGCCCAACCATCAAACCCATACTGCACCAGCTTGGAGACGAGGATGTGGTGCAGGACAGTGTCAAAGGCTGTGCTCAGGTCCAGGTAAATGACGTCAGTAATCTCAAATCAGATTCCTAGCTGCGTTCAGGTAAGGTCTCATGAATTAATTTTGGGATGTGTGCTGAAATAAAATGCAGAACTTTGTACATTCAATTGATAGAAAAATGGCATCTTGTTCAGGATTGCATCCTCACTGACAGAAGGGACATTTAGCTCAGGACTTCTAAGGACTTCTTGATAGTCATGTTCTTTTCTGTATCCCACATAGTGCAGAAAGCATTAAATGGAGCAGGTAAAGCTTTGTTCATAAACATGCTCCAGTTTTCCATGCTCATTCCAAAATGAGAATGGAATGGAATGGAATGGAATGGAATGGAATGGAATGGAATGGAATGGAATGGAATGGAATGGAGTGGAATGGAATGCAACAGAACAGAATAGAATAGAAGAGAAGAGAAGAGAAGAGAAGAGAGAGAAGAGAGAAGAGAGGAAGAGAAGAGAAGAAGAGAAGAGAAGAGAAGAGAAGAGAGAAGAGAAGAGAATAGACCAGACCAGACCAGACAGGTTGGAAGAGAGCTTTGAGATCATCAAGTCCAACCTATCACCAACACCATCTAATCAACTAAACCATGGCACCAAGTGCTTCATCCAGTCTCTTCCTAAACACCTCCAGTGATGGTGACTCCACCACCTCCCTGGCCAGCACATTCCAATGGCAAATCACTCTGTCTATGAAGAACTTTTTCCTAACATCCAGCCCAAACCTCCCCTGGCACAGATTGAGACTGTGTCCTCTTGTTCTGATGCTGGGTGCTTGGAAGAAGAGACCAACCCCCACCTGGCTACAACCTTCCTTCAGGTAGTTGAAGACAGCAAGAAGGTCTCCCCTGAGCCTCCTCTTCTGCAGGCTAAGCAACCCCAGCTCCCTCAGCCTCTCCTCACAGGGCTGTGCTCCAGACCCCTCCCCAGCTTTGTTGTCCTTCTCTGGACACCTTCCAGCAGCTCAACATCTATTCCTAACCTAAGGAGCCCAGAACTGGACACAGGACTCAAGGTGTGGCCTAACCAGTGCTGAGCACAGGGCACAATGACTTCCCTGCTCCTGCTGGCCACTCTATTTCTGATGCAGGCCAGGATGCCATTGGCCTTCTTGGCCACCTGGGATTGAGTCTTGTCAGCTTTTGAGGGTTATTTGTAGGCTTGCTAACACTTTGTCACAAAACAGAATCAATGCTCTGTGTACATAATGTAAAGAAATGCTTTTCACTTAGCATTTCAGCTCCAGCACAAGCATTCATCTAGGCAATAGGTCTGTTTAACTGTGGAGTGTATATTAGTCCATGTTTCACGAGGCACAGAGTCTCACTTTGTTACTTAAGCCAGAATTTACCCAGTGAAAAGCAGCTATTTTTGTCTTGTAAGTCTCCTCTATTGAAAGGGATTTGTTTTCCCCATCAGCTTCTTCTTTTTCCTGTCACTGCTTCCTTCCAGCAGACTGTGTATTTAATATTTCAGGAGTAGATGAAGAAAAAAATACATATTTTGAAATGCAGTGACAGTAACCATGAAGGATTAGGAAAAGCCTTTTCCTAACTTCCTACTCGTTCAAGGAATTTGAGCTCCATATACAGGAGCACAGGATCACAGCATCACAGGATGTCAGGGGTTGGAAGGGACCCAAAGAGACCATTGAGTCCAACCCCCCTGCCAGAGCAGGACCATACAGTCTAGCTCAGGTCATATAGATCTCCTGGAGACAATGGTGAGCTCTTTATATGGATTTAGGAAGGGCAGGTCCTGCCTGACCAACCTGATCTCCTTCTATGATCAGGTGACTGCCTGGTGGATGTGGGGAGGCTGTGGATGTGTTCTACCTGGACTTCAGCAAGGCCTTTGACACTGTCCCCCACAACAAACTCCTGGCCAAGCTGTCAGCCCCTGGCTTGGACAGCAGCAGATCTGGATGAGGGCATTGAGTCCATCATCAGCAAATTTACAGATGACATCAAGCTGGGGGCAGGAGTTGATCTGTTAGAGGGTTGAAGGGCTCTGCAGAGGGACCTTGCCAGGCTGGACAGATGGGCAGAGTCCAAGGGCATGAGATTTAAACATCTAAGTGGCAGGTTATACACATGGCCACAACAACCCAGGCAGTGCTACAGGCTGGGGTCAGAGTGGATGGAGAGCAGCCAGGCAGAGAGGGACCTGGGGGTAATGGTTGAGAGTAGGCTGAGCATAAGCCAGCAGTGTGCCCAGGTGGCCAAGAAGGCCAATGGCATCCTGGCCTGCATCAGGACCAGTGTGGCCAGCAGGAGCAGGGAGGTCATTCTGCCCCTGTACTCCACTCCTCAGTTTAGGAAAGATGTTGAGTTGCTGGAACATGTCCAGAGAAGGGCAACGAAGCTCTTTCTTGAACTGAGGGGCCCAGAACTGGACACAGGACTCAAGGTGTGGCCTAACCAGTACTGAGAGCCCCTATTACAAGAGGGATCTGGAGGTACTGGAAGGTGTCCAGAGAAGGACCACGGGGAGGAGCAGAGGGCTGGAGCACCTCTCCTATGAGGACAGACTGAAGGAGTTGGGGCTGTTCAGTCTGGAGAAGAGAAGGCTCCGAGGTGACCTCATTGTGGCCTTCCAGTATCTGAAGGGGGCTACAAGAAGGCTGGGGAGGGACTTCTCAGGCTCTCAGGTAGTGATAGGACTAGGGGGAATGGAATGAAGCTGGAGGTGGAGAGATTCAGGCTGGAGGTGAGGAAGAAGTTCTTCCCCATGAGAGTGGTGAAGCCCTGGAATGGGTTATCCAGGGAGGTGGCTGAGGCCCTGTCCCTGGAGGTGTTTAAGCCCAGGCTGGATGAGGCTCTGGCCAGCCTGATCTAGTGTGGGGTGTCCCTGGCCATGGCAGGGGGGTTGGAACTAGCTGATCCTTGTGGTCCCTTCCAACCCTGACTGAAACTATGAAACTATGAGTACAGGGCACAATGACTTCCTGCTCCTGCTGGCCACGCTGTTCCTGATACAGGCCAGAAGGCCATTGTGTCTCCTGGCCATCTGGGCACACTGCTGGCTCATGTTCAGTCTACTATCTACCAGTACCCCCAGGTCCCTTTCTGAGCATTTCTATCACACAATAAGACTATTGCCACTTCCCTCTGGTAACTATGGATAATATTTATAGATAGGTAAAGTCAAAGAAAACTTGAAGCCATCTCATCATTTCTTCACTGAGAAAAATAAATTGGATGACTTTTGTGTTAGGATGGCAACAGAGAGACTAATTTGGAGGCTGACATTTCAATCTTTCTGCAAATAAAGACAAAAGAGCATCATTCCTGTCTGGATCTCAATTAGGATGACTGGAACATGACATTTTAACGTGGAGTCTAACACAAAATCGGGGTTTAGGGCCAGTTTGCCACTCAGAGTGCTGAATCACAGCATCACAGAATGTTAGGGGTTGGAAGGGATCTTGAAAGCTCATCTTGTCCAACCTCACCTGCCAGAGCAGGATCATGACTCTTGTTCTGGAACAAGACAAAATGGCACTGCAAGAGGGACAGATTGTTCCTTGGGGCAGCAGTGCAAATCTATGCAAGGTTAAGTTGGGCAGTAATCACTTGACCTATTTTTAGGCTACTGGTAAGTCTTGATATTGGTTTCTCAGAGCAGCTTGCATCATTTTCTCTCAAATGGTGTTTGAAAAGAAATTATTCCTCACCAAACCACTCTGAATAAAGTTGATATCAGTTGCATTCAAGGACTTGGGGGTGCAGGTGGACCAGAAGCTCCACATGAGCTCTCAGTGTGCACTTGCAGCCCAGAAAGCCAATCCCATCCTGGGCTGCAGCAAGAGAAGCAAAGCCAGGAGGTCGAGGGAGGTGATTCTCCCCCTCTACTCCACTCTGCTGAGACCCCATCTGGAGTACTGTGTCCAGTTCTGGAGCCCCTGTTACAGGATGGATCTGGACATGCTGGAATGTGTCCAAAGAAGGGCCACGAGGATGATCAGTGGGCTGGAGCATCCCTGCTATGGAGACAAACTGAGAGAGTTGGGGTTCAGTCTGGAAAAGAGAAGGTTCTGAGAAGACTTTGTTGTGGCCTTCCAGTATCTGAAGGGAGCCTACAAGACGGCTGGGGAGGAACTTTTTAGGGTGTCAGGGAGTGATAGGTCCAGGGGGAATGGAGAAAAACTAGGTATGGGTAGATTCAGATTGGATGTTAGGAAGAAGTTGTTCCCCATGAGGGTGGTGAGAGCCTGGCACAGGTTGCCCAGGGAGGTGGTGGAAGCCTCAGGCCTGGAGGTTTTGAAGGCCAGGCTGGATGAGACTCTGAGCAACCTGATCTAGTGTTTGGTGCCCCTGTCCAGGTGGGGGAGTTGGAACTGGGTGATCCTTGAGGTCCCTTCCAACCCTGACAATTCTCTGATCCTGTGATCAAGGTACCTTTTCCTATCCCAAGTTTCTACCACCTGAGTCCACACATCAGCTGCAGCAAATGCAAAGCAGGTATGGACTCATGTTAGATCATTACAGTTCCAAGCCTTTCCTTCCTCCCTTCTTGATATTAGAGGCACCAACTTATTTTCATCTTAATCTAGAATGACACTCTTCATAGTTTCATAGTATCAGGCAGGGTTGGAAGGGACCACAAGGATCATCTAGTTCCAACCCCCTACCATGGGCAGGGACACCCCACACTAGATCAGGCTGGCCAGAGCCTCATCCAGCCTGGGCTTAAAACACCTCCAGGGACGGGGCCTCAACCACCTCCCTGGACAACCCATTCCAGGGCTTCACCACTCTCCTGGGGAAGAACTTCCTCCTCAATCTAGCCTGAATCTCCCCATCTCCAGCTTCATCCATTCCCCCTAGTCCTATCACTACCTGAGAGCCTGAGAAGTCCATCCCCAGCTTCTGGAACCCCCTTCAGATACTGGAAGGCCACAATGAGGTCACCTCAGAGCCTTCTCTTCTCCAGATCTGAACAGCCCCAACTCCTCAGTCTGTCTTCATAGGAGAGGTGCTCCAGCCCTCTGCTCATCCTCGTGGCCCTGCTCTGGACACCTTCCAGTACCTCCAGATCCCTCTTGGAATAGGGGCTCCAGAACTGGAGGCAGTACTCCAGGTGGGGTCTCAGCAGAGCTGAGTAGAGGGGGAGAATCCCCTCCCTTGCCTGCTGGCCACACTTCTCCTGCTGCAGCCCAGGATCTGATTGGCTTTCTGGGCTGCAAGTGCACACTGAGAGCTCCTGGTGAGCTTCTCGTCCACCAGCACCCCCAAGTCTCTCTCCTCTGGGCTGCTCCCCAGCCAGTCCCTGCCCAGCCTGGATTTGTGCCTGGGGTTGCCTCCACCAGCTGCAGGACCCTGCCCTTGGTCTTGTTGAAGCTCCTGAGGTTGGCTTGTGCCCACCTCTCCAGCCTGTCCAGGTCCCTCTGGCTGGCATCCCTTCCCTCTGGCGTGTCTCTCTTAAAGCTCTAAAAGCCATGGTAGAGGTGGAATCTGTCAGCATTTCTCCTGGAAGAGTGAAAAGCCAGGGAGTCCTTTGATGTCTCAGACAAGACACATCAAGTTCTCCTAGCTCCTTGTAAACATTTGTGTGTTTCTTGCTTCTGTTTTACAAGCAGCTGCCATGTATTTTGTGTACAGGAAACGTCGAGCGGTGACAGTGTTTTAATTCTTTTGCCCAAAGTGAGGGCCATTTGGAGACAGAGAAATCCCAGCCTAGGTATTTCAAGGAGGAATAATAGAGTGCAAGCCTTATTTAGAGGAGAATCAGCAGCACAGGATGTTTCCTTCTAGAAACCTTTGACAAACGCCTTGTAACCATAGAAATGATTTTCCAGACAGCAGGAGTAGCTGAAATAGATTAAATTAATATGCTAGGCTCACTTTCTCCCAGCATGTTTCACTGTAATTGATTACACTATGGCCAAACTTAAATTACTAATATAAATGCATGTAGAAGAAAATGAATATTTAATAAAATCCCTTTGTGCAGTTGGAATAAATTGACCTATTTGGCTAAGCTATAATTTGTGATAAGCAGTTAATCCATTATGCTGTGGGGTTGTGTTTTTTTTTTATTACCTGGAATAGTGTTGTGGAACCTGTTAAGTATGAAATACTGAATCAAAATAATGAGGGTAAAAGAGGAAAAAGTAGACTATTATGCAAATTTGTCTTCATTATTTACTTAAAAGGATTCAATAATAGATTTGATTTGAAAAAAAAAATAGATGTCGCCTGACTGATGCTTTCTGAGCTTGGTCTTGCAGCCACACAGGCTCTTAAAACAGATTGGTTTCAGGAGAAACAAATGACCAATCCAATACTCATTTGGTTTCAATTGTAAAATGAAGGAGAATCAGTCAATAAAAGCCTGTAATTGTGATGAATAGCTGTAGCTGCACACCAATCTATGCTTTCAGGGAATACAGGAGCTTTTAATTGCAGATAGTCCAAACAGAATAAATCCATGTGTGTTCCATGCTATAATTGGAGATGGGATAATCAATAATAGAAACAAATTTTACAAGCTAGATCTATTGTCTAATCCTGAAAGGATAATTGGAACACAGAGTCACAGAATCACCAGGGCTGGAAGACACCTCAAAGATCATCGAGTCCAACCTGTCACCACAGACCTCATGACTAGACCATGGCAGCAAGTGCAATACAATACAATACAATACAATGCAATACAATACACCAGGTTGGAAGAGCCCTTCAAGATCATCACGTCCAACCCATCAACCAATCCAACCCACCTAAATACATACAATACAATACAATACAATACAATACAATACAATACAATACAACAATACAATACAATACAATACATACAATACAACCCACCTAAACAACTAAACAACTAAACCATGGCACCAAGCACCCCATCAAGCCTCTTCTTGAACACCTCCAATGAAGGTGACTCCACCACCTCCACGGGCAGCCCATTCCAATGGGCAAGCACTCTCTTGGTATAGAACTTCTTCCTAAGATCCAGTTTAAACCTGCCCTGGCGCAGCCTGAGACTGTGTCCTCTTGTTCTGGTACTGGCTGCCTGGGAGAAGAGACCAACCTCTGCCTGGCTACAATCTCCTGTCAGGGAGTTGTAGAGAGCAATAAGGTCTCCCCTGAGTCTCCTCCTCTCCAGGCTAAGCAACCCCAGCTCCCTCCTGCATGTCCAGTCCCCTCTTGAACATCTCCAGGGATGGTGACTCCACCACCTCCCTGGGCAGCACATTCCAATGGTCAACGACTCTCTCAGTGAAGAACTTCCTCCTCACCTCCAGCCTAAACTTCCCCTGGTGCAGCTTGAGGCTGTGTCCTCTTGTTCTGGTGCTGGTTGCTTGAGAGAAGAGACCAACCCCTTCCTGGCTACAACCACCCTTCAGGTAGCTGTACAGGGAAAACTGACTAGCTGGCAAATGGATTTTGTCACAGCAATGTGTTTTGACAAAGCATTCCAGCAACAGGGATGTTACTGGGAATGTGGTATAAAGGAAAGAAAGCAGCTCCCTACCCCCAAGGATTCAGGTTGCTTGGTTTCCTTCTCAGAAGCCACTTTCTTTCCTTTGACTTTACCAAGAAAATAATTATTTTTTATATGATTGTCCTGTTCTTACTCATTGAGGGTGATAATGGACTTAGCCAGGTGGGGGTTGGCCTCTTCTCCCAGGCAACCAGTGGCACACAACAAGAAGACACAGTTGCAAGCTGTGCCAGGGGAGGTTTAATCTGAGGTGAGGAGAAAGTTCTTCCCAGAAAGTGTAATTTACCACTGGAATGTGCTGCCCAGGGTGGTGGTGGAGTTCTCATCCTTGGAGGTGTTCAAAAAAGGATTGGATGAGGCACTTGGAGACTTGGTTTAGTTGTCAGGCAGTGTTAGGTGTTAGGTAATAAGTTGGACTTGATGATCTCTGAAGTCTTTTCCAATCTGGCTGATTCTGTGGTTCTATGATTATCATAAACACCCATTGACTTCATCAGAGCTGTGATTTAGCTTGCTCATTCCTCTGTGCAAAAGCCTCAGAAAAAAATCTCCTGGTTTATATCCCCCACAACCTGTAGACACAGCCTTTGCTTCAGCTTAATTGTTGGGTCTTGATTTGATTACATTCATGTATGCAATGCCTCATCATTAATTTAATTCCCACCCCCTCCCATTTTTAAAGAGGTTCTTTCCTCTGCTTAATTTGTCAGTGTAATATCAAATCAGCTTTAAAATCTGAGACAGAAGACCAAGCAGACCAAGAAATGCTTCAAACACAGGGTTGAAGAATATACTGTAGTGTGTATGTGAGGTATAGATGTAAAGACAGAGATAAAGATATAGAGAGATATAGATGGAGATATAGATATAGAAATACATGTAGCTATATAGTTATAGTTGTAGATAGAGGTATAGATGTAGTGATATAGGTAATTAGATATGGAGTGGAATGGAATGGAATGGAATGGAATGGAATGGAATGGAATGGAATGGAATGGAATGGAATGGAATGGAATGGAATGGAATGGAATGGAATACAGTACAATAGAATATTAACCAGGCTGGAAAAGACCTTCAAGATCAAGTCCAACCTATCACCCAAAACCATTTAATTGACTAAACCATGGCACCAAGTGCTTCATCCAGTCTTGTCCTAAACATGTCCAGTGATGGTGACTCCACCACCTCCCTGGGCAGCATATTCCACTCTCTTTCTGGGAAGAACTTATTCCTAACATCCAGCCTAAACCTCCCCTGGCACAGCTTGAGACTGTGTCCTCTTGTTCTGGTGCTGGGTGCCTGGGAGAAGAGACCAACCCCCACCTGGCTACAAACTCGCTTCAGGTAGTTGAAGACAGCAAGAAGGTCTCCCCTGAGCCTCCTCTTCCCCAAGCTAAGTAACCCAGCTCCTTCAGCTTCTCCTCACAGGGCTGTGCTCCAGACCCCTCCCAGCTTTGTTGTCCTTCTCTGAACACATTCCAGCAGCTCAACATCTTTCCTAACCTGAGGAAACTGGACACAGGACTCAAGGTGTGGCCTAACCAGTGCTGAGTACAGGGCAGAATGACTTCCCTTCTGCTGCTGGCCACACTGTTCCTGATGCAGGCCAGGATGCCATTGGCCTTCTTGGCCAACTGGGCACACTGCAGGCTCATGTTCAGTTTACTTTCAACCAGTACCCCCAGGTCTCTTTCTGCCTGGCTGCTCTCCAGCCACTCTGACCCCAGCCTGTGGCACGGCATGGGGTCATTGTGGCCAATGTGTAGAGCCTGCCACTTAGATGTGTTCAATCTCATGCCCTTGGACTCTGCCCATCTGTCCAGCCTGGCAAGGTCCCTTTGCAGAGCTCTCCTACCCTCTAACAGATCCACACCTGCCCCAAGCTTGCTGTCATCTGCAAACTTACTGATGATGGACTCCACACCCTCACCCAGATCATCAATAAAGATGTTGAACTGGATGGGGCCCAAGATAGACATAGATACAAGTATAGATAGTTAGATACATATATATAGATGCAGATACATCTACAGATGTAGGTATAGATACAGATATACATATAGAGATATAGATGATAGTGGTAGATACAGATACAGATTTAATGTAGATAGAGATAGAGATAGAGATAGAGATAGAGATAGAGATAGAGATAGAGATAGAGATAGAGATAGAGATAGAGATAGAGATAGATAGAGAGATAGAGATAGAGATAGTGATAGTGATAGTGATAGAGATAGATAGAGAGATAGAGATAGAGATAGTGATAGTGATAGTGATAGAGATAGATAGAGAGATAGAGATAGAGATAGTGATAGTGATAGAGAGAGAGAGAGAGATAGAGAGAGAGAGAGAGAGAGATAGTGATAGTGATAGAGATATAAGAGAGAGAGATACAGATATGGCTTCAGATACAGATTAGATGTAGATATAGACAATTAGATATAGGTATAGATGTACATATAGGTACAGATGTAGATATAGAGATAGAGTTGTATTTAGATGTAGATATAGGTAGATATAGATGATATAGATATAGATAGGTATAGATATTAATATTGCATGCTTTAGAGTCATTATGATCAGAAAAGTGAATCATGTTAATTGAAGGTTTTCTACTGAACTTCAGTATGGTCAGGAATATACTCACAGAACAGCAAAAAAATAACCCACAAAAAATCCAAACCCAGCTTATTCAGGTAAATAAAGCAAATAGTCCCTTCCCAGGGATAGAAAATAAGTCAGATAAAGTTGAAGAAAATAGCAGTAATCTCAGAGTGGAAATAGGATGTGCTGATGGAGTCACCACAGCTTTAGAACTGCAGAGAATTAGATGCATTAAGCTTGTTCTGAGATGCTGAAGAAAAATATCTGACCACAGAGGTGCTGCTTTTTGATTCAACAGGTGGCAAGGTTTTGAGGCTATTCACATCCTTTGCACTGAAAGGTAAATATTTCATGATATAGACAGCAACAAGATGAAGATCCCATCTGTTTGGGTGGACAAATTGATTGCTAGTGAAAAATATTTTCATTCAGCTCAAGATTTCCTGTGCTGGTAGCAGTACTATAGAAACAAGGGCAGGTTGAATGAGGCCTTGAGCAAACTGGGCTAGTGGAAGGTGTCCCTGCATATGGCAGGGGGGTTGGAACTGGAGGATCTGTGAGGTACTTTTCAAACCCAACCATTCTATGAATCTGTAAAAAAGGGGACAACCAGTAGCATTCTAACTACTCAAAAGACTGATCCCAAATTGTCCTTAATGCAAAAGCCCAGATTTGTACATCCAAGAGATTTTTACATCTTTAAGAGTTTTTATATCCTTAAGAGTTTTATATCCTTAAGAGTTTTTACATCCTTGAGAGTTTTACATCTTTAAGAGTTTTTACATCTTTATTGATGATCTGGATGAGGGTATGGAGTCCATCATCAGTAAGTTTGCAGATGACAGCAAGCTTGGGGCAGGAGTGGATCTGTTAGAGGGTAGGAGAGCTCTGCAAAGGGATCTTGGCAGGCTGGGCAGATGGGCAGAGTCCAAGGGCATGAGATTGAACACATCTAAGTGGCAAGCTCTACACATTGGCCACAGCAACCCCATGCAGTGCTACAGCCTGGGTCAGAGTGGCTGAGAGCAGCTAGGCAGAAAGGGACCTGGGAGTACTGGTTGAGAGTAGGCTGAGCATAAGCCAGCAGTGTGCACAGGTGGCCAAGAGGGCAAATGGCATCCTGGCCTGGAGGTGTTTAGGAAGAGACTGGATGGGGTGCTTGGTGCCATGGTTTAGTTGATTATATGAAGTTGGGTGACAGGTTGGACTTGATGATCTCAAAGTCTTTTCCAACCTGGTCTGGTCTGGTCTGGTCTGGTCTGGTCTGGTCTGGTCTGGTCTGGTCTGGTCTGGTCTGGTCTATTCTATTCTATTCTATTCTATTCTATTTATTCTATTCTATTCTATTCTATTCTATTCTATTCTATTCCATTCCATTCTATTTCAGCAGTCCCCTGAAGACTTTTTCTTCAAGTGAACAGCACAGGCATGAAGCATTTTGCCCCAGAGTGTTCCCTCTTGGAGTCTCCAAGCCCCAACTAGGTGACTTCTCTTCCTCCTAAACATGACAGCAGTTTGTATTGGTTTCACCTCTCTTTGTAGGTATCCTATTTAGGGAATGAAGAACAGAGACCTCAGCAGCATACACCAGAAAGAAGAAAGCTGATGGATCCTGCTTTTGTTCCTAAACCAAGGGGAATTGTTTTTGTAAGAGGAGAGTAAATTTGTCTCTCAGCAGTTTTCACAGAGCCCACCTAAGACTTCTGTATCAGAAGGAGAGGAGGGGCAAAATAAATCCTACTAGACATTCTCTTTGCTGAAAGAAATAAGAAGCCTGCACTTTATCTACATTAGGGGCATGTTCAGGGATTTAGTTGGAGAACTTCCACTGGCATCACTGGGAGTTGAGGAGCTTTGTCTTTGTGCTCTGCTTTGAAAACAGACCTCTTTGTTGTATAGGCACAGCCATGTTACATAAATCATCTCTCTCTCTCTTTCTCACTCACTTTTGATTATAATAATCATTGCTAAACAAACAGGCTTTTGATCAGGACTGGCAAGGAAAATTGAGCTAGTCCCATCACGCAGGGTAAAACAACATGCCATTAATTAGAGCCAGAGTGCCCAACTTTTCTAGCAGCAGCCATTAAAAAGGTATTAAAGAGAAGGGTGCCTTGAATTTTATACACTGCAAACATTCACTGCCAGAGACAAGCCTGGAATTGAAAAATGTGACTGCAAATAGTGGAAAATAAAGTATTTTCATCATCCTTCCTACACCCATGAACACTCCTTCTTGGGCTGCAAATGCACCTTAAAATTCAACCTTTAATCATAGAACCAACCAGGTTGGAAAAGACCTCAGAGATCATCAAGTCCAACCCATGACCTAATACCTAACACCTCCTGACAACTAAACCATGGCTCCAAGTGCCGTATCCAAGCCTTTTTTGAACACCACCAGGGATGGGGACTCCACCACCCCCCTGGGCAGCACATTCCAATGGCCAATCTCTCTTGCTGGGAAAAACTTTGTCCTCACCTCCAGCCTAAGCTTCCCCTGGCACAGTTTGAGACTGTGTTCTCTTGTTCTGTTGGTGATTGCCTGGGAGAAAAGACCAAGCCCCTCCTGGCTACAACCTCCCTTCAGGTAGTTGTAGAGAGCAAGAAGGTCTCCCCTGAGCCTCCTCTTCTCCAGGCTAAAGACCCCAGCTCCCTCAGCCTCTCCTCATGACTCGAGGAGCAGTAAAAAGCTAAGCTAAATAGTGAGAGTGAAGGGTGAGCTGAGGAAAGAGGCAAGGAATCTTGAGTCAGAGACTTTGGTTTCTTTGAGGGGCAGCTTTGCTTGTGGTGATGTTGAGTCTTATGAGCAGCAGGAACCTGTGACAACACTTCGTGCTGCACATAAATTATCTGCCCTGTTGGAAATCCAGATTTCAGGATTTGCTGGGCTATTGCAGCATCCAGCCAGGACTACAATAGTATGAGGACACAACAGTCCAGCTAAGAGATTAAAGCCTGGAATTGTCATATCTAGGTATTCCTTTTATTACACAGTGAGCTCTTACACAGTTTCTAAACACTGTTAATGGATGCATTTATCCCCTTCCCTGGCAAGGGAAGAACTGGCTAAGAAGATTGTAGAAAAAAATATGACCTATATTGGGTATTAGAAATGCAGCTGTACTTTGGGCAAAAACATCTCTGAGCAGTTCTGAGCTCCTGTTTTAATGACAGAAGGAGATTCTACCAAAAAATGTAACCAATTCAGACTGCAAACCCCAAAATAATAGAATGTTTCAATAAACAATGTTCACTGAAACACTCCTTCATAAATCTCTCACTGAAAGACATCTACCATGTGGTAAAACATGGAGAGAGACTGTTTACAAAAGCCTGTAGGGATAGGATGAGGGGCAATGGCCTCAGACTACGGAAGAGTAGATTTAGATTGGATGTTAGGAACAAGCTCTTTACCACGAGGGTAGTGGAACACTGACTGGGGTCAGAGTGGCTGAGAGCAGCAGACAGAGAGGGACCTGGGGGTGCTGGTCGATGGGAGGCTGAACATGAGCCTGCAGTGTGCCCAGGCAGCCAAGAGGGCCAATGGCATCCTGGCCTGCATCAGGACCAGTGTGGCCAGCAGGAGCAGGGAGGTCATTCTGCCCTTATACACTGCACTGGTTAGGCCACACCTTGAGTCCTGTGTCCAGTTCTGGGCTCCTCAGTTTAGGAAGGAGGTTGACTTGCTGGAAGGTGTCCAGAGAAGGGCAACAAAGTTGGTGAGGGCTTGGAACACAAGCCCTATGAGGAGAGGCTGAGGGAGCTGGGGTTGCTTAGCCTGGAGAAGAGGAGCCTCAGGGGTGACCTTATTGCTCTCTACAACTACCTGAAGGGAGGCTGTAGCCAGGCAGAGGTTGGTCTCTTCTCCCAGGCAGGCAGCACCAGAACAAGAGGACACAGTCTCAAGCTGAGCCAGGGGAGGTTTAGACTGGATGTTAGGAAGAAGTTCTATACAGAGAGAGTGATTGCCCATTGGAATGGGCTGCCTGGGGAGGTGGTGCAGTCACCATCATTGGAGGTGTTCAGGAGGAGACTTGCTGGGGTGCTTGGTGCCATGGTTTAGTTGTTTAGGTGGGTTGGATTGGTTGGTAGGTTGGACGTGATGATATTGAAGGTCTCTTTCAACTTGGTTTTATTATATTATTATTGTATTTTGGCCCTCTGCCTTGCACAGGTTGCCCAGGGAGGTGGCTGGGGCCCCATCCCATATTCAAAGTGAGGCTCACGAGGGCTCTGGACATCCTGATCCAGTAGAGGGTGCTCCTGATGACTGAAGAGAGAGTTGGACTAGCTGAGCTTTGGAGGCCTCTCCCATTCCACGATTCTATGATTTTCTATGCTGTGATGCAATGAGTTTTATTTTTTTCAGCATACCCAAACTATTTTATCCTGAATTAACTGGTTCCTCATGACAAGAGATTCAGAGATTCATAGAACACCAGGTTGGAAGTGACCTCATAGCCAAGAGCCAAGCGAATATATAACAAGCCCTCAAAAGTTGAAATACTACTGTAGAGTAGGGTAGGGTAGGATGGGATAGGATAGAATAGAATAGAATGGAATGGAATAGAATAGAATAGAATAGAATAGAATAGAATAGAATAGAATAGAATAGAATAGAACAGGAGTAGAATACCAACACCATCTCATCAACAAACCATGGCACCAAGTGCCTCATCCAG
>CM037636.1:48346549-48349049 GCA_015227895.2 Colaptes auratus | reverse complement strand
TAGCAGGTGATAGGAGGAGAGGAAAGGGCCTGAAATTGTGCCTTGGGAGCTTTAGTTTGGATATTAGGAAAGATTTCTCTCCTGCAAGAGTGGTCAGGGATCGGAACAGGCTTCCCAAGGAGGTGGTGGAGTCACCATCCCTGCAGGTGTTCAAGGAATGTGTGGATATGGCACTTTGGGCCACGGTTTAATGGTCATAGTGGTCTTAGGTTGAAGGTTGGACTCAAAGAATCATAGAATCAGGCAGGTTGAAAAGACGTCAGAGATCATCAAGTCCAACCTACTACCTTACACCTAACACCTCCTGACAACTAAACCATGGCTCCAAGTGCCACATCCAAGCCTTTTTTGAACACTTGTAGGGATGGGGACTCCACCACCTCCCTGGGCAGCACATTCCAATGGCCAATCACTCTTTCTAGGTAGAACTTTCTCCTCACCTCGAGCCCAAACATCCTCTGGCACAGCTTGAGACTGTGTCCTCTGGTGTTGCTGGTTGCCTGGGAGAAAAGACCAACCCTCACCTGGCTACAACCTGGCCTAACCAGTGCTGAGTACAAGGGCAGAATGACTTCCCTGCTCCTGCTGGTCCACACTATTTCTGATGCAAGCCGGATGCCATTGGCCTTCTTGGCCACCTGGGCACACTACTGGCTCATGTTCAGCCAGCTGTCAACCAGTACCACCAGGTCCCTTTGTCTGGCTGTTCTGCAGCTTGATGATCTCAGAGGTCTCTCCCAATCAAATAATTGCTATGATTCTATGAAAAGAAAGTATCTGCTGTTGGGCTAGCAGTAAGTATACTGGAACAGTGTCCTGACCACAGGGAAAGGAACAACCAGAATCAAATGACTGACTGATGACTCTTGAGGAAATTTAAGTTACCCATGAAACAGAAGATACACCTTGAGTACTGTGTCCAGTTCTGGGCCCCTCAGTTCAGGAAAGATGTTGAGTTGCTGGAATGTGTCCAGAGAAGAACAACAAAGCTGGGAGGGGTCTGGAGCACAGCCCTGTGAGGAGAGGCTGAGGGAGCTGGAGTTGCTTAGCCTGAAGAAGAGGATGGCTCAGGGGAGACCTTGTTGCTCTCTACAACTCCCTGAAGGGAGGTTGTAGCCAGGTGGGGGTTGGTCTCTTCTCCCAGGCAAGCAGCACCAGAACAAGAGGACAAAGTCTCAAGCTGTGCGAGGGGAGGTTTAGGCTGGATTTTAGGAAGAAGTTCTTCCTAGAAAGAGAGATTGGCCTTGGAATGTGCTGCCCAGAGAGGTGGTGGAGTCACCATCACTGGAGGTGTTCAAGAAGAGACTGTATGAGGCACTTGGTGCCATAGTTAAGTTGATTAGATGGTGCTGGATGATGGTTGGACTCGATGATCTAGAAGGTCTTTCCAACTTGGTCTGGTCTGGCCTGGTCTATTCTATTCTATTCTATTCCATTCCATTCCATTCCATTCCATTCCATTCTTATGAGGAGGAAGTTCTCCCCATGAGAGTGGTGAAGCCCTGGAATGGGTTATCCAGGGAGGTGGTTGAGGCCCCGTCCCTGGAGGTGTTTAAGCCCAGGCTGGATGAGGCTGTGGCCAGGCTGATCTAGTGTGGGGTGTCCCTGCCCATGGCAGGGGGGTTGGCACTAGATGATCCTTGTGGTCCCTTCCAACCCTAACTGATACTCTGATACTCTGATACTATTCCATTCTTTTCAGAAGCCTAGCTTAGCCTAGCTTAGTCTAGCCTATTCTGTGGGCTAACCTGTCACAGAACCGTACTCAATTTAGAGCAGAGCCAAGACTTAGACAGGCAGCTCTTAGCTAATTTTTACAAAGTGCCACAGCCTGGAATGTCTGCTCTGCACCCCTTTGTACAGCTGCAGGGAGAGGGATCTGAAGGAAAAATGAAACCCCATCAATATTTCAGTGTCTCTTTGCTTTTCAGTCTGTTTCTTTTGCAGATTTGTCAGCTTACACACTAGAGAAAGACTTGGAGCTGGAAGTTTCAACTGCTATAAAGTGTTTTTATCTTGCAGGAAATCTATTGATCAGGTTGGAGATGTATGCAGGAGAGTTTGAATCATATTTAACAATAGATGTGACAGCAATTGCAACAGATCGATGGTGGGCTTGCTGCTGCTTGTAAATGGCTAAAGGTCAGCAGCTGTGGGTAGATCTTTACCTGAGATAAAAAACTCAGAATATCACATTTACACTTTAATAACTGTATCAGAGAGGCCAGCAGTTTGTGAGGAGTGATCTCCATTTGTTTGGTCAATTTGCATATCTTTTGTCTCCAAAAGAAGGCAGCAGTGATGAAATATTTAGGAAATAAAGGAGAAAAAAGGGGTGTGGGGGGGAAGAGATGAGAATATATCACTGGGAGTAGAAAACATGGCCAGGAAACAACTCTGTTTTTGGTTTGTGCTGCAGGGTTGATTATCATAGTCCTGGTGAGATCCCACCTGGAGTACTGCCTCCAGTTCTGGAGCCCCTATTCCAAGAGGGATCTGG
>CM037636.1:48277345-48346049 GCA_015227895.2 Colaptes auratus | reverse complement strand
CTGCCATGGGCAAGGACACCCCACACTAGATCAGCCTGGCCAGAGCCTCATCCAGCCTGGCCTTAAACACCTCAGGGATGAGACCTCAACCACCTCCCTGGACAACCCATTCCAGGCTTCACCACTCTCATGGGGAAGAACTTCCTCCTCACATCCAGCTGAATCTCCCTACCTCCAGCTTCATTCCATTCCCCCTAGTCCTATCACTACCTGAGAGCCTGAGAAGTCCCTCCCCAGCCTTCTTGTAGCCCCCCTTCAGATACTGAAGGCCACAATGAGGTCACCTCGAGCCTTCTCTTCTCCAGACTGAACAGCCCCAACTCCTTCAGTCTGTCCTCATAGGGACGTGCTCCAGCCCTCTGATCATCTCATGGCCCTTCTCTGGACACCCTTCCAGCACCTCCAGATCCCTCTTGGAATAGGGGCTCCAGAACTGGAGGCAGTACTCCAGGTGGGGTCTCAGCAGGGCTGAGTAGAGGGGGAGAATCACCTCTCTTGACCTGCTGGCCACACTTCTCCTGATGCAGCCCAGGATCTGATTGGCCTTAGTGAGCTCTTGCAACCCAGAGAGCCAAGCTCAGGGAGGTGGTGGAAGCCTCCCCCCTGGAGATTTTGAAGGCCAGGCTGGATGTGGCTGTGAGCAAGCCTGCTGTAGTGTAACGGGTCCCTGCCCATTGCAAGGGAGTTGAAACTGCATGATCCTTGAGGTCCCTTCCAACCCTGACAATTCTGTGAACATTGTTTTCCAAACAATAGAAAAAGTATCAAGTGCCAGAACTATATTGTCACAGATAATCCTTTAACATTTGCTCTATGCAATAGAGACTCCCAGGTCAGCTTCTTCATTTAATCTGGCTGTTGCTTCTCCTATGTAAAACAAAATCAAATCTCACAGGATTGTCACTGTTGGAAGGGACCTCAAAGATTATCCAGTTCCAACCCCCTGCCACAGGCAGGGACACCTCACACTACTTCAGGTTGCTCAGAGCCACATCGAGCCTGGCCTTAAAAGCCTCCAGGGATGAGGTTCCCACCACCTCCCTGGGCAATCTGTTCCAGTGTCTCACACACTCATGGTGAACTTAGGCCTTCTTGAGTACCCTTTTGTTTCAGCCTGCCCTTGGCTCTAGTCTTCACCTCCCTTTTACCTCTCATTTTTTCCCTTCCAGCTTCTCATTCCCATTGCTATTCCACTCACTCTCACCTCCCAGATTGTACTAGATGGAATCCATGCAGTACCAAAAATAGCAGTCTTAGCACTTTATTCCTTCTCCCTGGCTCTCATTTCCACACCCACTATGTCTTGTGCTGGGTTAAAATGAAGATGTTTTCGGCAAGTTAATGGACTGGAGAGCAGGAAGAGTCTGTGAAAATTAGCAGATGATGATGGAAGTGGTGTGAGATGATTTTCCTTCACCAACAGCTCCCATTTATGTCCATTTAAAAATGACTCCTTGCCTTCATAAAGTCCTAGTATTTTTTCCCACCAGGGCTGATCTCTCTCCCAAATCCATTTTCCTGAGCTACCTTACTCTCTGTCTTCTTACTCACCTCTGTGGCTTCAAGTGCCTCTCCTCCCTCAGCTCTAATCACCCTGTTCCCTCTTCTGCTTTTAGTGCTTTCTGACAAGGCCAGCAGGGAGAAAGCAAAGCTGCCTCTGCCCTAGATTCACCCTCAGAAAGTTTGCTGACCACACCAAGCTGGGTGGTGCAGCAGACACAGGCTGGAGGGAAGGGATGCATCCAGAGGGACCTTGACAAGCTGGAGAGCTGAGCCCACGAAAACCTCAGGAGGTTCAACAAGACCAAGTGCAAGGTCCTGCAGCTGGGTCGGGGCAATCCCAAGCACTGATACAGGCTGGGCAGGGACTGGCTTGAGAGCAGCCCTGAAGAAAAGGCCTTGGGAGTACTGGTGGATGAGAAGCTCAACATGAGACAGCAGTGAGTACTTGCAGCCCAGAAAGCCAATCACATCCTGGGCTGCACCAAGAGAAGCATAGCCAGCAGGTCGAGGAAGGTGATTCTCCCCCTCTGCTCTGCTCTGGTGAGACACCACCTGGAGCACTGAATCCAGTTCTGGAGTCTCTATTACAAGAAATATCTGGAGGTGCTGGAAAGTGTCCAGAGAAGGGCCACAAAGATAAGCAGAGGGCTGGAGCTCCTCTCCTATGAGGGACAGACTGAAGGAGTTGGGGCTGTTCGGTCTGGGGAAGGCTCCAAGGAGACCTTATTGTGGCCTTCCAGTACCTGAAAGGGGCTAGAAGAAAGCTGGGGAGGGACTTTTTAGGGTGTCAGGGAGTGACAGGACTGGGGAGAATGGAACAAAACTAGAAATGGGTAGATTCAGATTGGGGTTAGGAAGAAGTTTTTCACCATGAGGATGGTGAGACACTGGCACAGTTTGCCCAGGGAGGTGGTGGAAGCCTCATCCCTGGAGGTTTCTCAGGCCAGGACGTGGCTGTGAGCAACCTGCTGTAGTGTGAGGTGTCCCTGCCCATGGCAGGGGGATTGGAACTAGATGATCCTTGAGGTCCCTTCCAACCCTTACAATTCTATGGTTCTATGCTGCAGCAAAACCTGTCACCTTATTTCTGTCATGTGAATAGAGCCATCACCATTCCCCAGCTTGTGTCCTACAAACCCTGCTTGCATCTTCAGTCCAAGCTTCTGAATAATGCAGATGGAAACTTCCAAACATTCAGTTACCAGCTTTAACTGCTTGTGTGCAGTAGCTTTCCACAGGTTGCTATAATTAACATTAATTAATTAATGAAATGATACTGCCTTTTCAGGTTTGTGTTGGAAGGGACCTTAAAGATCACCTAGTTCCAACCCCCCTGTCATGGACAAAGATAGGGAAATGGGAAAGATGTCAAATTTACTGCAAATTTACTGATGACTGACTCAATCCCCTCATCCAGATCATCAATAAAGATATTGAACAGGAAAATGTCTGGTCTCAGCCATTCCCACCCTAGTGAGTTACCTGGCATCAGGGCAACTGCACTTGGTATATGGACTACTTGGCCATACTTTTCCAGCAGGCTGTATGCTGGGAAGGAACTTCTTTCATCCCCTCTTGACAAATGAGTTAAAGCCCCTTGTGTTGACTGTCAGGGCCATATAATGAGACCACCTAGTCTTATGTTCTGTCTGGGGGATAATCAGACTTTCAGCATGCTCTATGAGAAGCCTAATTCACTAAAAATAAATAAGAAATAAGAGGGATATGATCCCAGCTGATGCACAGGCTAAGCCCACCAAGGAGACCACCATGAAAGTCTCCAGGTCTGGTCACTACTGAAAAGTATTTCAATACCTAATTAAATTGTTCCTAGTGAACAGAGAAACGGGGGGGGGGGGGGGAATAATTGGGTCATGTTGTCTAGATGTACCAGGCAAGCTGAGAAATTTAACTGGTGAAAGCTCTCTAGTAGGTACCAGGAGATATCTGCACAGCCTAGAGAAGCTGGAGCTCAGGGGAATTCCTCTTCTGTTAATCAAAATTTGCATTTCTTCCACCTACCTCTTCTGGCAACAGAAGCTACTGAAAACTTTAAGTACACACCCACCAGTCAAACCTGCTTCAAGGTCATACAATGTATTCCACTCACCAGAAACACAAGGAAAGCAGCTTCTGATGTGTGTGGCACAGGGAGGCAGCTTTAACCTTCATGTTTAGCAAATGAAAAGCAGTCAGCATATAGGCAGGCTTCAGGTAAGCCTCAATTGCTTCTTTGAGCTAAAAGAAAACCAAATCACTGCTACACACAAGACTGCCCTCAGTAGAAATGGATTCTCACCTAAAGAACCAAGGCCTGCTAAGAGATCCTCAGAGGGACTCACCTAACCTCAATCAAGACAAAATTAATGAAGCAGGCATCTCCTGGTTTATCTGGCATATCACCCCAACAGGAATCACTGTGTCTCAACATTGTCACCAAAACTGATTTAATTAACTCATCCATTAATAATGAATGATCTGCAAGCTTGGAAAGAACCACAGGTAATTGGGTTTGACTAGAATTTTCCAGTAAGCTGCCACAGAAATGGATATTTTTCACTCCAGGGCAGATTTATGATATTAAAACAATATTAGCTGGGGCATGCATAGTCTGCTGGAGTTCATAAACAGCTTAGGCATTCAAAAACAAGGCAGGAAAATATCTGTTTGTTCTTCCAGGCATGAAAATGGGACCTGATATTATAATGCACCTATTGGGTCATTAAATCATAACTTCCAGCTTACCTTTCCACAGGCTGAGGGTTTATGAAGTTGTGTCAGATCCATTACACGTGATCCAGAACTAGGCAGCTCCGATGATAACCAAATCAAACCCTCAGATCTCTTGCTGGGCCTAAGATTAGTCCCAGCGGCTCAGGAAGAGGTTAACAGCAAACCCTGTTTTAAAGAACATTGATGAGTAAATCTGCAAGGAAGATTAACAATCACATTTGTATCACTCTTGCACTAATAGCTATAACATTTGTGACTAATTTTTTTCATGAGAGATATGTCAACAAGCTCATTTTGTATCGAAACAACAAGCTAATAACACTTTAAACATGAAAAGCAATATTTTAATTACTAATTTACTGCTAATTCAGCTCTCTCTAAGCTTCACATTACCAGTGTCAAGATAATTTACTCTTCATTGTTAAAACCTATTCTGAGCATTGCCAGGCATTGATTTAATTTTTCCTCTTTCAGGAATTCTCCTGAAGTTGACTAATTAAGACTGCCTGTGCGTCTGACTGCCATTAATTGTTGTGACAGATTGTGATGAGGCTGTATCACACCGAGAACATCATTTAATCCTAAACTGTCCGTTCTGAGCTTCATTCTCAAAACATATTTGCATGCAAACAATAAAGATTTATGCTTCTTGTGGTTGACAGTTCTTTGTTATGTGCTTGTTGTTGACAATCCCTTTTTATGTGCTTGCTGTTGACAATCTCTTCCACACTGTGCACCGGGAGAATGCCAACCAGTCCAAGTGCCTCAGCTGCACCAGGGGGGGTTTAGGCTGGATGTTAGGAAGCAATTCTTCCCAGAAGGAGAGATTGGCCAGTGGAATGGGCTGCCCAGGGAGGTGGTGGAGTCACCATCCCTGGAGGTGTTTAGGAAGAGACAGGATGGGGTGCTTGGTGCCATGGTTTAATTGATTAGATGGTGTTGGATGATAGGTTGGACTCAATGAAGGTCTTTTCCAACCTGGTTAATTCTGTATTCAGATGTTTGGTAGATTGGTTTGGTACAAAATTTTGCATCTTTGCCTTTTTTTTTGTTTTATTTTGTTTTTCTTCACTTGCAAAATGCAACAATACTAAAATCATCATTAATTAAAAATATCTACTCCTTTTACTTTCTTCTTCTCTTATTTGCTGTCATTTATGTCCAGTGTATGACTCTGGGGAATGGAATGGAATGGAATTGGAATGGAATGGAATGGAATGGAATGGAATGGAATGGAATGGAATGGAATGGGATAGAATAGAATAGAATAGAATAGAATAGAATAGAATAGAATAGAATAGAATAGAATAGAATAGAATAGAATGGAATAGAATTGGAATTGAATTGAATTGAACGGAACGGAATTGAATTGCATTGAATTGAATTGAATTGAATTGAATTGAATTGAATTGAATTGAATTGAATTGAATTGAATTGAATTGACCAGTTTGGATAGGATAGGATAGGATAGGATAGGATAGGATAGGATAGGATAGGATAGATAGGATAGGATAGACCAGGTTGGAAAAGACCTTCAAGATCATCGAGTCCAACCTATCACCCAACACCATCTAATCAACTAAACCATAGCACCAAGTGCCTCATCCAGTCTCTTCTTAAACACCTCCAGTGATGGTGACTCCACCACATCCCTGCTCAGGGTGAACCACCTGCCTTGCTTTCATAAAAGCCAATGGGACCAAAGAAGCTGTGTTGTAAGAAACTGAAACTTGTGCTTATTACTGGCATTACAAAAACATCCTTCAAAAGGGGATGAAAGGAGAATATGCTTTGTTCATAATTCATAATGCTGCCAAGTAGTAGAATTATTAGTATCTGAAAATTTTATGACATTTTCAAAAGCACATTCTCAAAAATACTTAGGAAACCTGACTTTATTGCATTTCACAAACTCAATTTACAGTTGGAACCGAGCAATAATTAGCATTTTTTTTTTTCCTGGCACTGAGCTACTGGAATTATGCATCAGATAAAGCAATTTCAAAAGTTCAGCAGCAGTCAAAATTCTAATTTAAACTTTAGGAAAGTATTAAAGCTGGGACCATGTGCAAAGCAGTGGAGCAGCGTGCCCAAAGCATCAGCCTGTTACCTGAATTAAACTGGTCACCCATTGCACTGCAGGTGCAGGTGTGATTGCCCCAGGACAGTATTTACATGCTAAAAGGTCCTAACTTAGCCATCTGTGAGTTTCTAATCCCACAGTAATCCAGCAAGACTGTAGCTAGGCTTTCTCAGTGAAAAAACAGTAATTTTTTTCAATGAACAGCTTTCTCTCCTAGTCTCCTGCCTTATTTTTCCCTTTTTGATTGCTTGTCACCATTTTGGATAAATTTCTATTACCTTCTTTCTAGGGGCACAAAGATCATTCAGTTGTTGGGGAGATTTCTTCAGTTTCAAAGCCTTTAGGAGGAGGAAAAACCTTTGGAGGCTTTGGCCACTTTTTAATGATTTTGCAAGACAAACTGATAGGAATTTGTAGACATAAACTGATTACATCTGGATGAGGGGATTGAGTCAGTCATCAGCAAATTTGCAGATTGGCACCAAGTTGGAGAACAGAAGGGCCCTGCAGAGGGACCTTGATCAACTGGACAGATGGGCGAAGTCCAACGGGATGGCATTCAACAAGTCCAAGTGCCGGGTGCTACACTTTGGCCACAACAACCCCATGCAGTCCTACAGGCTGGGGTTGGAGTGGCTGGAGAGCTGCCAAACAGAGAGGGACCTGGGGGTGCTGATTGACAGCTGGCTGAACATGAGCCAGCAGTGTGCCCAGGTGGCTGAGAAGGCCAATGGGGTTGAGAAAGCCAATGGCATCCTGGCATGTACCAAGAATAGTGTGGCCAGTAGGAGCAGGGAAGTCATTGTGCCCTTGTACTCAGCACTGGTTAGGCCACACCTTGAGTACTGTGTCCAGTTCTGGGCCCCTCAGTTTAAGAAGGACATTGAGACACTTAAGTGTGTCCAGAGAAGGGCAATGAGGCTGGGGAGAGGCCGCGAGCACAGCCCTATGAGGAGAGGCTGAGGGAGCTGGGGTTGTTTAGCCTGGAGAAGAGGAGACTCAGGGGAGACCTTCTTGCTCTCTACAACTCCCTGAAGGGAGGTTGTAGCCAGGAAGGGGTTGGTCTCTTCTCCCAGGCAACCAGCACCAGAACAAGAGGACGCAATCTCAAGCTGCACCAGGGGAGGTTTAGGCTGGATGTGAGGAAAAAGATCTTCACTGAGAGAGTTGTTTTCCATTGGAATGTGCTGCCCAGGGACGTGGTGGAGTCACCATCACTGGAGGTATTTAGGAGGAGACTTGACTGGGTGCTCCGTGACATGATTTAGTTGGTTAGATGGTGTTGGATGATAGGCTGGACTTGATGATCTCAAAGGTCTTTTCCAACCTGGTCAAGTCAATTCAATTCAATTCAATTCAATTCAATTCAATTCAATTCAATTCAATTCAATTCAATTCAATTCAGTTCTGTTCTATTCTATTCTATTCTATTCTATTCTATTCTATTCTATTCTATTCTATTCTATTCTATTCTATTCTATTCTATTCTATTCTACTTATTCTATTCTATTCTATTCTATTCTAAGGAGACACCATATCAAGAATTAGAAGTTCAGTTCAGTATTATCACAGAATGGAAGGGGTTGGAAGGGACCTCTGGAGATCATCCAATCCAAGCACTCTGCCAAGGCCGGTTCACCTAGGGCAGAGTGTTGGATGTTATCTCACAATAGTCACAAATTATTATTCTTTTTTCAATAAGTGGCTATAATCTACCAGAGTCCTAACAAATTCCCCAAATAGCTCACATGTGAAGGGGTTATAGAACCCCTGTGAATGTGTGTCAGTATTTCAGTGTCTCTGAGCACTCTAATATTAGAGAAGAACTGTAACCTGAGGTCATAATAAAATGACTGTGTATCAGGCCACAGGAAAAAAGGAAATCATATCTGAGATCACACTGACTTGGCAGGGTTTCTGCCTTTTAGTAGTTTGGCTGCCTCTATCATTCCCTGTCAGTGTGGCTTAGTGCTCTTGGGTTGGTTTTAGATTTTCATTTGCTCATTCTAAGGCAGTTGTCAGCAAGCACAGCTAGCACAAAAGTGGTTCTTAGCCTCTCTTTAGAGGAATATAACTCCTTTGAATCCAGAAGGGGTTGTTCCCAATATAGACTGGAGAGAGAGAAATTAAAACAAGCTAAAAAGAAACAGGCTTGATTGACTGTTGTGGATATTCTTAAACATTTAAGCCTGCCATGGAATAAAATTACTGAAGCTCAGTTTCATTTCACTGAGTCAGAAACTGCCCCTGGTCTTGCTGAGGCTTATTTGCTGGTGTGCCACCAGATGCAAATTTGAAGCATACATTAGTAAAGGAAAACCATCAATTATGACTTTTAATATGGCAACCAGAAGCACACAGAGATTTCAAGATTGAGTTTGTTCATAAGAAAATTAATTACCTGGATTTTCTTTTATTTTTTATGAGGGTGGCAAACAGACTTTTCATTACCCCTGCAGTGGGAAGCAACATTTAAAGCAATAGGTCTGACATTGCACAAGAGAATAGACTAGAATTAACCAGGTTGGAAAAGACCTTTGAGATCATCAAGTCTAACTTATCACTGCCTATTATCATACAATCATAAAATCGTTAGGGTTGGAAGGGACCTCAAGGATCATCTGATTCCAACCCCCCTGCCATGGGCAGGAACACCTCACACTAGAGCAGGTTGCCTAAAGTCACATCCAACCTGGCCTTAAAAACCTCCAGGGATGAGGCTTCTACCACCTCCCTGGGCAACCTATTCCAGTGTCCCACCACCCTCATCCAATCTGAATCTACCCATCTCTAGTTTTGTTTCATTCCCCCTAGTCCTGTCATTACCTGACAGCAGTGCTTCCTTGCAACCACTTTGGCAGCAGGAGATTCCTTATCATTCTCAAAGGCACAGTTTGAGGTGACAGAGTTAATTGTTTCAAAATGCAGTCCTAACTTTCTTGGCTAAATGTTTATCTCAGAACTGAACAGAAAATTGTGGATTCCTTATGCCCAGGAATCGAGCCAGACTTTTTTGAAGTGGTCAAATCATACCTTCATAGGTTCATGGAATGGATTCAGTTGCAAAGGATTTTAAAGATCATCCAGTTCCAACTCTACTGCCATGGGCAGGGACACTCTCTAATGGACTTGATGATCCTAGGGCATCACAGAATCACAGAATGTTAGGTGTTGAAATGGACTTTGAAAGACCACCCAGTCCAACTCCCCTGTCAGAGCAGCATCACCCAGAGCAGATCACACAGGAACACATCCAGGTGGGTTTTGACTATCTCCAGAGAGGGAGATGCCACAATTCCCCTGGGCAGCCTGTTCCAGTGTTCTGTCACCCTCACAGGGAATGTTTTTTTTTCCTTCTGTTTACATGGAACTTCCTGTTCCTCAGCTTCCACCCATTGCCTGTTGTGCTGTCATTGGGCATCACCCAGCGGAGCCTGGCTCCAGCCTCTTGTCACTCACCCATTAGATATTTAGAAAAATGATCGAGGTCACCCCTCAGGATCTTCATTTCCAAGCTAAAGAGCCTCAGCTGGTCTGGTATCTCCTCAAAGGAAGATGTTCTACTCCCTTCAGCATTTTTGTGACTCTCTGCTGGACTCTTTCAAGCAGTTCCCTGAGGTCCTTCTTGAACGGAGGGGCCCAGAACTGGACACAATATTCCAGATTCAGCCTCACCAGGGCAGAGTAGAGGGGGAGGAGAACCTCTCTTGACCTACTAACCACAGACCTTCTAATCCACTCCAGAATGGCCTTGGCCTTCTTGGCCACAAGAGCACATTTCTCTGTGATCATGAAACAAGTCTCAAACTCATTGTTAAACTAGAGTAAGCACAAGGAAGTAAACATTCTGGGCATGAAAATCCCACTACAGATAGTTGATCACTTAGAATCATAGAATTGTTAGGGTTGGAAGGGGCCTTAAGGACAATCCAGTTCCAGCCCCCCTGCCATGGACAGGCAACTAGAGCAGGTTGCCCAGAGCCCCATCTAGCCTGGCCTTAAAACCTTCAGGGATGAGGCTTTCACCACCTCCCTGGGCTTGATAGCAGCCTTTCTAACAGTCTTATAAGCAGACTTGATAACAGTCTTTATCTACTGTTCTAAAACTGCCACAAACTTTAGGCCAGACTTGATGTGCATGAGTAGCTAAAATAGAAATAAAGTAATAGTACTGTGACTGAAAACATCTACAAGCTTTGAGGAGCAGGAGAAAATAAATAAATAGATGAAGCCTGCTACTCTGGGGACTTGTCTTTTAGTAAATGTAGCTGGTGAAGCACAGGCACTGAAGCTGTTTTCAGTCTTTCTAACTAGGTGAGAATCTTCTGCTGCTGCTGCAAAATTCCTGCACCACCAAAGCCTCCTTAGCCAATTATAAATGCCAATACTCCGTGCTCTCTCTTGTTTTCCTTTGAATTCTCAGCTTAGCATTGTACAAACTTGATTCAAGCTGCTGTTATAATCCTGTTATACATTCATTGCCTTTTCATTTCGAGCCTTCACTCTAATTCTTCCCTGGATGGATCTGTCAATTGGTTCACGCTGAGGCGCTACACAAGGGCTTTATTTCTGCCTTTTTAACGTGCCAGTCACGGAGAAACCTCAGATCCCACTGCAGTATCTCAAGTGAGCTTCTACAGTACAAATGTTCACACAACTGCAAGAGACAAACTTCATTTCATCTGGTGAGGCTTTGGTTGACACTAAGATTAAGTACTTAACAAATGCAACGGTCTGTTCTGTTACCATTGGAGAGTTTCTCGCTTCACCGTGGCATGAAAGAGAAATGAAGGACTGTGGCTGTCTGATGTTTTCTCATCTCATGAGTGTTGTGTGTGATTAAAAGGCTGGCAAAGTGAGGAGGTATGAGATCAGTCTTAGGAAATATCTAAACCTGTACCCATAGGAACCCTGTCTTTTGGCCAGTAAAGCATCTTCCTTTCATACTGCTGCTAAAAATCATCTATTTAATCTGAACCTGGTAGAAAACAGACAAAAAGCTAAGTAAATGAGTGCACTTGAGTATGCCAGAAACTGCTTTTGTCACAGTAAATCCTTCTCTCTTTTATTTTTTCCCTTTCCTCTTCTAGAATTTAACACCCTCATACCTGCTTCTATTGGTTTTTCATCTTTTGGGAGCACTTTCATTTTTACCTTTTATCACTGGACACCTCGTGTCATCTGAAAAGAAACCAAAACTTTGCAACTGGAGAACAAATCTGATGAAGAGCAACTGAAGGAGCTGGGGCTGTTTAGTTTGAAGAAGAGGAGGCTAAAGGGAGACCTCATTGCTGTCTACAGCTACCTGAAAGGACGGTGTCGAGAGGTTGGTGCTGGGCTCTTCTCACAGGTAATTAGTGATAGAACAAGAGGGAATGGCCTCAGGCTGCAACAGGATAGGTTTAGACTGGACATTAGGACAATTTTTTTCGCAGAGTGGCCAGACACTGGAGTGAGCTGCCCAGGGAAGTGGACATCCCTAGAAGTGTTTAAAGCTCATTTAGATATGGTGCTTGAGAATATGGTTCAAGCGTGAGCTTTGTGGAGTAGGATCAATGGTTGGACTTGCTTATCCCAGGGGTCTTTTCCAACCTGAATACTTCTATGATTCTGATCTTTGAGGAAACAGACCAAAGCAGTGTGTTTTTAAATTGCTGATAAAGCTAAAAATATCCTATAATGTCTCCAGTGAAGTGCAATAATTTAAAGTATTGGGTACTATGCCTTCAGTAGAAGATGAAAACAACATCTCCATGGGAGTACAAAATATTTCAGGTCTTACAAACCCATGATTAGGATGGTTATTATTAAGCTGTCACATCACATCAATGAGTAAACAAGCAGCTATGCCTATATCCTATTAACTATTGTGACAGCTCTAAATACTGCAATAATGACTCTCCTGTGGACAATAGAACAGATAAGGAAATTATTGAAGCTCCACAGGTTAACTCTACATTTACAGGTGACTCTGCAACAAGTTAAACAGCCTCTTAAGTAGGAAGAGGCTGCTTGCCTCAGAGGTAATGCAGTGTCTAAACAGTAGACTGAGCTGCATGGTTTTGAGCTGTCCTCAGTAGCAGAACACTTGGTTTTGATATAGCTTTATGAAAATTGCAAATGATGCAATCAGAATGACAGCATTCTCCAAAGGTGATCTCTAAAGGGAGAAAAACATCCTTCTGTCTCTACTTTGGTTTTGATGTGTTGTTGAGGGGCTCTTTACAGGGTGGGAGGTGGTTGCTTTGTTTAAGGAGCTTGCCTGCCTCTCAAAGTACCAGGAATACCAAATGCAATTTTCCTCCCCTGCATAGAGCAGTAGAGAGAGCGAGCACGGAGACGTGTCACTACACAATCAATATTCATTCACCAGCCTTCCCAGTTCTGCATCCTTCTGCTCACTAGCTCAGCAAAAGCCATGCAAGGAGGAAATAAAGGTATGTGCCCTATATTCAAACAGTTAGAGGTGATGATTTCTGAGGGTGCAATTAGAAGTCACGCCCTGGAGAGCCCCAAGTAGATGAGGAGAAGACAACTTCTTTCTGCTTACCCACCAGCAATGCAAGGAAAAAACAACCAAAGAGAAGGTCAACAATAATATTCAAGCCTCAGAAGCTTAATCAGCAAATTGCAGCTCCCACTTGCTTCAAGCAAAGACCCATAAACCAGACAAAGCACACAACGTGAAGCAAAATGATGTTGTGAGGCAGTGGAATTAATTCCACTTTTGAGGGAGGATTTTTGCCTATTTGACTGTACTTTTGATGTGTCTTGCAAACCTCCCTTCTGAACCCAGGGGGCTTCATTTAAATAATTTAAAAGAAAGCTTAAGATTTCAGTATCACAGTTTTAAAAGCCCTATGCTTTACAAAAGGGACAATGCAAACACCTGAATGAATTCTTTTGTTTATGAAAAAAAACAACATGGGGAAGAGTGTCCCTAAGTGCTGTGATTTTGACACATGGCTGCTGCTGAAGTGCCCCTCACTATCTTCTGCAAACTGCCTGGAGGACAGGCTAAGGCTTCTTAAACTCACAGTTATATGAGGATTCATAGGAGGAGATTAGCATCTCTAGCAGTTCACAGAGGGATTCTGACTGAGAGAAAAAGGGAGCCTTTTGATTCTTCCACATTCGCTGTCAACATATGGTATAAAAGGAAGGAGTATTTATTAATGAATGCTGATACTCGAGATCGTTCTTGCAAGAAGTTTCAGACTTGCACAATTCCATATTGTGTATTATATATATATATTTAAAAAAAATGATTATAAGTAACTATTCTTGAGCAGTAAATCACAGAATCACAGAATCTTAGGGGCTGGAAGGGACCTCAAAAGTTCATCCAGTCCAACCCCCCTGCCAGAGCAGGATCACCTCGAGCAGATCACACAGGAACACATCCAGGAGGGTTTTGAATATCTCCAGAGAGGAGACTCCACAACACCCCTGGGAAGCCTGCTCCAGTGTTCTCTCACCCCCACAGTGGAATTTTATTTCCCCTCCTGTTTCCATGGAGCTTTCTATGCCTCGACTTCCATCACTGCCCCTTGGGCTGTCATTGAGCATCACTGAGCAGAGTCTGGCTCCATCCTCTTGGCACTCACCCTGCAAACATGACTGAGGTCAGCCCTCAGGCTCCTCCTCTCCAAGCTAAAGAGCCCTCAGCTCCCTCAGCTCTCCCCATAAGGAAGATGTTCCAATCCTTTCGGCATTTTGTGGCTCTGTGCTGGACTCTTTCAAGCAGTTCCCTGAGATCCTTCTTGATGTGAGGGGCCCAGAATTAGACAGAATATTCCAGATGCAGGCTCACCAGGGCAGAGTGGAGAGGGAGGAGAACCTCTCTCTGCAGTCCCTCATCCATGTGAAGTATCAGAACTTGGAAGAGCAGACAAAGAAAAGTCTGCAATGTGCTATTTTTGTACAAATAATGTGACTTTTCACGATATTTAAAGGTTTTCTGGAAGAAAGGAGCAAAAGGGATTTATTATTTTATTGAAAATATCTGCCTGTTGTAGTCACTTATTTTTGTATGAAATACAATATGTTCATTAATATGAAATATACAGCTTTTTGCAAGGACATGTTGTGACAGGAGAGGGGGCAATGGTTTTAAACTAGGGAAGAGCAGATTTAGACTGGACATTGGGAAGGACGTCTTTACTATCAGTGTGGTGGAACACTGGAACAGGTTGCCTATGGGGGTAGTAGAGACCCCATCCCTAACACATTTAAAGTCAGGCTTGATGAGGCTCCAAGTAACCAGTGATCTAATTGGAGGTGTCCCTGCTTACTGCAGGGGGGTTGGATTGGATGACCTTTAAATGTCCTTCCAACCCTGTGCATTTTATGACTCTATGACCTTACAGAGCAGGGCTGAGTGTAACTACATAAACTTCATCTCTCCATACACATGCAGAGAAAGGTCATAGAATCATAGAATCATAGAATCAACCAGGTTGGAAAAGACCTCAGAGATCATCAAGTCCAACCTATTACCTAACACCTCCTGACAACTAAACCATGGCTCCAAGTGCCACAGCCAAGCCTTTTTTGAATACCTCCAGGGACAGGGACTCCACCACCTCCCTGGGCAGCACATTCCAATGGCCAATTACTCTTTCTGTGAAGAACTTTCTCCTCACCTCGAGCCTAAATTTCCCCTGGCACAGCTTGAGACTGCATCCTCTTGTTCTGGTGCCGGTTGCTTGTAGCCCTACCTGGCTACAACCTCCCTTCAGGTAGTCTCCCCAGGGCTCTCAGCCTTTCCTTATCAGGGCAGTGCTCCAGTCCCTTCATCATCCTTGTAGCCCTCCCTTGGACTCTCTCCAGTAGATGCCTGTCCCTCTTGAAGTGGGGAGCCCAGAATTGGATGCAATATTCCAAGTGGGGCCTTACTAGGGCAGAATAGAGGGGAGGGAGAACCTCTCTTGGTCTGCTGGACACACTCTTCTTACTGCACCCCAGAATTCTATTGACCTTCTTGGCCACCAGGGCACATTGCTGGTCCATGGATAACTTGCTGTCCACCAGGACTCCCAGGTCCTTCTCCACAGGGCTGCTCTCTAGCAGTGTAGTTGTTCTTAAACTGGACAGATGAGCAGGGAAAACCTAATCTATTTTAAAATGGCCAAAACATACAGACAAAAAATAAAATGAAGAAAAAGATACTTGGAATTTTCTCTCAGAAACATTACTCATACTGAATTGAAGGCCCTAAAGTATAAGTTTTGTTTTCCATCTCTCTTCATATTAGTTTCTGGCTTCTATGATTCTTAGCATGATTCAGAATAAGAACAGTTGCTCATTAAGTTGTTAAGTGCAGAATCAGACTTGGAAATTCAAACTGCTTGCTAGTCATAACAACCATAAACTACATCAAATCAAGATGCTAGGGTACAGAAGGGAAAAGAATCACATTACCACATTAACTTCATCTTGTTGCAGACTAGGGCTGCAAAATGAAACACAATTTGGCTTAAGCATTCCTATTTATAGGCAGCTTCTATTCAGATAAACATTTTACTCTTTTAGATAAACATGCCTGCAATGTCCTGTTCATTCATGAGACACACTGAAGGTAGAAGAACTCCTCATTTGTATGAGGTGATCACTAGTTGACTTTGAAGATGACCTTGCCATATACTGTATTGGGTTTGTGTGGCAAGGTTTTGGTAGCAGGTTTGCTGCAGGGGTGGCTTCTGGGAGAAGCTGCTAGAAACTTCTCCTGTTCCTGGTGAGGCTGCATCTGGAGTATTGTGCCCAGTTTTGGGCCACTCAGTTCAAGAAGGACATCAGGGAACTGCTTCAGAGGGTCCAGCAGAGCCACAAAAAATGATTAGGAGAGTGGAATATCTTCCTTATGGGGAGAGACTGAGGAAGCTGAGAACTCTTTAGCTTGGAGTGGCAAAGACTAAGGGGTGACTTCATGTTGATAGAGATGTGGAGGGTGAGTGCCAAGAGGATGGAGTCAGACTCTGCTGGGTGAAGCCCAATGACAGGACAAGGGGGCACTGGGTGGAAGTTGAGGCATAGGAAGTCCCATGGAAACATGAAGGGAAATAAAATTTCACTGTGGGAGTGACAGAACACTGGAGAAGGCTTCCCAGGGGGGTTGTGGAGTCTCCCTCTCTGGAGATACTCAAAACCTACCTGGATGTGTTCCTATGTGATCTGCTGCAGGTGGGGAGGGACTTCTCAGGATCTCAGGTAGTGATAGGACTAGGGGGAATGGAATGAAGCTGGAGGTGGGGAGATTCAGGCTGGACATGAGAGGAAGGTTCTTCACCATGAGAGTGGTGAAGGCCTGGAATGGGTTGTCCAAGGAGGTGGTTGAGGCCCCATCCCTGGAGGTGTTTAAGCCCAGGCTGGATGAGGCTCTGGCCGGCCTGATCTAGTGTGGGGTGTCCCTACAGGGGGGGGAACTAGATGCTCCTTGTGGTCCCTTCCAACCCTGACTGATACTATGATTCTATGATACTCTGATTGTGCTCTAGCAGGGGGGTTGGACTGGGTGATGTTTTGAGGTCCCTTCCAACCCCTAACATTCTGTGAGTCTGTACAGCTCCATGTTCAGGCCACTTTCTGAAGTGGCTCCCAACCCCTGTATCACCCTTACATTAGATTAGAGACCCTGGAATGTTCCTCTGTTGGTGTAGTTACAAGTATATTATAGCACAGAAGGTTCTAGCAGGATGATAGATTGCTGCATTTATCCTGAATATTAAATTTGCTGATTATCTATGATCCAATATATTTCAGCCTCTGACCATCTGTTAGAAGAAGCTTGGAAGCTCCATTATTAGGTAATTGTTTCATAATTATTCTGAGAGGATGTCTAACGTAAATTTTGTCATTTAAATTATATTATAATTCATTGAAGAAGTTTTGAATCTCCTTGCTTTCTGCCTAATTGTTTTCAGCCAACATCTGCCACGTAGGAAATGCTGGGAGGCTGGTTTAAAGCTTCCTCTGCATCAAGGTTCCGCCCAGTAAACACAGCAAATGTCCACAAACAGTTGGTATCCAGACAGAAAGAGACACTAACCATATTGAATACCTTCTTCCAGCTGTTGATGGAGAGATTTAGCCTAGGGAGCTGTTTGCAAACGTGTTTGGCTGTTTTACCATCTGCTATTCACTGACTCTGGGTGCAGTCCTGCTTCCAGTCATGTGATTCATTCAAATCAAGTTTACAGGGACTATTCCAGAGGCATAGCTGGGATCAATTATGCCAGTCAAATGGTGAGGAACCTGTAGCTATGAAATGCTCAAACTTAGCAGAAAGCTCAGAGTTCCTCTCATCACTGTTTGGTGTGGTTTTTTTCCCCCTGAAAATAAACAAGAGGCATTTGGTCTTCTTGCTCTAAAGTAAAACATCCTATTGATTAAAACTTTCAGCCTCTGGCTAAACATTTGCTCTGTAAATGGAATTATTCACCATGTATTTAACAGGAGTTAATTTTTTTTCTCCTCATAATATATTCCTTTCAAAAGAGTCAGAAGATGGGATGAGAACTGCTGAAAAATCATAGAATGGTTTAAGTTGGAAAAGACCTTTAGAGTCATCAAGTCCAACCATCAACCCAAGACCATTAAACCATGTCCCAAGGTGCCCTGTCACGGAATCATAGAATCAGTGAGGTTGGAAAAGACCTCAAAGATCATCAATTCCAACCTGTCACCCAACACCATCTAATCAACTAAACCATGGCTTGAAGTGCCACATCCAAGCCTTTTTTGAACACCTCCAGGGATGGGGACTCCACCACCACCCTGGGCAGCACATTCCAATGGCCAATTACTCTTTCTGGGAAGAACATTCTCCTCACCTCCAGCCTAAACTTCCCCTGGTGCAGCTTGAGACTGTGTCCCCTTGTTCTGGTGCTGGTTGCCTGGGAGAAGAGACCAACCCCTACCTGGCTAAAACCTCCCTTCAGGTAGTCTTAGAGAGCAATAAGGCCCACACATTCGTTGAACACTTCCAGGTGAGTCCATCACCTTCCTGGGCAGCCTATTCCAATGCCTGACCACACTTCCAATCCGGAAACTTTATCTAATATCCAACCTTAACCTTCTCTAGCACAATTTCAGGCCATTTGCTGTTCTTTCACATGGGACAAGAGTCTGAACTTTCACCTCCAACCTCCTTTCAGGTAGATATGGAGAGCAAGGTAGAAAGTATTCTCCTCTTCTCCAGACTAAACATCCCCATTTTTCTCAGGTGCTCCTCATAAGTCTTGTTCTCTAGACCCTTCACCAGCTTTGTTGCCCTTCTCTGGATACACTCCAACAACTGAATGTCTTCCTTGTAGTAAGGTCCAGTTCTGGGCTCCTCAGTTTAGGAAAGCTATTGAGTTGCTGGAAGGTGTCCAGAGAAGGGCAACAAAGCTGGGGAGAGGTTTGGAGCACAGCCCTGTGAGGAGAGGCTGAGGGAGCTGGGGTTGCTTAGCCTGGAAAGGTGGGTGCTCAGAGGAGACCTTATTGCTGTCTACAACTCCCTGAAGGGAGGTTGTAGCCAGGTAGGGGTTGGTCTCTTCTCCCAGGCAACCAGCACCAGAACAAGAGAACACAGTCTCAAGCTGCAGCAGGGGAGTTTTAGGCTGGATGTTAGGGAGAAATTCTTCCCTAAAGAGAGATTGGCCATTGGGATGTGCTGCCCATGGAGGTGGTGGAGTCACCATCACTGGAGGTGTTTAGGAAGAGACTGGATGAGGCACTTGGTGCCACGGTTTAGTTGATTAGATGGTGTTGGGTGATAGGATGGACTCGATGATCTCAAAGGTCTTTTCCAAACTGGTTAATTCTATTCTATTCTATTCTATTCTATTCTATTCTATTCTATTCTATTCTATTCTATTCTATTCCATTCCATTCCATTCCTATTCCTTTCTCTTCTCTTCTCTTCTCTTCTCTTCTCTTCTCTTCTCTTCTCTTCTCTTCTCTTCTCTTCTCTTCTCTTCTCTTCTCTTCTCTTCTCTTCTCTTCTCTTCTCTTCTCTTCTCTTCTCTTCGATCCTATTCCTATTCTATTCTATTCTATTCTATTCTAGTCTAGTCTAGTCTAGTCTATCCTATCCTATCCTATTCTATCCTATTCTATTCAAAGCTGAATGTGAAGGAAGGATATTTGACCTAACTTGACTATACATACAGTGCTTCAGAAACCATCTTCAGTAGTGCACTAAAATCACTAAGTCACTTTTAATTCTGAAGCCTGCACACTGTGTCCACCCCATATTGTTTCATAGATTCTTAGATTCAGAGAATGGTTTCAGTTGGAAGGAACTTTAAAGATCATCTAGTTCTAACCCCTCTGCCATGGGCAGGGACAGCTTCCACTAGACCAGTTGCTCAAGGCCTCATCCAACCTGGCCTTGAACACCTGCAGGGAGAGGGCATCCACAGCCTCCCTCAGCAACCTGTTCCAGTGTCTCACCATCCTCACTGTAATGAATTTCTTCCTAATATCCAGTCTAAATCTGCCCTCCTCAAGCTTAAATCCATTCCCTCTCATCCTATCCCTACAAGCCCTTGTGAAAAGTACCTTTCAACAATGATATTTGTGTTTTCTCGGGGAGAAATCCCTCCTGTCATCCTGCATCTAGCATTTTCCTGTTTCCAGCACTGCATTAGCTATTTGGACAAGAGCAAACAGCTCAGGAGATAACAGATGCAATAAATTGTGCCAAGCAGACTCTCTCAAGCTGTACCAGTTGAATGTTTACTGGTTTGTTTTTTCAGTCTTTTGGTAGAGCTTTCCTCAAGACAAAAATGAAATGTTTTACCTTTGCACAGCAGTGCTTCTGGGTGTCTTGGCTCCTCTGGAAAAAACCAAGTATGCAGCCTTTGTTAGATATGAAATACATGTTGAAGCAATTTCTAAATAGAATAGAATCATAGAATCAACAAGGTTGGAAAGGACCTCAAAGATCATCAAGCCCAACCTGTCACCCAACACCTCATGACTGCTAAACCATGGCACCAGTGCCACATCCAATCCCCTCTTGAACACCTCCAAGGACAGTGACTCCACCACCTCCCTGGGCAGCACATTCCATGGCTAACAACTCTCTCTGTGAAGAACTTTCTCCTCACCACCAGCCTAAACTTCCCCTGACACAGCTTGAGGTTTAATCTCCCTGAAGACCTTATAATGGCTTCTAACTGGAAAATAATTGCATATGAGGTAGGAATTTCCCTTTATTACTCACAGGTTACCAACATGAGCTTCAACAAGACCAAGGGCAGGGTCCTGCATCTGGGTCGAGGCAATCCCAGGCACAAATCCAGGCTGGGCAGGGACTGGCTGGAGAGCAGCCCTGAGGAGAGAGACTTGGGGGTGCTGGGGGAGGAGAAGCTCACCAGGAGCTCTCAGGGTGCACTTGCAGCCCGGAAAGCCAATCAGAGCCTGGGCTGCATCAGGAGAAGTGTGGCCAGCAGGACAAGGGAGGGGATTCTCCCCCTCTACTCAGCTCTGCTGAGACCCCACCTGGAGTACTGCCTCCAGTTCTGGAGCCCCTATTACAAAAGGGATCTGGAGGTGCTGGAAGGTGTCCAAAGAAGGGCCACGAGGATGATCAGAGGGCTGGAGCACCTCTCCTGTGAGGACAGACTGAAGGAGTTGGGGCTGTTCAGTTTGGAGAAGAGAAGGCTCCCAGGTGACCTTATTGTGGCCTTCCAGGATCTGAAGGGGGCCTACAAGAAGGCTGGGAAGGGACTTTTTAGGCTCTCAGGTAGTGATAGGACTAGGGGGAATGGAATGAAGCTGGAGGTGGGAAGATTCAGGTTAGATGTGAGGAGGAAGTTCTTCCCCATGAGAGTGGTGAAACCCTGGAATGGGTTATCCTATAAACACCTTCAAAGCAAACTTCCATTTCACAAACAAAATCCATTTGTTTGAAACTGAAGGAAGGAAAGAGTCAGTCCTAAACTAGTCAACTTCTTACAGAGAAGATGATAATTTTCATTCAGCTGTACAGCAAATGTCCAAATCTTCAGTGTGCACTTGCAGTCTCAGTGTGCACTTGCAGCCCAGAAAGCAAATCACATCCTGGGATGCATCAAGAGTAGCATAGCCAGCAGGGCAAGGGAGGTGATTCTCTTCCTCTTCTCCACTCTGGTAAGACCCCATCTGGTGTGCTGCATCCAATTCTGGAGCCTCTGTAACAGGAAGGATCTGGAGGTGCTGGAAGGTATCCAAAGAAGGGCCAGGAGGATGATCAGAGGGATGGAGCTGCTCTGTTATGGAGACAGACTGATAGAGCTGGGGTTGTTCAGTCTGGAGAGGAGAAGGCTCCAAGGAGACCTCATTATTGCCTTGCACTGTTTGAAGGGGACCTACAAGAAAGCTGGGGAAGAACTTTTTAGGGTGTCAGATAGTGATAGGACTAGGGGGAACAGATCCAATCTAGAGGAGGGGAGATTCAGATTGGATGTTTAGAAGAAGATCTTCCCCATGAGGGTGGGGAGACACTGAAACAGGTTGCCCAGGGAGGTGAGAGAAGCCTCAACCCTGCAGGTTTTTACAGCCAGGCTGGATGTGGCTCTGAGCAACTCGATCTAGTGTGAGGTGTCCCTGTCCATGGCAGGGGGCTTGGAACTAGATGACCTCTGAGGTCCCTTCCAACCCTGACATGTTTATGACAACACAAATCTTAGAATGAGAATTAAATTACAATCAGGACTATACAATTATTTTGGACAAGCCCAAGAATATTACCTTCCACAAGGAAACTTTCTTCATGAGCCATCAATATAACCTCAAGGCAAAGTTCATGCCAGACCTTACAACAGCCTTTTTAATTGCAGAGCTTCTATGCATGCCCAATTAAAACCTCTTTTCTACCACACTGTCTCACAGATCTGTTTTTAAAGCATGAAGAAAATCTCTTCAGTTTGCCAGCATGATAACAGCAGTGCAAAGCCAGTTCTGGTAGAAAGTGAGAAGAGAAAAATGCACTATGAAAATATTGTGCTGAGGATCATATGTACAGGTACTTCAAGTTCACCTGGTGAATTTGGCAAACAGATTTCCTGGTGTCCAAGCCCTTTTTTATAAGCAGTTGGAATAGAATAGAATAGAAATAGGAATAGAAATAGGAATAGAAATAGGAATAGAAATAGAAATAGAAATAGAAATAGAAATAGAAATAGGAATTAATGGAATTGAATTGAATTGAATTGAATTGAATTGAATTGAATTGAATTGAATTAACCAGGTTGGAAAAGACCTTTGAAATCATCAAGTCTAACCTATCACCAAACACCATCGAATCAACTCAACCATGGCACCAAATGCCTCATCCAGTCTCTCCCTAAACACCTCCAGTGATGGTGACTGCACCACCTCCCTGGGCAGCACATTCCAATGGCCAATCACTCTTTCTATGAAGAACTTCCTCCTAACATCCAGCCTAAACACTTCATGGTACTTGACCCTGAAATTTGGAAGTCTCATAAGGCCCCAAGAATGAGATAAAGGATAATGACATAGGATAAGTATAAAGAAATAAGGATAATGATAATAGGATACAGATAAAGAAAAAGTATATGCTAAGCATGGTTTAGAAGTCGTGAGGTCTTGGGTGGCAGGTTGGACTTGATGATCTTTGAGGTCTTTTCCAACCTTGTTGATTCTATGATTCTAAGACTTTGCTTTTATTTCACACTGGTTAGAGCTGTATAGCTTTTGCACCATCAAAATACATCTCCTTTTAATGTGGCGGGGGGGGGAAATGGGAAGAGCAAGGTAGTTTATTGTTGTTTCAAGATGAAAGATTGAACACCAAATGGCTTAAAAGCCAATTTCTGTGAAGCTTTTAATTGTGTTAAAGAAAAATATTTTTACCTTCTGACAATTGTCAGGTCAAGCCTGAGAATTGAACCTGCTGCAGAGGAGAGCCATGAAAAAGATAAGGGGGTTGGAGCACCTCTGCCATGCAGACAGGCTGAGGAGCTGGGGCTGTTCAGCCTGGAGAAGACAAGGCTCTGGGGAGACCTAATAACAACCTTCCAGTACCTGAAGGGGGCTTATAAGAAGGAGAGAGAGAGACTGTTTACAAACGCCTGCAGTGACAGGATGAGTGGCAATGGCTTCAAACCAGAGAAGAGCAGATTTAGATTGGATGTTAGGAACAAGTTCTTTACCATGAGACTAGTGGAACACTGGAACAGGTTGCCCAGGGAGGTGGCTGGGGCCCTATCCCTGGAGATTTTTCACAGGGCTCTGTATAACCTGATCTAGTTGAGGATGTCCCTGCTGACTGCAGAGGGGCTTGGACTGGATGACCTTTGTCCATGTCCCATCCAACCCAGACCACTCGTTCTATGATTCTGTGATTGATTCTATGATTCTGTGATTCTGTGATTGATTCTATGATTCTATGGCTCTATGATTGATTCTATGATTGATTCTATGACTCTATGATTCTGTGATTGATTCTATGATTCTATGGCTCTATGATTGATTCTATGATTGATTCTATGATTGATTCTATGATTCTATGATTCTATGGCTCTATGATTGATTCTATGATTGATTCTATGATTCTATGACTCTATGATTCTGTGATTGATTCTATGATTCTATGGCTCTATGATTGATTCTGTGATTGATTCTATGATTCTATGACTTTATGATTCTATGATTGATTCTATGATTCTATGGCTCTATGATTGATTCTGTGATTGATTCTATGATTCTATGACTTTATGATTCTATGATTGATTCTATGATTCTATGGATCTATGATTCTATGACTGATTCTATGACTCTATGGCTCTCTGATTGATTCAATGATTGATTCTATGATTGATTCTATGATTCTACAACTTGTTCCAGTTTCTACAGAGACACTTTTCTTATGCACATGGAGCAAGGACTGTGGTCACCCAGTAACTGCTTAAAGAACTGCTTAAAGTCCATAGTAAGCCAGCTTTTGAAGTCTCTTATATTTAGTAGTTACAGTAAATATGTAGGACACACTAAATTTAGGCACTAAATAACACCTGTGTGTTACATCCTGCACCACTCATTCTGTTTTCTCACTTGCAAGTAGTTTAGTCATCCCAAGCATAATCTGACAAAACCTCCCCCAAGCAAGCATACATATTCTGTCTCTCATTTTAAGACAACTCCACCTTTTCATCTGTGGATTTAAAGGAAAAAAACAAAACACAATAGCCAACATTTCTGCTTGCGAGTCACAACGAAAACCAATGCAGCAGCTTCCCCTGCTGGCTGCTGGGATAAACTAACAGACGTTCCTCGCCCTGCCTCTTATCAGCCCTGTCGCGGCTACACGAGCGCACAGAATGAAGTCAGGGAGCTGTGTTAGGCTTTCCACAGGGCTCATCAGCGAGCACCGAGCTGCTTAGTGCCTGTGAGGAGAAAAGAAATCAGCGTGCTGGGTGAAAGGCTGTGGAGATCTGCTCTGAGGAATCCTGGTCTGTTGCAGGCATTTTAATGCAGTGGCTGTTTGTGTGACCTTTTCGGTCTGCCAGCACGTGGCAGTGCATTTTAGCTCTGTGACTAGTTATACCAGGCCTGCTTGCTTCTTTTAGGGTCAAAGACATCGTGTCAAAGCGACTAAAAATGCCTGTATGAGTTTTTTTTGTGGTGTGTTTCATCAGTAAAATTCATTCCCACTGCTTTTAAAGGTCACTTTTGTTAATATTAAATTAGGTACTTCCTACCCAAATTAATGGGAATCGTGCACCACTGTCTGCTGTGTGACTTGGAGAGTATCATTATACTCATAAATGAACAAGCTTTGACATTGCTGTCTGCAGGACAATAGTATCTCAATTATGCTGTCTTCTGTAATAAAGCAGAGAGTAAATCACCTGTAGGGCAGAAGATAATGGATCCAATGGTGCAAATTGTGATGGTCAAGACTTTCTCATTTAGCCTAATGGAAAACCACAGGACCTTAGCAGCCCACAGGAACAGCACTGTATAATAACTCACACAAGGTCAGGCCAAATGTTTTGCATAGGCTGGGGATTCAGATGCTAGGAAATGTTTTCAGTCCTTGTGCAATCACATCATCAGCTGTTTATTGCTAGTCACTGGGCTAGTAACTGGGGGTGATTATTCTGCCAGGTCATGCAGCATCCACTTTGAAGTGAGGGCTCTGCAGAGAGACCTTGACAGGCTGGACAGCTAGGCAGAGTCCAACAGGATGACATTTAACAACTCCGAGAGCCAGGCACTGAACTTTGGCCACAACAACCCCATGCAGTGCTACAGGCTGGGGACAGAGGGGCTGGAGAGCAGCTATGTAGAAAGGGACCTGGGGGTACCGTTTGACAGTAGGCTGAACATGAGCCAGCAGTGTGCCCAGGTGGCTAAAAAGTCCAATGGCATCCTGGCCTGCATCAGGAATAGTGTGGCCAGCAGGAGCAGGGAAATCATTCTGCCCTTGTACTCAGCACTGGTTAGGCTACACCATGAGTACTGTATACAGCTCTGGGCTCCTCAGTTTAAGAAGGACATTGAGTAACTTGAACATGTCCAGAGAAGGGCAGCAAGGCTGGGGAGGGGTCTGGAGCACAGCCCTGTGAGGAGAGGCTGAGGGAGTTGTGGTTGCTTAGCCTGGAGAAGAGGAGGCTCAGGGGAGACCTTATTGCTCTCTACAGCTACCTGAAGGAAGGTTGTAGCCAGGTTGGGGTTGGCATCTTCTCCCAGGAAACCAGCACCAGAACAAGAGGGCACAGGCTCAAGCTTTGCCAGGGGAAGTTTAGGCTAGAGGTGAGGGGAAAGTTCTTCCCAGAAAGAGGAATTGGCCATTGGAATGTGCTGCCCAGGGAGGTGGTGGAGTCCCTGTCCCTGGAGGCGTTCCAAAAAGGCTTGGCTGTGACACTTGGAGCCATGGTTTAGTTGTCAGGAGGTGTTGGGTATTAGGTAATAGGTTGGGCTTGATGATCTCTGAGGTCTTTTCCAACCTGGTCCATTCTGCAATCCTGTGATTGCCAGAAAGCTGTTACTACTCAGTGTTGCATCTCTGAGTGCATCTTTATGCCCACATTCATTTGGAGCTGCAAACGATGAGGAGGGAAATTACAGGGCCGGATATCTGAGTTTACTGCTGATAAAGGAACAGGAGAAAAACCTGTGGGTTTCTCTTTATTTTTTGTTTAATGTAGTTTTTGCATTAGGATGTTGAAGGAGAGAAGTGTGGGTTTCTCTTGGTTTTGGGTTTTTTTTTTATTTTTAACATAATTTTTACTTTAGGATGTTGAACTCCTCTAAGCTGCCTTGCTGCTGGTAATACGATTTCAAAGCCACTTTGAAAGTAGGAAGGTCCTTGCATTCCCCTCCATCATCCAAAAGCAATGAAGCATTACAATCCTCTGCCCATTCTATTAATAGACTTGCAACTGAAGCAGAAGAAATTCAAGGACTTTTCTGTCCTGACACATTTTGCAGTATCTCTAAGCAACGTGGCACGAAATGAAGGTACAAAGCCTGCACGTCTTTTCCTGATGAATGAGGGCATTTGGTGAAGAAGCTGAAAATTAATTACACTTTTTGTTCTTTTTTTTTTTTTTCCTTCATCATTCCTTTGGTAATTTCCAAAAGCAGCAGCATCTCAAGCACTGCAGTGGTGCCACGGTGTGCTAAGTGCCCTATCCAGCGTTCAGTGCCAGGAAAAGCACTGAAACATTTCTTTCCTGCAAGGCTAATGTGGTCATGTTCACACCTAAGTGAAGGGATTTTCTTCTGCAAGAACAAATAGGGTCAAATGTTAAGGCATGGATATGATCTCAGAATCTAGTCTGTGAAAACAAATAATGGTGGCTTGCCAGCAGAGAGTCCAGAGGAACAATTTCCCTGGGGTTTTTAGACAACTTTCCTCAGACATCTTAAGGTCTGCATTTCCCTATCCATATATTAGAGACATTCCCTACAGCAAGTCCAACCATTTACCCTACTCTACAAGGCAGAGTAAACCATAAAGCATGAACCATATCCCCAGGCACCACATCCAAATGACCTTTAAACACATCCCTCTGGATGCCATCCCTCTGGATGCCTCTGGATGGCATTTCTTCCCTCCAGTGTGCCTCCTGCAACACAGCTTGGTGTCATAGAAAGGGTTGGGAGGGACCTCAAGGATCATCCAGTTCCAACCACCCTGCCATGGGCAGGGACCCCCTCACACTAGAGCAGGTTACTTAGAGCCATATCCAGCCTGGCCTTCAAAACCTCCAGGGATGAGGCTTACACCACCTCCCTGGGTAACCTGTTCCAGCATCTCTCCACCCTCCTGGTGAAGAACTTCTTCCTAACATCCAATCTGAATCCACCTATTTCTAGTTTTGTTCTCTTCCCCCTAGTCCTATCACCCCCTGGCACCCTAAAAAAGTTCTCCCTCAGCTTTCTTGTAGTCCCCTTCAGATACTGGAAGGCCACAATTAGGTCCCCTTGGAGCCTTCTCTACTCCAGACTGAACAACCCCAGTTCCCTCAGTCTGTCCTCATAGCAGAGCAGCTCCAGCCCTCTAATCATCTTTGTGGCCCTTGTTCTTATTGGTTTCCTTTAGCCTAATGTTTTGAAAGGCTGTGTTGCTTTGTTACTGCCGTTGTAGAGAGAATGCCACGTGAAGAGCCAATTCTGAAACCCCAGTATGCAAACACATTTTTATTTAGGCCACAGTGATCTGTGTTTCAGTGCAAATTCTGATTTTTAGCAAGCTGAATGAAAGTTGCAGGGATGAATACAGCTGCTGGAGGAATCTTGGACAAGCTATCAAGAGCCCAATTTATAAACATATTTAAATCCCAGTTAGTATTTCAATATCTCTGTAAATATTTCTTCTTAGCAGTGAGCCATCCTCATCACGCAGCAAAGCAGTCCTCCCACAGTGCTGCTGAATGTGTAACAAGCTGACAATTCCCTCAATTCAAATCAAGACTCTCTTTCTTGATGGTATCTTTTTTGTACATTAATCTGCTTTCCTTAATCACCTAGGAAAAGGGAATATTTTAAGTTAAATGAAATTCTTCAAGGGCTCTGGAAAGTGTCTGAGTTAGACCCTAGTCACAGCAACATTGGCATGGTGATGGGCAGTGACTGGCTGGAGAGCAGCCCGGAGGAGAGAGACTTGGGGGTGCTGGTGGACGAGAAGCTCAACAGGAGCTCTCAATGTGCACTTGCAGCCCGGAAAGCCAATCAGAGCCTGGGCTGCAGCAGGAGAAGTGTGGCCAGCAGGTCAAGGGAGGTGATTCTCCCCCTCTACTCAGCTCTGGTGAGACCCCACCTGGAGTACTGCGTCCAGTTCTGGAGCCCCTATTCCAAGAGGGATCTGGAGGTGCTGGAAGGTGTCCAGAGAAGGGCCACAAGGATGATCAGAGGGCTGGAGCACCTCTCCTGTGAGGACAGACTGAGGGAGTTGGGGCTGTTCAGTCTGGAGAAGAGAAGGCTCCGAGGTGACCTCATTGTGGCCTTCCAGTATCTGAAGGGGGCTATAAGAAGGCTGGGGAGGGACTTCTCAGGATCTCAGGTAGTGATCAGACTAGGGGGAACGGAATGAAGCTGGAGGTGGGGAGATTCATGCTAAATGTGAGGAGGAAGTTCTTCCCCATGAGAGTGGTGAAGCCCTGGAATGGGTTATCCAGGGAGGTGGTTGAGGCCCTGTCCCTGGAAGTGTTTAAGCCCAGGTTGGATGAGGCTCTGGCCAGCCTGATCTAGTGTGGGGGTGTCCCTGCCCATGGCAGGGGGCCTTGGAAATGGATGATCCTTGTGGTCCCTTCCAACCCTGACTGATACTGTGATACTATGGCAGAGGCAGTTTTGCACAGTGTTGTATTCACTTTGGGAAGGGATTCCCTCTGCTTTGTATCAGAAGAGAAAGGATAAATTATCACAGAATCACAGAATGTTAGGGGCTGGAAGGGACCTTGAGGGATCATCATGCCAAAGCAGGATCACCTAGAGCAGGTGACACAGGGTATTGTTATGGTTATGTTGATGCATATTTTCTTGTATTGCCTTAAACTGCAGCTGTACATAAAGATTTTACCTTGGATCTCTGTTCTCAGCTAAGCAAATTTACCTCTGTCCATAAATTAAAGATATTGCACAGCACACTGCCCGTTCACTTGCACTTAAAGACCTCTGCCAGCTACAATCAGTCTTCAAGCAAATTAGTGGATACACAATTCTCTCTTCTTGAAAACACTTCAGGACCATGAAAGTGACACATGGATGTAACTGAAGATAAAATTTAACTCCCAAAGAGAGAGGATGAGTTTATGAGACTTAACTTCTATTGAAATGAGTGATGCTGTGTGGCTGTATCCTCAGGTCAGGGCTGAGGAATTATAGAGTCACCCAGGTTGGAACAGAGCTCTAAAGGTCATCCAGTGAGCAGGGACATCCCCAACTAAAGCAGGTCACCCAGAGCCCTGTCCAGCCTCACCTTGAATATCTCCAGGGATGGGGCCTCAACCACCTCTCTGGGCAGCCAGTTCCAGTGCTGAACCACCCTCATAGTAAAGAACTTTTTCCTAGCATCCAATCTAAATCTCCTCTAATTTCAAACCATTGCCCTTCATCCTATCACTGCAGCCCTTTCTAAACAGTTGCTCTCCAGCCTTCTTAGAGGCCCCCTCCAGGTACTAGAAGGCTGCTATTAGGACTCCCTGGAGCCTTCTCTTCTCCAATCTGAACACTCCCAGCTCCTTCATCCTGTCGTCACAGCAGAGGTGCTCCAACCCTGTGATCATTTTTGTGGCCCTCTCCATTAGGTCCATGTCCTTCCTGTATTGAGGGCTCCAGACCTGAGCACAGTACCCCAGGTACGATGTGAGTATGTGATGAGAAAGCAGCAATCTTACCCTCTATTAAAGCAGGGAAAGGTTACAGTCTCTGAATGTTGTTAGTATGTGGACAAATACACATACTGAAACCTACCTCTTCTCATACCAACCATTCCCTCTTTCAGCTTTACATTCTCATTGCAGCTTGCCTTCAGCAAGCACAGCCACCAAGGCTCCTGCTCCTATCTCAGTAGTTAGAGATACAACAGTGAGACTGGAGTGAAAGTTGAATCTCAAATGGCTGAAGCAGAACAAAGAAGCTGAGTAAAGTTAGACTGAGTAAGATTGCCAATGTCTTCTGATGTCTGAGTCACAGAGGAGAATATAAAATTAATAAAGAAAGTAATAGAAAAGAACAAGCAAACAAAAACAACAAAGCAAACAAACTCACAACATTTAAGCAAGCAGGGGAAGGATAGAAATAAGCTAAAGACTCATTTCAGTGAACTGTGCTCAGGCTGACTGACACTTTCTTATTACAAGAGGCCACTGGTCTGACTGACAGAGGAAAACAAATAATAAAACCAGGCAGAAGACCACAGAACCCAACCCAGAGCAGCATACAACCCCCTCTGGAAGGAGGGAAATAAGGTTAGAAGGGACCTCTGGAGGTCATCCTGCCCAGCCTGGTAAAGTAGGGTCACCTAGAGGACTATGTCTAGATAGAAAATGACAGTAAATGAGTGTCCAGCCACTCTTCCCCAAGGCTGTAGCGTGGGGCTGCCTTGTTGAATCCTATATGATTGTCCTCAGCCCATTGCTCCAGCTTGTCTAGGTCCCCCTCTAAAGCCTTTCTACCCTCAGGCAGATCAATGCTCTCTCCCAAATTCAAGTCACCTGCAAAGTCATATCATGGCAAAGTTACATCACTGCACATCTCAGCATGGAAAAAAAACCCAAACCACAAATGAAATGCAGAAAAATTCTGGCTTCAGACTTTTCCCCAAATAAAGAGTGGTATGAAATTTACTGTGCCAATGACATTTGGACTGGCTTTGCTTATCTAACCTATGAGAAGGTAATTCTGCAAAAGCTACAGCAGACATGCTTGTACAGCAAGCCATGGGAAAGGCTGCAAAATGCTTTATTCATTAGACTCTACTAGAACCCATGCCTTATTCAAGCACTGATGTCTCAGAAGGCTTTGCAGTAGCTGCTGCTGAAAAATAACACTTCCCTCCCATCAAAAGCTCTAAGAACTGAGAAATGTAAATAAAAAGCTTCTGTTCCCTCTGAGGGCAGCAAGAGAACATGCATTTAACCAGCCTGCAAAGGTTTTCCCTTAAATAGGGTAAAAACATAGAAAAGAAAGGAAAAGAAAGGAGAGGAGAGGAGAGGTTCGGAGAGGAGAGGTTCGGAGAGGAGAGGTTCGGAGAGGAGAGGTTTGGAGAGGAGAGGAGAGGAGAGGTTCGGTTCGGAGAGGAGACTCGAGGAGAGGAGACTCGAGGAGAGGAGAGGAGACTCGAGGAGAGGAGAGGAGACTCGAGGAGAGGAGACTCGAGGAGAGGAGACTCGAGGAGAGGAGAGGAGACTCGAGGAGAGGAGAGGAGACTCGAGGAGAGGAGACTCGAGGAGAGGAGACTCGAGGAGAGGAGAGGAGACTCGAGGAGACTCGAGGAGAGGAGAGGAGAGGAGACTCGAGGAGAGGAGAGGAGACTCGAGGAGAGGAGAGGAGACTCGAGGAGAGGAGACTCGAGGAGAGGAGACTCGGGGAGAGGAGAGGAGAGGGACTCGAGGAGACTAGAGGAGACCGAGGAGAGGAGAGGAGAGGAGACTCGAGGAGACTCGAGGAGACTCGAGGAGACTCGAGGAGACTCGAGGAGACTCGAGAGAGGAGAGGGAGGAGAGGAGAGGAGAGGAGAGGAGAGGAGAGGAGAGGAGAGGAGAGGAGAGGAGAGGAGAGGAGAGGAGAGGAGACTCGAGGAGAGGAGAGGAGACTCGAGGAGAGGAGAGGAGACTCGAGGAGAGGAGAAGGAGAGGAGAGGAGAGGAGAGGAGGAGGATGAGGAGAGGAGAGGAGGAGAGGAGAGGAGAGGAGGAGGAGAGGAGAGGAGAGGAGAGGAGAGGAGAGGAGATGAGAGGAGGGAGAGGAGAGGAGAGGAGGGAAGGGAGGAGAGGAGAGGAGGGGAGAGGAGAGGAGAGGAGAGGAGAGGAGAGGAGAGGAGAGAAGAGACCTTCAAGATCATTGTGTCCAACCTATCATCCAAACACAACTAAAACTAACCCTGGCACCAAGCACCCCATCAAGTCTCCTCCTGAACATCTCCAGTGGCGGCAACTCCACCACCTCCCCAGGCAGCCCATTCCAATGGGCAATCACTCTGTCTGTGTAGAACTTCCTCCTAACCTCCAGCCTAACCCTCCCTTGGCACAGCCTGAGACTGTGTCCTCTTGTTCTGGTGCTGGTTGCCTGGGAGAAGATGCCAACATCTGCCTGTCTACAACCTCCCTTCAGGTAGTTGTAGAGAGCAATAAGGTCCACCCTGAGTCTATCTCTCCAGCTAAGCAACCCCAGCTCCCTCAGCCTCTCCTCATAGGGCTTGTGTTCCAAGCCCCTCACCAACCTTGTTGCCCTTCTCTGGACACGCTCCAACAAGTTAACATCCTTCCTAAACTAAATTGTAGAAGACTCCTTATGACTCCTACTAAATAAAGTAGTCTGCACTGCTACATTTTCATTGCTAGATTTTCATTGCTACATTTTCAGCTATATAAGCTATGGCAGTTAGAGCTGTGGTCCAAATTTGAGAGAACTGAGGTTGATGGAGAACCAAAGAGAAAGAACAGAGAACAGCATTCAAAAGATTCTGTGATTCTATCTCTAAATCACAGTCACAGTTTAAGAGAGCACACAGGAACTCTTTCACCACTCCCCAAAAGCCTGGAGAAGGGGAGGCTCAGAGGAGACCTTATTGCTGTCGACAACTACCTGAAGGGAGGTTGCAGCCAGGTGGGGATTGGTCTCTTCTCCCAGGAAACCACCAACGAACAAGAGGGACACAGTCTCAAGCTGCACCAGGGAGGGTTAGGCTGGACGTTAGAAGAAAGTTCTTCCAGCAAGAGAGATTGGCCATTGGAATGTGCTGCCCAGGGAGGTGGTGGAGTCACCATCACTGGAGGTGTTTAAAAGGAGACTGGATGAGGCACTTGGTGCCTTGGTTTAGTTGATTAGATTGTGTTCGGTCGTAGGTTGGACTTGATGATCTCTGAAGGATGTGATTGGCTTTCCAGGCTGCAAGATCTCACTGATGGCTCATATTGAGCTTCTCATCCACCAGCACCCTCAAGTTCTCTTCTTCAGGGCTGCTCCCAAGCCAGTCCCTGCCCAGCCTATATTGGTGCCCTTGTAAAATGTCCTTTCCAGGCTTTCTTGTAGGCCCCCTTCAGGTACTGGAGGACCTTCAGGTACTGTCATGTCTCTAGACAGCCACTTTTTCTCCAGGCTCAACAGCCCCACCTCCTGAAAACCTTCTCATTCTCTGTATCAAGGTGCCATTTTATGCTGCTCCTGTTGTTTGTTTAGGGAATTTCTTGTAGATTTTTTTTTAAGTCTTTATATTTCTTACGTTGATGTTACACTGGATCATTTTGGGAATGGAATGGAATGGAATGGAATGGAATGGAATGGAATGGAATGGAATGGAATGGAATGGGATGGAATGGAGTGGGATGGGATGGAGTGGGATGGGATGGAGTGGGATGGGATGGAGTGGAATAGAATAGAATAGAATAGATAGAATAGAATAGAATAGAATAGAATAGAATAGAATTAACCAGGTTGGAAAAGACCTTTGAGATCAAGTTCAAGCTATCACCCAACACCATATGATCAACTAAACACATGGCACCAAGTGCTTCATCCAGTCTCTTCCTAAACACCTCCAAGACATTTCAAATGTCATGAAGATGGACTGCTCCCAGTTGGCCAGCCAGAGGCAGAGGCAGAGAAGCACCAAGGAATCAGTCCAACCTGACTCCAGGATCAATTGCCATCTGCTTTCAAGTAGTGGAAGAGGAAGGAATGTGCTGCCCAGGGAGGTGGTGGAGTCACCATCCCTGGAGGTGTTCAAGAGGGGATTGGATGTGGCACTTGGAGCCCTGGTTTAGTTGTCAGGAGGTGTTGGGTGACAGGTTGGACTTGATGATCTCTGAGGTCTTTTCCAACCTTATTGATTCTATGATTCTATGATTTGTTGTCCCTTATTCTCAGGGAGCTGTATGGTAAGGAGTCCTCTACAAAAAGTTTTGTGTGCCTTTCACCACTTGATTGCCACTCCTGAATGTGTATGCAAGTCCACGTCGGTTCAGTCGGTGGCAGATGTTTCGCTTCTCCCCCCCCGGCTGCATGCAGCTCCTGTTTCCCCACGTTTGCACTGCTTGTTTTTCCTCCTCACTCTCTTCTTTCTCACAGAGAGAGGATAATTTAAGTGTCAACCCATTAACTTGTCCTGGCAGGAGGCAGCTCTAAGAAATGGATATAGAAACAGGCATTGTCATAACAGTGATCATTAATGAGAGCTTTGAACCAATTATTTCACCTGCAGACAAAATTCTCAAACCCATGGTTCTGATAAACAGATCAGACTACCTGTTTTTCACATTTTACTCCTGGCTGCTGTGATTTCTCTCACATGAGTAGGATGCTAGCAGATAATTCCACAAGGACTTTATTTTTACTCTTTTTTTGTTGTTTTAATTTTCTTATTATCCTACTTCTGATACCTGTGGACATAAGAACATGACATAGGCTCTTGAAAGCTGTGGTAGTTTAGGCTGGGTGCCTCCTGCTGCTGCCACACGGGGATCTGCCTCAACCTGGGACAAAAGTATGCATGAATGCACTGGAGACTGTAAGATTTCTTCTTCAGGGGTTTGGAGCACAAGCCCTATGAGGAGAGGCTGAGGGAGCTGGGGTTGCTTAGCCTGGAGAAGAGGAGGCTCAGGGGAGACCTTCTTGCTCTCTACAACTCCCTGAAGGGAGGTTGTAGCCAGGTGGGGGTTGGTCTCTTCTCCCAGGCCACCAGCACCAGAACAAGAGGACACAGTCTCAAGCTGCGCCAGGAGAGGTTTAGGCTGGATGTCAGGAAGAAATTCTTCATAGAAAGAGAGATTAGCCATTGGAATGTGCTGCCCAGGGATGTTGTGGAGTCCCCATCACTGGAGGTGTTTAGGAAGAGACTGGATGGGGTGCTTGGTGCCATGTTTTAGGTGATTAGATAGTGTTGGATGGTAGGTTGGACTTGATGATCTCAAAAGTCTCTTCCACCCTGGTTAATTGTACACCTATTCTATTCTATTCTATTCTATTCTATTCTATTCTATTCTATTCTATTCTATTCTATTCTATTCTATTCTATTCTATTTCTTTTCTATTCCATTCCATTCCATTCCATTCCATTCCATTCCATTCCATTCCATTCCATTCCATTCCTCCTAGTGGAGAGGAAATACGGGCTTCCAGTTGTCCTGCCAGCTCAGGGAAGGGCCTTTTTGCAAGGGCTTTAGGTAGCTTGAGAGGGAATGGATTGAAGCTCGAGAAGGGTAGATTTACTGGATATTAGAAATTCTTTGCATGAGGATGGTGAGGCACAGGAACAGGTTGCCCAGAGAGGTTGTGGATGTCCCCTCTCTAAAAGTGTTCAAGGCCAAGTTGGATGAAGCCTCGAGCAATCTGTTCCACTGGAGGGTGCCCTTGCCCACGGCAGGGGGGGTTGGAACTAGATGATCCTTAAAGTGCCTTCCAACCCAATCCATTCTATGAATCTTCCTGAAACAGTCAAGCAGTTAAACCAACAAAACACTCTGCATGCAGTACAGCTGCACTGGTATCAAGTAGTTGAAGGCTTAGTTGCATCTGCTTTCTTTTACCACAGCTTTGCCATCTTGGCAGAACTGAAAACAAAGATCAGTTTTACTGTTAAGTGGTAGATGGGCACCAACACTCTCTGCTACAGCTAGAGCTTGCTCGCACATCACTAGTAGCAGCTCTAGGAAAGGCAACAGAAGGGTAATTTCATCTTACTCACTGCTGAGCCCACCATTACACTTCAAACTCACAGTCATCAATGACTTAAATTCAGACACTGAAAAGACAACTTGAAATGGCTCAGGAACAACCTCTCGCCCCTGCTGTGACACAGCTAATAATTTTCAGAGGTGAGGCAGGCCAGACAATGGGGAAACCATAACATCTCTAAATCTTGCAGGAAGGTTTACTGGAGCATGGTCTGTGTTTCTGACAGCTTCAGTCAGAGCAAGTAAGCTGCAAATATTTGTACCACAACATTCTGAAATATCTAAACATGAAAGGCCTCTGAGTTGCTGCTCCATCTTCTCACCTCAATAACAGCAAAGGATGTCTTCATATTTCACAAAGGGAAAGAGGTCTTGACAGATTTCAGACATGAGCATAAAAAACCAACACCACAGCACTTGTGAAAATACAGTTTCAGTGTCAGTGGAAATAAAGATCATAAATCACCCTTCTGACCCCTACATATTGCAAACCAATCGTTGTGCTTCACCTCAGACACAGTGTTAAAAGCTGTTTCTAAGCCTTTCTGTTTGGAATAAATATCACAGTAAACATCCAGCATCCACACCCATGGAGATATAGACACAGACAGAAATATCAGTTTCATAAAACATAGAGGAATAAAGAATTAAGATACCGTACAGTAGTCATAGAATCATAGAATGGTCTCAGTTGGAAGGGACCTTGCAGACCACCTAGGTCCAGCTCCCCTGACATGGACAGGGTCACCTTCCACTAGATCAGGTTGTTCAAAGCTCCATCCAACCTGGGCCTTGAACATTTCCAGGGAGGGGGCATCCACAGCTTCTCTGTGAAACCTCTACCAGTGTCTCACCACCCTCACTGCAAAGAATTTCTTCCTAATATCTAATCTCTATCTATGCTCTCTCATTCTAAAACTCTTACCTTTCTTCAGTGAGAACCTCAGTTATCACTACACACCCTGATAAAAGAGATTCTCTCCCCTTCTTTCCTGGAAGCCCCTTTTAACTACTGGAAGGCTGTTATAAGGTCTCCCTGGAGCCTTTGCTTCTCCAGGCTGAATAACTCCAACTCTCTCAGCCTGTCTTCACAGGGGAGGTGCTCCTGCCCCTTGATGGTCTTTGTAGTTCTCCTTCTGTATCTGCTTGAGTAAGTCAATATCTTTCATACACTGAGGTCTCCCAAGCTGAACATAATATACCAGGTGGGGTCCCAGGGGAGTGGAGTTGAGGGGCAGAATTACCTCCCTTGACCGGCTGACCATGCTTCTCTTGATGCAGGCCAGGATGCAATTGGCTTTCTGGACAGCAAGCAGACTTTCAGTTTCTCATCCACCAATACTCCCAAGTCTTCTTTGGTGGGCTGCTCTCAATCCACTCATCACTCAGCCTGTATTCGTGCTTCAGATTGTCCCAATGTGTGTGCAGGGTTGATTGCTGATATGATTTGTGACAGATGTAAAGAAAAGTGCATAAGCAGATGCAATCAAGAAAGACCTACCTCTTGGACTAGCCCAGGAACTAGCTTCCCAATTAAAGAACAGTCATTAAGGGAGGGATGAAAGGCAACTTTTGGCAGTCAACAGGGAAATCAAATTAGAGCAATTCATTATTGAAATGTTTGGATTTAAAGGCATAGCTGTTAATGAGCTAGCAAGAGCTATAATTATCTGTCCAGTTTCAACAACAAAGTTAAAATCCTGCAATAGAGCACAAATGAATGGGAAAAAAATAACAAAACCATGCAAAAAAAAAAAAAAGTCCAAATATCAAAATATTGGCATTTGCTCAGCTTTTGGAGTTGTTGTCTTTGTGGGTTGGAAGGAAGGGTTGGATTTTTTGCTATTGTTAATTCACCAGTCTTAGAACAAAAACAAATGTCATTTTCAGAAGAGGCAGGCCCCTAGAAAATAAGATATGGGAGCCAGCCCTCCTACATAGAGCAATATTGAGAGAGAAGAGAAGAGAAGAAGAGAAGAGAAGAGAAGAGAAGAGAAGAGAAGAGAAGAGAAGAGAAGAGAAGAGAAGAGAAGAGAAGAGAAGAGGAAGAGGAAGAGGAAGAGGAAGAGGAAGAGGAAGAGGAAGAGGAAGAGGAAGAGGAAGAGGAAGAGGAAGAGAAGAGAAGTAAAAGAATAGAATAGAATAGAATAGAATAGAATAGAATAGAATAGAATAGAATAGAACAGAAGTAAAATAATAGAATGGAATAGAAGTAAAATAGAACAGAATAGGAGTAGAATAGAATAGAATAGAATAGAATAGAATAGAATAGAATAGAATAGAATAGAATAGACCAGGTTGGAAAAGACCTTTGAGATCATGAGTCCAACCTATCACCCAACACCATCTAATCAGCTAAGCCATGACACCAAGCACCCCATCCAGTCTCTCCTTAAACACTTCCAGAGATGGTGTCTCCCCCACCTCCCTGGGCAGCCCATTCCAATGGCCAATCTATGACAGTGAAAACAATTTTGTACAGCTATTTAGGGAGCTACTGGGGAAACTTCTTGCATAGCTCACATGTAGGTTGAAGGGAATGGCAGAGAGAACCAGGATCTACTGTTTCCCCAGAGGAGTATCTAGAATCCCAGAATCCCAGAATCAACCAGGTTGGAAAAGACCTCAGGGATCACCAAGCCCAACCTATTACCTAATGCCTAACACCTCCTGACAACTAAACCATGGCTCCAAGTGCCACAGCCAAGCCTTTTGGGAGTGCCTCCAGGGATGGGGACTACATCACCTCCCTGGGCAGCACATTCCAGTGGCAAATTACTCTTCCTGGTGTTATAAATGGGCCACACAAGAAAATCTCCAAGTTTCTTGTGAGAGTTGTTTATTCAAAGAGAAGCGAGCAAGCAGCAGGGAAAAATAGAGAGAAACAGCGCCAGGCCGCAGAGACTTCCCCACATAGATACCTCCACCCTCTGCCAAAAAGCAGCTTACAAATCCTAACTTTGCTTTCTGTAGCTACACCATCTCCATCTGCATGCTCCTGCTTAAGAGAAGGCAGGGATATGACAATGAGTTCTAGCAACTTCTTGGGCTTCTTGAGCATGCGTCTTCTTGGTGGTAGGGGTGGCAGATGAGGCAGGGGAGGTCTTTCTCCTGTGTTCTTTGCAGAACCACATCTTCTCACACAAGTACAGCTGCAGCACAGGACTTATCTGAGGTAAACATTCTATGGCTCCTGAGAAAGTTGGCATGGGGTTCCTGTCTGAAGCCACAACAATCTGAGCATTTACCCTCTGTTCTCAAAGCAGACCAACTGCCACTACCGCCCCGAATACAGCATTCTGCAACACAAATCACAAACCACTATGGCATTTATAACACTGGGAAGAACTTCCTCCTCACCTCAAGCCTAAACCTCCCCTGGCACAGCTTGAGACTATGTCCTCTTGTTCTGGTGCTGGTTGCTAGCTCAACTATCTTGCGTGCAAGGATTTGAAGTTAGGTATATGTGTGACAGAGATACAGCAGTGATATGCTCATTAAACTGCCTGTTCTTCTTGTAAATTCTTTTCTCCCTTAGTGTCAGCCACCAAAATGCTATAATCTAATTGTCAGAAAGGGAGGATTTTGCAAGCTAATTGCAAGTTGCATAGCTGGAGATCTGCCTATTAAAAGAGCAAATAATTAAACAGGACCAAACAAAATAAATGCCCTAGAGATTAAATTAACAGTTTCAAAGGTATAGCTGATCGTGGCACTGGCAATAGCTAAACTACCTAAGCCATCATAACACCACAAATTTAGATGCCAGTGACACCAATTATTAGTTGCTGATATTACTGTGTTGTTGCATCCTCTGTCACAATACCACACCAGAACAAGAGGACACAGTCTCAAGCTGCACCAGGGGAGGTTTAGACTGGATGTTAGGAGGAAGTTCTATACATAGAGAGTGATTGCCCGTTGGAATGGGCTGCCCGGGGAGGTGGTGGAGTCACCATCATTGGAGGTGTTCAGGAAGAGACTTGATGGGGTGCTTGGTGCCATGATCTAGTTGTTTGGGTGGGTTGGATTGGTTGATAGGTTGGACACGATGATCTTGAAGGTCTCTTCCAACCTGGATTTATTGTATTGTATTGTATTGTATTGTATTGAATTGTATTGTATTGTATCACTGCTGTGCCTTGCTCTGCACAGCCCTGCACACTGGAACTTTTCTCCAGCTTTTGCCATGCTCCAGTATCCATAACCTGTGGAAAACCCAGCAGCAACAATACTCCTGTTTGTTTTGCCTCTCTGCTGGGGAGGGAAAAATGTTGGAAGCAGGCTGCGCTTCAGGCCCACACAATTTGTGGTGCTGCGCCCTCAACCAGGTTGGAGAAGAACTCAGAGATCATCAAGTCCAACCTATTACCTCATACCTAACACCTCCTGACAACTAAACCATGGCTCCAAGTGACACACCCAAGCCTTTTTTGAACACCTCCAGGGATGGGGACACCACCTGGGCAGCACATTCCAATGGCCAATCTATGACAGTGAAAGCAATTTTGTACAGCTATTTAGGGAGCTACTGGGGAAACTTCTTGCACAGGTCACATATAGGTTGAAGGGAATGGCAGAGAGAACCAGGATCCACTGTCTCCCCAAAGGAGTATCTAGAATCACAGAATCATAGAATCAACCAGGCTGGAGAAGACCTCAGAGATCATCAAGTCCAACCTATTCCCTAATACCCAACGCCTTCTGACAACTAAACCATGGCTCCCAGTGCCATGCCCAATCCTTTTTTGAACACTTCCAGGGATGGTGACTCCACCACCTCCCTGGGCAGCACATTCCAATGGCCAATTACTCTTTCTGGGAAGAACTTTCTCCTCGCCTCCAGCCTAAATTTCCCCTGGCACAGCTTGAGACTGTGTCCTCTTGTTCTGGTGCTGGGTGCCTGGGAGAAGAGACCAACCCCGACCTGGCTACAACCTCCCTTCAGGTAGTTGTAGACAGCAATAAGGTCTCCCCTGAGCCTCCTCGTCTCCAGGCTAAGCAATCCCAGCTCCCTCAGCCTCTCCTCATAGGGCTTGAGACCTCTCACCAGCTGGAACATTGCTCCTGTGGATCTCAGAGGAGTAACAGACAAAATGAGGGTTGTCTGAAGGTGGCAGCAGCTGAAATCACGATGAAGTCCAAGCATGCTCAATGTTGGTTTTGCTGTAGACTCTTCCAGGGAACAATGTTTCATCCACCTAGAGGCTCTGTTCCCTTTACCATTGCAAGACAGTATTAAAAAGGGCAGAAAAAGAGACTCTTGCCCTCAACAGCAGCTCATGAAATCCCTCAGATATCTTGTGAGAAAGGTTTAACAGCATTTCTATACAGGTGGTACTGTAATCATTCACTTTTTGTTAGCACTAACTCAAAAGACTCAAAGGATCTGAATTCTCACTTGAGGGAACCATATCCAAAGTTAACAGACTAATATACCATTAGATCTTTTGGTTTTTTCCCTCCAGTGAATCTTTCTCCTTAGGAATGAACTGTCTGATGCAGCTGTTCAAAAGTATATACTCCAAGATTTGGAAGGAAGGAAGAATTTCACACAAAATGTTTGCTTAAAGTATTTAGAGCAACATTGCCCATGAAGCGAATTATGTTAAAGTCCAAGCTGGTAGATCAGCTACAGAGCTCTAGAGGCATTTCAACCAAGGCAGAGACACAACTCCTTTTGCTCTTTTTCTGTGAGGATGATTGTGGGACTTGGAACATCTCTCCTCTGAGGAAAGACTGAGAGAACTGGGGCTGAGAGAGGAACTTTTTTATGCCTATAAATATCTGAGAGGTGGGTGTCAAGGTGAAGGTGGCCAGCTCTCTTCAGTGGTGCCCAGTGATAGGTCAAGGAGCAACAGGTACAAACTGGAACACAGGAGGTTCCACCAAGGAAAAACTTCTTTTCTGTAAGGTTGATAGAGCACAGGACCAGCCTGCCATGGAGTTTCCTTCTCTGGAGACTTTCAAAACCCACCCAGATGCATTCCTGTGTGACCTGCCCTAGGTGATCCTGCTTTGGCAGTGGGGTTGTGTCCATGATCTCTAGAGATCACTTCCACAGAATCACAGAATTGGTTAGGGTTGGAAGGGACCTCAAGGATCATCCAGTTCCAACCCCCTGCCATGGGCAGGGACACCTCACACTACAGCAGGTTGCTCACAGCCACATCCAGCCTAGTTTTAAAAACCTCCAGGGAGGACGCTTTCACCACCTCCCTGGGCAACCTGTGCCAGTCCCTCACCACCCACATGGGGAAGAACTTCCTAACATCCAATCTGAATCTACCCACTTCTAGTTTTGTTCCATTCCCCCTAGTCCTATCACTCCCTGACACCCTAAAAAGTCACAGTATCATAGTATCAGTCAGGGTTGGAAGGGACCACAAGGATCATCTAGTTCCAACCCCCCTGCCATGGGCAGGGACACCCTACACTAGATCAGCCTGGCCAGAGCCTCATCCAGCCTGCTCTTAAACACCTCCAGGGACAGGGCCTCAACCACCTCCCTGGACAACCCATTCCACGGCTTCACCAAGCCCCTCTCCAGCTTTCTTGTAGCCCCCTTCAGATACTGGATGGCCACAGTAAGGTCTCCTCAGAGCCATTGGCTAACATTCTATGATTCTGTGCTACTGCTTTTACTATTTTTTTGGTGCAGGAGGAAGAGAGATGAAGGCAAAAGAACAGACACAAATATTCCACAACTAGTCAGCCTGATGATTAAATCTCAGCATAGTAGGAAAGACTGCTGAACAGCTGAGCTGTTCTCAGGGAAATGAATTGCTAAAGCACTCATTCATTAGAAGCCTGTCCACTCATTGCCCTTGAAGTTAAACCACCAGAGTGGGAGGACCTTTTTCTTTTTCTCCCCCTCCCCCCACCCCAAATTTGAGAGATATTTCCTTTCTGCACTTTGCTTATGGAATAGGCATTTATGACCAGGCCATTGTCCATCTGTCACAATTGCTATCAAATTCTCATCTGAGTCATAGAATTGCATTGTGTGTTAGTGTAAGACCACGTGGGACCCATGCTGAAGAAAAATGGCTTTCCTGTCCCTTACATTATAAAATTGTACACAATGTTATTATGGCAGTGACAATGTTGCTTCATCAAGTGAAAAAAACATTGTGTTGCCTTTATGAAAATGAAGATTTTTTTCTCTCTGTTCTTTCTAATTGGGCAAAAACATTTTCTTATGAGGGGAGGCTGAGGGAGCTGGGGCTGCTTAGCCTGGAGAAGAGGAGGCTCAGGGGAGACCTTATTGCTGTCGACAGCTACCTGAAGGGAGGTTGTAGGCAGGTGGGGGTTGGTCTCTTCTCCCAGGCAACCAGCACCAGAACAAGAGGACACAGTCTCAAACTGCACCAGGGGAGGTTTAGGGTGGATATTAGGAAGGAGTTCTTCATAGAAAGAGTTATTGGCCATTGGAATGTGCTGCCCAGGGAGGTGGTGGAGTCACCACCACTGGAGGTGTTTAGGAGGAGACTGGATGAGTCAATTGGTGTCATGATTTAGTTGGTTAGATGGTGTTGGATGATAGGTTGGACTTGATGATCTCAAAGGTCTCTTCCAACCTGGTTCATTCTAATTCTATTCTATGCTATTCTATGCTATGCTATGCTATTCCATTCCATTCTATTCCATTCTATTCTATTCTATTCTATTCTATTCTATTCTATTCTATTCTATTCTGTTCTGTTCTGTTCTGTTCTGTTCTGTTCTGTTCTGTTCTACCTCTGTTTCTAGCAAATTTTTTGCATGCTCCAGATGCTGCAGGACTGTTGGGGAAGTCTCACTCCCACTGGTCATATGAGTGGATAGTTCCATGAGTAGTATTGGAGTCTTTCCCCATTCCCTGAAACAGGTTTGGTTTGCTCATGGGAAGCATTACAGGCAGCAAAGCTTTTCTTAAGTTGCAAATTCTGCACAGGCCTTTCCAGAAAACTTCACACTAGTGCAAATTGGATTTTTCATCAGCAAACGTGATAAATAGACCTGTTCAAACAGGGAAAAAATGCTCTTTCACTGAAGCTGAAACATTCAGGCACATCACTTTTGATGAAGTTTTTGTCAGAAGGAAGAAGAAAAGAAAAGATTAATCATTGCATTCTTAAGCACAATAATCTAGTTGGAGAAGCCCTACAGAGATCCAGCATTGTGTTCTCTCTGTGACTGATTAACACTTATCTGAAATAAGAAACTCTGCTCAGGAGGTAATAAACTACTGCATCAGAATCCTCTAGATATATTTTTAAGTGGAAAACTGTGCCCCAGGAAATCTTACAGAATACAGAATACAGAATGAACCAGGTTGGAAAAGACCTTTGAGATCATCAAGGCCAACCTATCACCCAACACCATCTCATCAACTAAACCATGGCACCAAGTGCCTCACTGAGGCTCCTCCTAAACACCTCCAGCTCTGGTGACTCCACCACCTCCCTGGGCAGCACATTCCAATGGCCATTCTCTCTTTCTGTGAAGAATTTCTTCCTAACATCCAGCCTAAACCTTCAACAACGACTTTCTTTATACTTCTCTTTTTTTAAGGTATTGGTTTTTATTAACTTTGTGTGAAACCCGACACAATTGGTCCTCCATCCCATCTGAAGTTCCAAAGCATTTCTACATTTTAATATTTAATAATAGCACTTTGCCCATAAGCTCAGTTTAGTTCTCAATTATTTGTGAAGCTATAGCTGGAGGTGCTGGAGCATGTCCAGAGAAGGGCCACAAGGATGATCAGAGGGCTGGAGCTGCTCTCCTATGAGGACAGACTGAGGGAGTTGGGGCTGTTCAGTCTGGAGAAGAGAAGGCTCTGTGGAGACCTAATTGTGGCCTTCCAGTATCTGAAGGGGGCCTCCAATAAAGCTGGGGAGGGACTTTTTAGGGTGTCAGGGAGGGATAGAACTAGGAGGAATGGAACAAAACTAGAAATGGGTAGATTCAGATTGGAGGTTAGGAAAAAGTTCTTCCCCATGAGGGTGGTGAGGGACTGGCACAGGTTGCCCAGGGAGGTGGTGGAAGCCTCATCCCTGGAGGTTTTCAAGGCCAGGCTGGATGTGGCTGTGAGCAACCTGCTGTAGTGTGAGGTGTCCCTGCCCATGGCAGGGGGGTTGGAAGTGGCTGATCCTTGAGATCCCTTCCAACCCTGTGGGAAAATGAGAAGAGGGGGCTGAGAGATCTTATTAATGTCTGTTGTCCAGGCTCTTTTCACTGGTGCCCAGTGATAGGACAAGGAACAAGAGGCACCAGCTGGGGGGAGGAAGAAACTTCTTCACAGTGAGGGTGACAGAGCACTGGAACAGGCTACCCAGAGAGATTGTGGAGTCTCCTTCCCTGGAGATTTTCCAAACCTACCTGGATGTGTAGCTGTGTGATCCTGCTTTGGCAGGGGGGTTGGGCTCCACAACGTCTAGAGGTCCCTTCCAACCCCTAGCATTCTGTTTCTGTTATTCTGATTGTATTTTCCATTTTTACACAAACTTTTTTCCTTGGGATGTTAATCTAATTTCCAGCTGCCTGTTACTAACATTCTCTCTGTAAGCATATCTATTGCAGCTCAAATCAGGACTGCTTCCTAATCAAAGCTTCTGATAATTCTCATTTACTGGGCTTTGGTTCACTCTAAGGGTATCTTTAAGCCAGAAAATATTTGAGAAGTGTGTTTAATACCAGTTAATGGAACCAGTACAGATATAGCTTGAAGCTATATCTAGTAAAAATCAAAGAAAATAAAATCAAAGCAAGCATTTGAAGTGTGTATAGCATGCATGTCAGACCCTCAGCATAAGATTTTGCACTCTATTAGTAGTTATCTACTACATCTATATGAGTTTCTCAACATCAGCATTTCTTCTACAAACCTAATTCTGCTTGTCCAAACTCTTTGCTACCTAATCTCAGAGACTGGCAGACACAAGTCTGTTCTCATTTCCAGATTGCTTGTGCCCTGTATGCACCCTGATATTTATACAGAAGAAATTTTAGTAGATGTTAAAAGGATGATACATGGCAGTCTGCGTTGGGTTAGGAACTGGCTGGAGGGCTGAGCCCAGAGAGTGGTGGTGAATGGTGCCACATCCGGCTGGCGGCCAGTCACTAGTGGTGTGCCCCAGGGATCGGTGCTGGGCCCCATGCTCTTCAACATCTTTATTGATGATCTGGATGAGGGCATCGAGTCCATCATCAGTAAATTTGCGGACGACACCAAGCTGGGGGCAGTAGTTGATCTGCTGGAGGGCAGAGAGGCTTTGCAGAGGGACCTTGACAGGCTGGACAGATGGGCAGAATCCAACGGCATGAGCTTGAACACATCCAAGTGCCGGGTTCTGCACATTGGCCACAGCAACCCCATGCAGTGCTACAGGCTGGGGTCAGAGTGGTTGGAGAGCAGCCAGGCAGAGAGGGACCTGGGGGTACTAGTTGATGGGAGGCTGAACCTGAGCCAGCAGTGTGCCCAGGCAGCCAAAAGGGCCAATGGCATCCTGGCCTGCATCAGGAACAGTGTGGCCAGCAGGAGCAGGGAGGTCATTCTGCCCCTGTACACTGCACTGGTTAGGCCACACCTTGAGTACTGTGTCCAGTTCTGGGCCCTCAGTTTAGGAAGGATGTTGACTTGCTGGAAGGTGTCCAGAGAAGGGCAACAAAGTTGGTGAGGGGTTTGGAAGACAAGCCCTATGAGGAGAGGCTGAGGGAGCTGGGGTTGCTTAGCCTGGAGAAGAGGAGACTCAGGGGTGACCTTCTTGCTCTCTACAACTACCTGAAGGGAGATTGTAGACAGGCAGAGGATGGTCTCTTCTCCCATGCAGGCAGCACCAGAACAAGAGGACACAGTCTCAAGCTGCACCAGGGCAGGTTTAGACTGGATGTTAGGAGGAAGTTCTGTACAGAGAGAGTGATTGCCCATTGGAATGGGATGACTGGGGTGGTGGTGGAGTCACCATCATTGGAGGTGTTCAGGAGGAGACTTGCTGGGGTGCTTGGTGCCATGATCTAGTTGTTTGGGTGGGTTGGATTGGTTGATAGGTTGGACACAATGATCTTGAAGGTCTCTTCCAACCTGGATTTATTGTATTGTATTGTATTGCATTGTATATGATCAGTGTGCCTTGATGAAAGAAAAACTCAGCTGATATTTTAGCATGCATCTGCTCTTCAGTTTTGATAGAGACAAGGTGAGGAGAAAGTTCTTCACAGAAAGAGTAATTGGTCATTGGAATGTGCTGCCCAGGGAGGTGGTGGAGTCACTATCCCTGGAGGTGCTCAAGGTGGGATTGGACATGGCACTTGAAGCCATTGTTTAGTTAGTCATGAGGTGTTGGGTGACAGTTTGGACTTGAGGTCTTTTCTAACCTTACTGATTCTATGATTTGCAGGCTCAGTTCTTCACACCATCACTTCCACACAGTAGTGGTCCAAAACATGCATTGCAAAACAATGTGTTAGATTTACAGAGACAGAAATAGATGGATTTGTGTGGAATACTCACTTGCACATGAAAAGGGACTTCCATAGGGTTGTTTGCAGAAAACGGAATTGTTAACAGGGCTTCAATGTGTGGTCACACCCATATGAGGTATTTCCCACTTACCACGCTCTAGAAGGCAGTTTGGCCTTTCCAGTTTTTGGTACACTTTGATGCTGTTGCTCACAAAGTGTCTAATTCAATAACAAAGCTACAGGCTTGGGGCAGATTAGGCTGGAAAGCTGTCTAGCAGAAAGGGACTTTGTGGTTCTAGTTGATAAGCAGTTGAATAGGAGCCAGCAGTGTGCCCAGGTGGCCAAGAAAGCCAGAGGCATCCTGGCTGGAATTAGAAATGCTGTGTCCAGCAGGAGCAGGGAGGCAATTGTCCCCTTGTACTCATCTCTGGTGAGGCCACACCTCAAGTATTGTGTCCAGTTTTGGGCATCTCAGTACAAAAGAGATGTGGAGGTGCTGGAGCCAGTGCAGAAGAGGGCAATGAAGCTGGGGAAGGGCCTGGAGAATAAATCTGATAAAGAGCAACTGAAGGAGCTAGTTTAGAAAAGAGGAGGCTGAGAGGAGACCTCATTGCTCTCTACAACTACTTGAGAGGAGGTTGTGGAGAGGCTGCTGCTGGTCTCTTCTCACAGGTAATTAGTGATAGAACAAGAGGGAATGGCCTTAAGCTGTGACTGAGTAGGTTTGGACTGGACATTAGGAAAACAATTTTGTCATGGAAAGAGTGCTCAGGGATTGGAATGTGCTGCTCAGACAAGTGTTGAGTCACCAACCCTGGATATGTTTAAAGGTCATTTGGATGTGCTGCTTGGGGATTTGGTTTAGGGCTGAACCTTGTAGAGTAGGATTCACAGTTTGACTTGGTGATCCTGAGGGTCTTTTCCAGCCTGAATGTTTCTGTGATTCTGTGAGATGAACACCATCTGACAGATCAGACACAGCTACTACTGATTCCTCTGAGAAGGGCTACTTGGAGAGGAAAGCTCAGACACCATAACTGCCCACTGTGCCAACAGGAGTGGCAGGGACTTGTGTAACTTTCTTATGCCACCACTTGCCTCACAGGGAGAGGAAACTGCATCTAAAGCTAACTCAAGCTGAAGATAAACATTAGAAGTGATACTGCTAGGTTACCTTTGAACACTTGTCGTGTCCCTAAGTATGAGCTCAGGCCATGGTACCAAAACCCAGGGTGTTTTTTTTGCATTATAGCTTCAAATCAACATCCTTTTCCCAATAACCATTATTCCAGGCATAATTAAGTTCCTCTGACTTCCAGTTTCAAACTGGAGGGGGAAAACAAGACAGTTTCTATGCAGTTTACCCATTAGAGTGAGGGGAATTTGAACTTCCAAAATGACTTTTGATGTTGACAACACAGAAAAATTGCCCCTTTTCCCACCTCTCAAATACAGCACTGTAGATCTTGTGCATGAACAATGCAATGAAATTATTAAGCAGCTCTGGTTCCTTTTTTTGTGTGTGTTTGTTTGCTTGTTTGGTTTTTTATTGCTTGTTTTTGTTTAACCAAGGAACAAAGTGAACTAGAACTGCTTTGAGGTGTTCTACCCCATCCATTATTTCACAGGTTAAGCGTTTATTACATTCACAAATGATTTACTGCAGATTTTTTCCCTAAGGTGCTTGCAAATTTGATGTCACCATGAAAGATTAATGTGTGTTTAAGCCAAGTGGAGTAGCCTAATTTAATTACTTAGGACAATTCTTAAATAATGCTTTACTGACTGCTCAGCAATTAGATGCATTGCCTTAAGAAAGGTAAACTAACAAGTGGTGGCGTGGATCTCACTTGACAAGAAGGCATTTATATTCATTCCCTTGTTATTTGTTTTTGAAAGCTTCAGGTGTGCAGTGTAGTTAGCTTCAGCATGATTTGCACACAGCATACACAGAGCATACATCCGTTTGGAAGAGGCCCCAAAGATTGTCCAGTCCAACCGTCAGCCCAGCACTGGAGGATCACCATTAAACCATGGCCCTAAGCGCCAGGTCCACAGGCTGCTTCAACACCTCCAGAGACAGCAACTCCACCACTGCCCTGAGCAGACCGTGCCAATGTTTAAGAACCCTTGCAGTGAAGAAATATTTCCTAACATCCAGCTTGAACCTCCCCTGAAGCAGTTTGAAACCATTTCATAGTTTCATAGTATCAGTCAGGGTTGGAAGGAACCACAAGGATCAGCTAGTTCCAACCCCCCTGCCATGGGCAGGGACACCCCACACTAGATCAGGCTGGCCAGAGCCTCATCCAGCTGGGCTTAAACACCTCAGGAATGGGGCTTCAACCACCTCCCTGGATACCCATTCCAGGGCTCACCACTCTCATGGGAAGAACTTCCTCCTCACCTCCAGCCTGAATCTCCCCACCTCCAGCTTCATTCCATTCCCCCTAGTCCTAGCACTACCTGATAGCCTGAGAAGTCCCTCCCCAGCCTTCTTGTAGGCCCCCTTCAGATACTGGAAGGCCACAATGAGGTCACCTCGGAGCCTTCTCTTCTCCAAACTGAACAGCCCCAACTCCTTCAGTCTGTCCTCATAGGAGAGGTGCTCCAGCCCTCTGCTCATCCTCGTGGCCCTTCTCTGGACACCTTCCAGCACCTCCAGATCCCTTTTGTGATAGGGGCTCCAGAACTGGAGGCAGTACTCAGGTGGGGTCTCACCAGAGCTGAGTAGAGGGGGAGAATCCCCTCCCTTGCCCTGCTGGCCACACTTCTCCTGCTGCAGCCCAGGATCTGATTGGCTTTCCGGGCTGCAAGTGCACACTGAGAGCTCATGTTGAGCTTCTCATCTGCTTTGGCCAGCCTGATCTAGTGTAGAGTGTCCCTGCCCATGGAAGGGGCGTTGGAACTAGATGATCCTTGTGGTCCCTTCCAAACCTGACTGATACTATGAAACTATGAAACTATGAAACTATGAAACCAGCACCCCCAAGTCTCTCTCCTCAGGGCTGCTCTCCAGCCAGTCACTGCCCAGCCTGGATTTGTGCCTGGGATTGCCTCGACCCAGATGCAGGACCCTGCCCTTGGTCTTGTTGAAGCTCATGAGGTTGGCTTGTGCCCACCTCTCCAGCCTGTCCAGGTCCCTCTGGATGGATCCCTTCCCTCCAGCGTGTCTGCTGCACCACACAGCTTGGTGTCATCAGCAAACTTGCTGAGGGTGCACTCAATGCCACTGTCCATGTCACCCACAAAGATGTTGAACAAGACAGGTCCAAGGACTGATCCCTGAGGGACTCTGCTTGTCACTGGCCTCCACTGGGACATTCCTCTGGTCCTGTCACTTGACACCAAGGAGAAGGGGCTGTCCCCTCCCTTGTTCAAACCTCCCTTCATGTAAGCAGAGAGCAAGAGAAGAGGTCTCCACTCAGCCTCCTCTTCTTCAGGCTGAACAACCCCGGCTCTCTCAGCTGCTCCTCACAGGCCATGTGCTCCAGGCCCTTCACAAGCCCCGTTGCCCTTCTCTGGACATGCCACAGCAGCTCAAAGTTCTTCTTGTAGTGAGGGGAAGTAGGGGGTGAAAAGCATGCATGTATTTTATGTCTGAATATTCCATCTTTTATTAATATCTGCAAATTTTATTTCTTATATTTTCAGATATTTCTCAGAGAATTTTCTGTTCCATGCAAACCAAATTCTGAGTACATTATTGATTTCTGGAGCCTCTATTAAAATGGTCTGGAGGTGCTGGAGTGTGTCCAGAGAAGGGTCAAGAGGATGAGCAGAGGGCTGGAGCTGCTCTCCTATGAGGACAGACTGAGGGAGTTGGGGCTGTTCAGTCTGGAGAAGAGAAGGTTCTGAGGAGACCTTATTGTGGCCTTCCAGTATCTGAAGGGGGCTACAAGAAAGCTGGGGAGAGACTTTTTAGGGTGTCAGAGACTGATAGGACCAAGGGGGAGTGGAAAAAAAACCAACAAACAAACAGCAATGGGTAGATTCAGATTGGAGGTTAGGAAGAAGTTCTTCCCCATGAGGGTGGTGAGGGAGTGGCACAGGTTGCTCAGGGAGGTGGTAAAAGCCTCATCCCTGGAGGTTTTTAAGCCCAAGCTGGTAGTGGCTCTGGGCAACCTGCTGTAGTGTGGAGGTGTCCCTGCCCATGGCAGGGCGGTTGGACCTGGATGGTCCTTGAGGTCCCGTCCAACCCTAACGATTCTGTGATTCTCTGATTTCTGTTGAACAAAAGCTTTTTGTTGAACAAAATATCTTTCTTTTTTTTCCAAGAGATACCTTATCTTTATATTTTTTTCACCAACAGATCATTAGATGCAGTCCAAAGAAGAGGCAGCATTATGTTTTGACTCATTCGAAAGCTGAGGAATAGATCAAATGTGTATGGTGCAGAAAATCTGAAGCCCTAATAACAGTAACCTACAAACAACACCAAAGTGACTAGGAATGGAAACAATTCATTCCCCAAAGCTACTGATGCACTTTCAGGCAAAATGTGTGATGTTAGAAAGTGATGTTAGCCCATTATTTCTATTTTCTGGGACACAAGGCCAGCTGGGGAAGGGTTACTAGATGGCACTAGCTCTTCTGGGCTTTTGTGGAAAAAGGCAGAGAGTAAAATGGTAAGGAGAGTAAAAGTAGAGAATAATGAGGAGAGATTTACACTGGATAGTAGGAAGAAATTCTTTACAGCAAAGGTGGTGAAATACTGAAACAGGTTGCCCAGGGAGTTTGTGGGTGTTGCCTCCCTGAAAGTGTTCAAAGCCTGGTCAGACAGGGCCTTGAACAACCTGATCTGTTGGAGGTGTCCCTGCCCATTGCAGGGGGTTGGAACTGGATGATCTTTAAAGTCCCTACCAGCCCAAGTCATTCTATGACTCTATGATTCAAAACTCCTGTCACTCATGTGCATCTGAATGTCTGATCTGTGCAACCAGAGTTCTTTGCTGGTTCCTTCTTCGTTTCCACGTCTAATTTATTGAATGCCTCTGTTATGAAAATTTTATTACACTGAGTGTATCAAAGCTCAGCCTCATTAGCTACTCTTTCAAGTATTCACCATCCAGAAAGACACAGCTGTACTCTGCTGGTCTGACATATGCCAAAAAGTCCAGGTGAGCAGGGGAAGATATTAAGTGAAAAATGCAGGAAGCTCATTTAATTTGCAGGAACTCACAATACAGCCAATTTTATCCATTTATTTTCACACAGTCATTAGAACTCCCTTCTCTGGCAAACCCTTCTGCTCCAGTTACTTTGCACAAAGACTTCTGTAAGAAGAAAAAAAGTTCTATTGCTAATTCTACCACATATAATCTTCTCTCAGCTTTCAATCCAATAATTCAAGGGTAATAGATCAAAGTACGACAGCAAGCTGGGGCCAGGTGGTGATATGGTAGGGGGTAGGAGAGCTCTGCAGAGGGACCTTGACAGGCTGGACAGATGGGCAGAGACCAAGAAGATGTCATTCAACAAGTCCAAGTGCTAGGTTTTCCATTTTGGCCACAACAAGCCCATGCAGTGTTACAGGCTGGGGACAGAGTGGCTGGAGAACAGCCAAGAAGAAGGGGGCCTGGAGGTACTGGTTAAAAGTATGCTAAACATGAGCCAACAGTGTGCCAGGTGGCCAAGAGGGCCAATGGTATCCTGGCCTGCATCAGAAATAGTGTGGCCAGCAGAAGCAGGGAAGTCATTCTGCCCTGTACTTAGCATTGGTTAGGCCACACCTTGAGTCCTGTGTCCAGTTCTGGGCCCCTCAGTTTAAGGACATTGAGACACTTGAACATGTCCAGAGAAGGGCAACGAGGCTGGAGAGAGTTCTGGAGCACAGCCCTGTGAGGAGAGGCTGAGGGAGTTGGGGGTGCTTAGCCTGAAGAAGAGGAGGCTCAGGGGAAACCTTGCTGTCTACAGCCACCTGAAGGGAGGTTGTGGCCCAGGGGGAGTTGGTCTCTTCCCCCAGGCAACCAGCACCAGAACAAGAGGACACAGTCTCAAGCTGCACTAGGGGAAGGTTAGGCTGGAGGTGAGGAGAAAGTTCTTCGCTGAGAGAGTTGTTAGCTGTTGGAATGTGCTGCCTGCAGGGCAGGATGCCATTGGCCTTCTTGGCCACCTGGGCACACTGATGGCTCATGTTCAGTTGGCTATCAATCAGCACCCCCAGGTCCCTTTTTGTTTGGAGCCCGGATTACACAGGAAAGCATCCAAGTGAGTTTTAATGCCTCCAGTGAAGGAGACTCCACAACCCCCCTGGACATCCTGTTCCAGGGCTGTCACCCTCACAGGAAAGAATTTTTTCCTCATATTTACATGAAACTTCCTATGCCTCAACTTCCACCATTGCCTCTTGTCCTGTCCCTGGGCACCACCCAGCAGCGCCTGGCTCCATCCTCTTGGCACTCACACTTTACAAAGATTTATGGACATTGATGAGGTCACCTCTCAGACTCCTCTTCTCCAAGCTAAAGAGCCCTCAGCTCCCTCAGTCTCTCCTCATACAGAAGATGTTCCATTCCCTTAATCATCCTCGTGGCTCTCCTGTATTTGTCTGCTCTTCTCCCTGCACAGAAGCGTGGGCTATGTCATAAATGAGCAATGGACAATTCTCACTGTTCCACAAGCATCCACAGGAATATTAACACCGAAGATACATGCTCACAGCATGAATCAGCAATCTCTTTCCAAGATATGGATCCATTTGTCATTTGAACATTAGATATTTTGCTATGTTCAGATAATTAGCAGCTCCAGCCTGAGTCTCTGTTTCATGTCACGAACAATGCTTTCCATCAGGAACAGTGAGAAAAGCCCAGCTTGAATGAGCTATGAGTCAGAACAGTCATCTCCAACAAAAATATAGGACTGTGGATCTGAAGCAGCAGTGCACCTCTCATCAGCTAGTCCTGAGGGAGCTGGGATTGTGTTATAAATGCCATAGTGGTTTGTGATTTGTGTTGCAGAATGCTGTATTCGGAGTGGTAGTGGCAGTTGGTCTGCTTTGAGAACAGAGGGTAAATGCTCAGATTGTTGTGGCTTCAGACAGGAACCCCATGCCAACTTTCTCAGGAGCCATAGAATGTTTACCTCAGATAAGTCCTGTGCTGCAGCTGTACTTGTGTGAGAAGATGTGGTTCTGCAAAGAACACAAGAGAAAGACCTCCCCTGCCTCATCTGCCACCCCTACCACCAAGAAGACGCATGCTCAAGAAGCCCAAGAAGTTGCTAGAACTCATTGTCATATCCCTGCCTTCTCTTAAGCAGGAGCATGCAGATGGAGATGGTGTAGCTATAGAAAGCAAAGTTAGGATTTGTAAGCTGCTTTTTGGCAGAGGCTGGAGGTATCTGTGTGGGGAAGTCTCTGCGGCCTGGTGCTGTTTCTCTCTATTTTTCCCTGCTGCTTGCTCGCTTCTCTTTGAATAAACAACTCTCACAAGAAACTTGGAAATTTTCTTGTGTGGCCCATTTATGACAGGTTGTTAAGCCAGGAGAAGAGGAGCTGGCTGGAACCAGCTGTATCTGACATGGGGCAGACAATGCAGGCCCGCCTGGCACTCAGAACTCAAGCTAACTCATCTTCCTCTTCCGTTCAATCATGTGTAGCCAGATAGGCCAATGGCATCCTGGCCTGCATCAGAAACAGTGTGGCCAGCAGGAGCAGGAGAAGTCATTCTGCCCTATGCTCAGCACTGGTTAGGCCACACCTTGAGTCCTGTGTCCAGTTCTGGGCTCCTCAGTTTAGGAAAGATGTTGAGTTTCTGGAATGTGTCCAGAGAAGGACAACAAGGTTGCGGAGAGGTCTGGAGCACAGCCCTGTGAGGAGAGGCTGAGGGAGCTGGGGTTGTTAAGCCTGGAGAAGAGGAAGCTCAGAGGAGACCTTATTGCTCTCTACAGATTCCTGAAAGAAGGCTGTAGCCAAGTGGGGATTGGTCTCTTCTCCCAGGCAACCAGCACCAGAACAAGAGGATGCAGTCTCAAGCTGTGTAGGGGGAGGTTTAGGCTTGATCTTAGAAAGAAGTTCTTCTCAGAAAGAGAGATCGACCATTGGAATGTGCTGCCCTGGGAGGTGGTGGGGTCAACATCCCTGGAGGTGTTTAAGAAAAGCCTGGATGAGGCACTTAGTTGATTTAGATAGAGTTGAGTGATTGGTTGGACTTGATGATCTTGGAGGTCTCCTCCAACCTGGTTGATTCTGTGATTCTGTCATCATGCTCCAAGACTCAGTTTAGAGGACAGCAGTGGTTAGCGCAGATGAGAAAGAAAGCTTCCCCTGAGACTAGCCAGCATTTCTTTGGAAAGGGTCAGATGAATGCGAAACACTTCTCAAATTTTGATGATTCGGAGTTTCCCAGTGCCAGAGTCATGAATCAGATGTCAGTCAGACCTCAAATTATGGAGATGTGGCTGCGTGTTTTAGCATACCACGGTAGCTGCAAGCAGCAAATGCATATTCACAGGCTGAAGTTCCCTCAGCGCTGTACTTGCTATGGGATTCCGAGTTTCTGAGGAGCTGGCATCAACTGTTAGGAAAATATATTGGAGATCCTGACTTTGGCAGAAAATCAGATCTATTTGTTCTGCTTCGAGAGACTAAGAAGCAGACTGTGAATTGCTTCAGAGAGAGCCATTAATAGGGATTGGAGCAATGCACCAGAGGCGTTGATTACAGCACGGTTTGTACCCATACAGTTTGTACCCAGAGCCATCCAGCACCCCAAGGGTGTATGAAAAAAGCCCCACTTTAAAACCTAACTTGTCTACACACTGTTATTTAAGGATCTGTATTTCTCTGCAGTCATCCTGTCTTAAAACAAATGGCTATTGAGATACTGTGCACAGCATGAAAATGCAGATCCTGCACTGTAATCAAGGTTCTTAATGTTCAAAAATGGTGGCTTGACAGAAAACTGCTGCCCTAAACCTAGACATCAGAGATCATCAAGTCCAACCTATTACTTAATACCTAACACCTTATGACAACTCCACCATGGCTTCAAGTGCCATGTCCAATCCTCTTCTGAACACCTTCAGGGATGGGGACTCCAACACCTCCCTGGGCAGCACATTCCAACTACCAATTACTCTTTCTGGGAAGAACTTTCTCCTCACCTCCAGATTAAACTTCCCCTAGCACAGCTTGAGACTGTGTCCTCTTGTTCTGCTCCTGGTTGCCTGAGAGAAGAGACCAACCCCCACCTGGCTACAACCTCCTTTCAGGAAGCTGTAGATAGCAATAAGGTCTCCCCTGAGCTTCCTCTTCTCCAGGCTAAACAGCTCCAGCTCCCTCAGCCTCTCTTCACAGGGCTTGTGCTCCAGACCTCTCCCCAAGTTTGTTGTCCTTCTGTGGACATGTTCAAATGTCTCAATGTCCTTCTTGAATTGAGGAGCCCAGAACTGGACATGGAACTCAAGGTGCGGCCTAACCAATGCTGAGTACAGGGCAGAATGACTTTCCTGCTCCTGCTGGCCACACTGTGATGCAGGCCAGGATGCCATTGGCCTTCTTGCCCAACTGTGCACACATGATTGTGTGGAAGAGCAAAATGAGTTAGCTTGAGTTTTGAGTGCCAAGGTGGGCCCTGCATTGTCTGCCCCTTGTCAGATGCAGCTGGCTCCAGACAGCTCCAGCTGGCTCCAGTGGCTCCACCACAGGGCAAAGCTGAGCCCCTCAGCCCTGGGTGGGCATGTCAGAGAAAGCCTGGGCAAGAAAGGGCAAAGCAGGACCATAGAATCACAGAAACTTTCAGGCTGGAAAAGAACCTTTGGGATCACCAAGTCCAACCCAGAACCCTACTCTACAAGGTTCACCCCTAAACCATAGCCCTTTCCAGGGTTGGTGTCTCAACCACCTCCCTGGGCAGCACATTCCAATGCCTGACCACTCTTGCTGGGAAGAATTGTTTTCCTAGTGTCCAGTCTAAACCTACACAGCTCGAGGCCATTCCCTCTTTCAGGTAGTTGTAGAAAGCAATGAGGTCTCCCCTCAGCCTTCTCTTTTCCAAACTGAACCAGTGCCTAGCAGCCAGGACTGAGTGAAACAGGGTGAGAAACAGCCCTGCCAGCCCTGAGAGGAGAGCAGAAGGAGGTGCTCCAGGCACCCCAGCAGAGATGCCCCTGCAGGACAGGTTGAATCTGGTGGGGCAAATGTTTCCCTGCTGCTCATGGGGAGGCCTCAGGCTGGAACAGGGCAAAGTGTGAGGAGCATCAGAGAGGAGCTGTTGTGAACTGCCTGAAGCTCCCTATCTCCTTGTGCTGTTTGTGGGACAGGAGTGTAAGAGGTTAACACATGGTCCGTGGCTTAACCTGCCTGTTTACCCCCCAAAGAAGAAGACAAGGCAAATACCACACAAGAAATCTGGAGGAGTTGGGGATGAAGGAATTAAGCTGAGCCTAGAAAATGGACAAAGGAGAGGAAGGTGGTTTGGGTCTTGTCTCTCTCACCATCCAATTGAATTTCAATTCTCAATAAATCAAATGTTTCTCCTTGCTGGCTCTGCTTTGTCAGTGATGGTAACTGATATCTGATCTCCCCACCTTTACGCCCACCCAAAACCTTTTCATCTTATTTTCCCTGCTGTGTTCTTTGAGGGGAGAGGATAAGAAAGTGGATGGTTGGGTGCCTGGTACAGTCAGCCAGAGCCAACCCAACACAGCAATGAAATCAAAGTAACCAAAGTAATATCAAATGATGGCGTTTCCTTAAGCTCTGAAGCAGGTTCAAATTCTAGTGTGCAAAATCCAGCCACAGGCATGTTGCCTATTAAAAGGGGCTTTATCCCCTTGTCCTGTCAAACTCAGGAGTGGGGGCCTCTCTAGATTTAAGCACCATTTCAGGGTGGATTCACAAATGCTCAGCATCAGTTTTGCAGGCAGTGGTAAATATCACCACTTAATCCAGTATGAGCCATGAACCTTGGAGGGAAACCTTTTATACGTTGCAATAGCAACCACAATAGGCCAGGTGTGTGAGAGGAAACTGTTGGCCTAAACCTTTCTTTCAAAAAGTGTAACAAAGCAGGAGCTGGACATGCTGTGCTAGAAGTACATTGGAACCCTTCAGTGCAGGTTTAAAGACATTTTTTAATAGCATTATGGTGACTTTCATCTATTGTGCAAGCATTAACAATTGTATTTCTACCAGGCGTCGGGTTGCACTCCCAGAAGCAGTACAAATGCCTGTTTTATCTCAGCAATTTCTTACATTATCTTGTTTAATTTCAATGGTCTGGTTTCTTCTGCTGATTCAAAGCAGCATCAGGCACCCAGGTGCAAGAGAAGGTCTTAAGAGAAGGCTCAGTGTTGTTAGCAGCTGAAGTGGAGCCCACACAGCAGTTCATTAGTTTTGGTTGAGCCGTAGCTGAGGATTCACAGGAATGCTTTCTTTAGTTTAATGAACTGCAGTAAATATCTTAAATATCCTGGTGGGGCTTAGTATTCTCTTATTTCAATTTTGTGCATATTTCTGAGGTAGTCTGATAGACTGAAGCCCATGCAAATTGTCAAACTTCTAGGGACAAGTCCTTACTTTCTAAAAAGTCCTTCTGATTAAGTCCAGAAAAAGACTCTCATTACAAGTGCTGCATCTGGTGAAGGGGGTCCTGGCGTGGTGTAGCTCTCTTTTGCACATTAAAGAGCCCCCTTTGAGTACTTTCAAACGGTGACTGTTCGATGACTAATAGGTGGTGATTTCTCCTGGAGAGCTCTCAACTTGCTGTCCTGTTCTCTGAACTGAATTTTCACATGCTTCTCATGTTACCCACCACCAGTGACTCTGCATCCTATTAGTTCTGCTGCTATGCTTGCAGCTTTTTTTTTCCCCTGACACGTTCCTTGTGCAAGTGATACACTGAGGAGCAGCCTTTCAAAACTCCTAGTGAGGAGGAGTGCAGTGGAATTATTCACCCAGACTTAGCACAGTCCAATTAGCAAGGATCTTGAGCAAGCAACTGATACACTGCAGGAATTGAGAGCTAAGACTGTCCAAGTGATGCTATCCTGGGGTGCTGATGCTGCACCATTTCAAAAGCACCATCATATTCTTTATCTTCTGTGGTTTTACAGAGAGTTCTCTTTTCTACTGTATTGACTGAGGAAGCTTTTCACTGGTCACCAGTCAATTTATTATTGAATTTATTCAGCTGGCCTGTATTTCCACATCAAGCATGTCATCATAGTGAATAGAACAGAACAGAATAGAATAGAATAGAATAGAATAGAATAGAATAGAATAGAATAGAATAGAATAGAATAGAATAGAATAGAATAGAATAGAATAGAAATAGACTAGACCAGATCAGGTTGGAAGAGACCTTCAAGATCATCGTGTCCAACCCATCATCCAACATCATCTAATCAACTAAACCATGCAACCAAGCACCCTATCAAGTCTCCTCCTAAACACCTCCAATGACTGTGGCTCCACCACCTCCCCAGGCAGCCCATTCCAATGGGCAATCACTCTCTCTGTGAAGAATTTCTTCCTACCATCCAGTTTGAACCTCCCCTGGCACAGCTTGGGACTGTGTCCTCTTGTTCTGATGCTGGTTGCCTGGGAGAAGAGACCAGCCCCCACCTGTCTACAACCTCCCTGTGTTCATACTCCTGGCACAATTCTTCTGCTGATAGATTGCTTTTACAATGTCTTAACAGATTTTCTACACCTTCAGGATCATCTAGACATCAGTTTTATCTCATTTGCTGTAAAATGTTCTTTCATGGCACCAACTGGTATTAATTTATTCTTCTCCCACCCCCCAAGTTTACATATTCTAAGGATTCCAGACACCTTTAGGAAGGACATGGACCTGATGGAGCAGGTCCAGAGGAAGGCCATAAAAATGATCAGGGAGTTGGAGCACTTCTGCTATAAAGACAGGCTGAGGGAGTCAGGGTTGTTCAGCCTGGAGAAGGTTCTGGGGAGACCTAACAGAAGCCTTCCAGTTTCTGAAGGGAGCCTACAAGAAGGATGGAGAGAGACTATTCACAAAGGCCTGTAGTGGTAGGATGAGGGGCAATGGATTCAAACTAGGAAAGAGTAGATTTATTCTGGATGTTAAGAACAGGCTCTTTACCCTGGGGGCAGTGGAACACTGGAACAGGTTGCCCAGAGAGGTGGTTGAGGCTCCATCCCTGAAGATATTCAAGGTGAGGCTGGACAGAGCTCTGGGCAACTTGATTTAGTTGAGGATGTCCCTGCTGACTGCAGTGGGATTTGGACTAGATGACCTTTGAAACTGCATTCCAACCCAGACCATTCTATGATCCTATGTTTGTTTCAGGTAGAAACATACATTTCTCTTGTCCCTACACTTGGTGTCTCCTCTGTCAGAATAGCTTGCCCTTCTATATTATTAGTGTCTCACCCATAAAGGTGGAGGACTTACCATGGTTTTTTTTTCACTCTACAGCATCAATTTCTATTAGTAGTTCCAATTGTACTAATAGTTCTTCACAGCTGCCCAATCAGTTGGGTATTACTTTGCCTATTCTGTTGTAGCATAGAATAATTTGAAATGGTTTTATTTGCTCTCTTATTTCAATCAAAAGACACTAAAATGCCTGTAAGGAGGTATCTGATACATAGATGTTAAAACCTTCACACACATATATATGACCTGATCTAAGAGCTGCAGTTCTATACAAAGGAAACCAAGCTACCATTTAGAATTAGAATGCAGCCCATTTCTTATTCCATCTAGATCCACCATGGAGGGATAGTGATATCTTTCCCAGGATGAGGCATTCTAGGAGCAATCCTCTCTGACATTCTTTGCTGCTTCAGAGGGAAGATTCAGTCCTACTTCAAATCCAGTGCAAGAACTACAGAGCTCTGAACTCAAGCAAAGTTCTAGGGGAGAGGATTTGGTACTTGAAGTCAGTCAGTAGAGCCTGTAGGCTAAAAATGAACACAAATATCATTGGAATGGTTCTGGTATTAGTAATTTAGTATTGTTATTGTTTTTATGTCATTGTCTTTGGGTTTGGGTTTGTTGCTTTGCTTGGATTTTTGGGGGGGAAGGGGGTTGTGTTTTTGTTTTTTTTGGGGGGGGTTGTCGCTGGTTTCTTTCATGTTTTGTATTTCTCTATTGAATTGTTCTGTAAATAAAGCAATATACAAGCCAAAACCTTTTGAATTTCATCTGTGCTTGAATCTAACCACTAGAGATGAGCCCAGTTCTTTCTTCTTTTCTCAGTTCCTGTGTTCCTTTACCCCTTCTCATCAAAGGAGTGGCTCTGGCTTGCGTGTGACTGAAGTCTAATAAGAATCAGACACAGTAGTCACAGTATCACAGAGTCACAGTATCACAGAGTACAGTATCACTGAGGTTGGAAGAGACCTCGAAGATTATCGAGTCCAGCCTGTCACCACAGACCCCATGACTAGACCATGGCACCAAGTGCCACGTCCAGTCCCCTCTTGAACACCTCCAGGGATGGGGACTCCACCACCCCCCTGGGCAGCACGTTCCAATGGCAAATGACTCTCTTGGTGAAGAACTTTCTCCTCACCTCCAGCATAAACTTCCCCTGGCAAAGCTTGAGACTGTGTCCTCTTGTTCTGGTGCTGGTTGTTAGAGAGAAGAGGCCAACCCCTTCCTGGCTACAACCTCCCTTCAGGTAGTTGTAGAGAGCAATGAGGTCACCCCTGAGCCTCCTCTTCTCCAGGCTAAAACAACCCAGCTCCCTCAGCCTCTCCTCACAGGGCTGTGCTCAAGGCCTCTCCCCAGCCTTTTGCCCTTCTCTGGACACGTTCAAGTGTCTCAATGTCCTTCTTAAACTGAGGGGCCCAGAACTGGACACAGGACTCAAGGTGTTGCCTAACCAATGCAGAGTACAGGGGCACAATGACCTCCCTGCTCCTGCTGGCCACACTATTCCTAATGCAGACCAGGATGCCGTTGGCCTTCTTGGCCACCTGGGCACACTGCTGGCTCATGTTCAGGCAGCTGTCGATCAGCACTCCCAGGTCCCTCTCTGTTTGGGAGCTCTCCAGCCACTCCGACCCCAGCCTGTAGCTCTGCCTGGGGTCCAGGGTGGTAGCCTGTGATTAGCCTGTGTAGTTAGTAGTGCTGACTGCAAGTTGTCTTTCTGGAAATCTTTATTTTTTTCTCAAATGTACTAACTTGAGAATTTCTTGAGTGTTCAGCTTAGCTTTGGATTGCTCAGTGTGTCAGATGTTCTTCATCCTCAGGAATAGCCTTTTAACACTTCCACTTTATCTTACTCACAGCACACTGAAAAAAAAACCACCTCCACAGGTAAAGCCTCAGACTAGTTTTATGAGCAGCACCAAGTTCTAATATAGTTCTTAGCTGTGCACTCTGTTTTCAGACAGTCATCCTTTGACTGACAAGCTCCTTAATTTCCTTTTGAAGCATCCAGGAATAGCTAACCAAGGAACCCTGCACCTGTCTCCTTCCCTGTTTGCCCCTAACTAAAGAGCTGGTTCTTTACACTGAAGAGTTCCTCATACTCTGCACTGTCCATTAATTATTTTTTGATTGACTCCCAGCTCTGCCAGCCACTCTCTCCACTGAGTCTTTCAGAACTTCAGCTCCTATCCAACTCTTCTTCACTAATGACTATCACTGACTTGCTGCAGATAGCTTCTCGAAGCTCTTGCCTTCCCAGACTAAGCCATGTGTACATCTTAAATGAATTTTCCTTCCCATTTGAGATCTTGCCAAGAGGATATGGCACATTACTGTAGCCACAAGCCATCATTTCAAATGCAAACAGTCATTTGCTTTACTGTAGCCTTTAATTAGTATGCAATTAACCTGGATCTGTCATCACTACATAGCTATTATTATTAATTACTCTATGCTAGCCAGGGCAGCTGGATTTCTCTTCTGTTTCCACAAATAGCACTAACAGTAGATTTCTCAGCACTTAAAAAAAAAGCCAGGCTGTGCCCAAATTGTTAATGTTCTCTGACCTTTGGGGAAGCCTAATTAGGAGAGCTGGAGAATTTCAAATAGAAAGAAAGAGGGTAGCAATTTCTAATTAAGCATAAACATTTAGCTCCAGAGAGAGTTCAAAGGATGTTATAGACCTTCTTTGATGGTTTACCATGCACTTAACCAAAATATGAGTACACTGAAGATAGTCTGGTCAGAATGTGACATGCAATAAAGAGAATGGGAAGCCCAACCTTGGAATGCATCCTAACAGCAGGCTCTGTATTGTGCCAATGATCTTTTCACACAGGTGTTTTGATTTCACAGGCAAAGCGTTCAGAAGCAAGAGGGAACCATAAATGCTTTCCTTCCCCCTTGGATTCCCAACATGTCTGGGGGAAAGACAAGTTAGGAAAGTTGGGTTTTGGCCATTTATTTAGTTATTAAAGATACTTAAATGATCTCTTGCTTAGTAGTATCTAAGCAAGACATAATTACACAGAATACCAAAACTCTGTTCTGTTCCAGATGTAGAACTTTGGTCTGAAATTAACAACATGGGAAGGAAAAACACTCTCTCTACTACCCTGGGTATTTTTATTAGGAAATAATGACTCATTGGCTATTCAGAATAATTTCCTTACTCAGTGTGTAGAATCATAGAATTGTTAGGCTTGGAAGGGACCTCAAGGATTATCCAGTTCCAACCCCACTGCCAGGGGCAGGGACACCTCACACTACAACAGGTTGCTCACAGCCACATCCAGCCTGGCCTTAAAATCCTCCAGGGATGAGGCTTCCACCACCTCCCTGGGCACCCTGTGCCAGTCTCTCACCACACCCTCATGGGGAAGAACTTCTTCATAACATCCAATCTGAATCTGCCCATTTCTTGTTTGTTATCTTTTTACATTCCCCCTAGTCCTATCACTCCCTGACACCCTAAAAAGTCCCTCCCCAGCATTCTTGTAGCCCCCTTCAGATACTGGAAGGCCACAAGAAGGTCTCCTCAGAGCCTTCTCCAGACTGTGTGTAACCACACAACAGGAAAATAGCAGAAATGTGGGTTGGAGGTGTGACTGTGAAGGGAAAAAATAAATCTAGTGCTATCCCTATCATTCTTATCCACAGGGAACGATCTGTGGCTCAGACCTTTGGCTCTGAGTTTCAGGGTTTCTAGTTAGGAAAAGCAGATTGAAACAGTGAGAATATGGGCAGCACTGTGAACACAGCAGTGTACAGCAATACCTTGACTTAGCCTTAGCTGTTAGCTCCTGAGCTGAAAAAACATTACAGCCATATTAGGCTCATGCCCTACCCACACTTGCTAGTTCTTCTCAGAGGCAGGTGCAATTAACCCAGCTTTAACCTCATTCCTTAGAGAGTCTACCTCCATGCTGCACCTCGTTGTGGATTTCTGCTCTCTCTCCAGTAGCCAGCACATCTATCCCTGACACAGTGCCACCAGAGAGAGGAGACATGCTTAGATGCCATTAGTTAACACTGCCTACACATCATTCATTTTTATGCTCATTGATCATGTCTGCAGTTAACAGGCTGCAGAGGTCCCTTCATTAATGATGCTTCTTCTCCTTGTATAGGGCTGAGAAGAGTGAAAGAAAAAATTCAGTGTGAGTTCAGCAATGTAACAGAGGATACCCTCCCTACACTTTGAAGCTCTTCACCTAATTTTCAAGTGAACTAGGAGTGAACTGGTTTTAAACCAAACAGTTTAAAGTGGAAAGAAGAGTTTCAGTTCCACCTGATCAGCAGTGATTCCAGCTTGGGCCTCTGACCTTAGGACAAACCTCTGTCAGATGCAAGAAACCCTCCTGGAGCAGATGAGCTTCTCCCTGGGGATGATGTTGTGCAAGTGTCCTGGGCAGTACAAGCACCAATGCCCTGCCATGGAGATTACATCTCTATGGGCAGGGAAACACTGGAATAGATTGTCCAGAGATGTGGTGAATGCTCCATCCCTGAAAGACATTCAAGATCAAACTTGATGGGGCCCTGAACAACCTGATCTAGAATCATAGAATCATGGAATCATGGAATCATGGCATCATAGAATCAACCAGGTTGGAAAAGACAAGTTGTAGAGCCATCTAGTTGATGTCCCTGCTGGCTGCAGGGAGGTTGACTAAATGACCTTCAAGGGTCCCTTCCAACCTGATGCCTTCTGTGATTCTGTGAATCTAAACTTTAGCATGAAGCTGCTGATATTTATTTATTTACTTTTATGTAAATAGCAGAGAATTAAGCAAGAGCTGGACACTAGGAAAATGTTCTGTACTGCAGATGAATGCTCCTGGAAAGCAGTGTCAACTCATGCTTCTCCCTTTCTTGGCCAAGAAGGCAGTTAGCTTAAGATAAACATCTGTACTTAACATGGTGCTTTGAGTATGTGATTCATTCCATCATCTTTATCAACATGGGAGTATGTAAAAGGGAAAATAGGAAAGCAATAACAAGCAGTTTCATGCAGTGCTGGAGGTGCTTAGGAAGAGACTTGATAGGGTGCTTGGTGCCATGGTTTAGCTGATTAGATGGTGTTGGATGATAGATTAGACTTTATGATCTCAAAGGTCTTTTCCAACCTGGTTTATTCTATTCTATTTATTCTATTCTATTCTATTCTATTCTATTCTATTCTATTCTATTCTATTCTATTCTATTCTATCCTAACCTATTCTATTCTATTCTATCCTAACCTATTCTATCCTATCCTATCCTATCCTATCCTATCCTATCCTATCCTATCCTATCCTATTCTGAAACTATCAGAACTTCATGCTAAGCAAATGAAAGTTAAAACCTTAAGATATATTAAATCACAACTTCCAGAAACAAGGTGTTTGGTATGGAAGAACCTGCCAATTGATGATCAGATGTGACCTGGTCTATTTGCATCCACAGGTCACAGGATGTCAGGGGTTGGAAGGGACCCAAAGACATCATGGAGTCCAACCCCCCTGTCAGAGCAGGTCTATACAATCTAGGGCAGGTCACACAGGAATGCATCCAGATGGGCCTTGAAAGTCTCCAGAGAAGGAGACTCCACAAGCTCTCTGGGCAGCCTGCTCCAGTGCTCTGTGACCCTTACAAGAAAGAAGTTTCCCCTTGTGTTGAGGTGGAACCTCCTGTGCTGCAGCTTAAAATCCCCATTGTTGTACTGGTCTATTTTCTAAGGAATTACAGGATCACAGAATGTTAGGGGTTGGTAAGGAATTCCAGGGACACATTGAGTCCAATCCCACTGCCAAATAGGATCACCTAGGGCAGACCACGTGCTTTTCAAATAGATTAGCAATGACAGGACAAGGTTGAGGCATAGGAAGTTCCATGGAAACATGAGGAAACACTTTTTCACTGTGAGGGTGATGGAGCCCTGGAACAGGCTGCCCATGGGGGTTGTGGAGTCTCTCTCTGGAGATATTCAAACCTGCCTGAATGTGTTCCTGTGTCATCTGCTGTAGGTGATCCTGCTGTGGCAGGGGGGTTGGACTGGATGAGCTTTGAGGTCCCTTCCTGCCCCTAACATCCTGTGAGTCTGTAAGATTCATGAAGTATGTTTGCAAAACAACAACAAAAAGAAAATAGTAGACTATTTTTTTCCACTTTTTTTTTTCTTGCTCTAAAAAGAATCTGATTTTTTCCTTTTTAGTCCCTGAGCCACTTCTCTTAATTTAGCTTAGTATTTAAACCAAGCTTTCATTCCAAACAATGAGGAGAGGGTTCAAGATTATGCTTTTAAGGGTCACTCTTTTAGCAGGAATCTGCAATAGAAAGAATACAGAGTCATGCTCAGCCTTCAATAGCTGATTTCACATTTTAATGGACATAGGAGCACCTCTCCTATGAGGACAGACTGAAGGAGTTGGGGCTGTTCAGTCTGGAGAAGAGAAGGCTCCGAGGTGACCTCATTGTGGCCTTCCAGTATCTGAAGGGGGCCTACAAGAAGGCTGGGGAGGGATTTTTAGACTATCAGGGAGTGATAGGACTAGGGGGAATGGGATGAAGCTGGAGGTGGGGAGATTCAGGCTGGATGTGAGGAGGAAGTTCTTCCCCATGAGGGTGGTGAAGCCCTGGAATGGGTTGTCCAGGGAGGTGGTTGAGGCCCTGTCCCTTGCGGGTTAAGACCAGGCTGGACGAGGCTCTGTCCAGCCTGATCTAGGGTAGAGTGTCCCTGCCCAGCAGGGGGGTTGGAACTAGATGATCCTTGTGGTCCCTTCCAACCCTAACTGAAACGATGAAAACTATGAAACTATGCCTCTGATAGCAAACCCCTGAAGAGAAGCATTGGCATTTTGTGTCAGTGTTGAAACTAGAGGATGCTGTGTTATATTGTGCTACAGGCTGGGGTCAGAGTGGCTGGAGAGTGGCCACCTTAGCTCCACCTTAGCATGAGAAGAAACTCTGTTCCTCCACAGGTGATAGAGCACTGGAACAGGCTGCTCAGAGGGGTTGCAGAATCTCCTTCTGTGAAGACTTTCAAGACCCACCTGGCTGTGTTTCCATCTGACCTGCCCTAGATGGTCCTGCTTCGGCAGGAGGGTTGGCCTCATTGATCTTCAGAGGTCCCTTCCAACCCAATTCCATTCTACCATTACATGACTCTGTGATATATGCTAGAATAACATCCACAGAAATTGCAGCAGGGTTCTGATCTTCTGTTAATTGGAGCCAGAAATGATCTCAACATTTATTTAAAATACATTTGACTGACAAGAAATAGTCTCTAAATGAGTGCTGATACGTTTGACAGACACCACTAATTACTGCTAATTAGTTCAGAATGAATGCTGAAATGACAAGTTGATCTCTATTAGTATGCACTGGAGTGTAAATGGTCATTTTGAGGGCTTAATTGAGAGTTCCAGAGAAAGGAAAACACACAGGGAAATGCCAACAGGCAAATGTGGTCTTCAAACAGAAAGAATATCCATGAGCAAGTGCTTCTGAAACTAATGATGGCCACTCCACAGCGCTTGCTGAAATAGAGCAGCAATCACAACAGACTAGAAGCAAGTAAAACAGCAGCACTTGCAGTTCTTTCGCTCTAAGACTGAGCAATTTTCTTGGCTCTACTTGAATCAGCTTTCATTATTGATATTCCCATCTCTTTTTTTCCTTTGAGAGATGATTAATGAGCTTCCATAAGATCCTTTCAAGAAAATCTGAATTTGTCTTGATAGA
>CM037636.1:48243636-48276845 GCA_015227895.2 Colaptes auratus | reverse complement strand
CACACCCTATATAATCTTTGCCAATAAAACTTCTGAAATATGTTCCTAATATTGAAGACTGCAGGAGATTTCTCCTTTCTCTTCTCTGCCTCTGCCCCTGTCCCCTCCCCCACCCCCAAGTAGCTGATATAGAAGTACACAATTTGTCATGGAGTTTCTCTAAATGCAGCTATAGCTTTCCTCCTCACTGTAATGTCCTTGGGGCAGGTTATTAATGTATGTATGATGAAAGATGAAATACATCCTGCCTCTTTATGGCCTTGGTATCATAAATTACTATGTAATTACAGAATGAAAGGGACTATGTCTTTAGAAACCATGGAAGATTTTGGGTTGGTGGCTGGTTGGGGTTTTTGAAGCACTTCCAGGAGAGATGTTAGATGTAGTCTTCCAGCCAGTAACTGAATGATGAAAGGCACAGTTTGTGAGGCAGAGTGTGAAGGACATAGTGACCTGAGTACCAAATGCCCTTGTCAAATCTCCTTTGAACAGAGGGTACCAGGTTGATTGCACATTTCAAAAAGGACGCCCATATGGCAAGAGAATGAGATAGTTATTGCTCTACTATGGTAAACCACTGAGAACTAAACTTGTGCCTTGCCTGCTTTTCACCCTATTGCAAATTAATTGCAGCTTTGTCTTATTAGAGTAGCTCTCATGCAATACTGGGACAGTTTTGTGGTCCTTATTATGAATTAAGTTTAACTCAGCAGGACTGACTGTACTTATAAGGTTTTGGAAGCTTACCCTGATAAAAGTTTCATTCCTAGAACTCATCAAAGTAAAGGAAATACAAATTGTTAAAATCTTAAGGGAGTTTTTCTTCAGAGTTGTTAAGTGAAAATGTGGTGACATCATTGGTCAACAGCAGCCCAACCTGCAAGTTTAGGGAGGGTTTGGGAATGTATCCTCCTGGCATTAGGTATCACAGCAGGATTTTCTTCAATCACATCACTCAGGTGTGGTGAATGGTGTTCAAATCCATTTTATTCAATTAAAATCATGGAAGCATAGAATCAATAAGGTTGGAAAGGACCTCAAAGATCATCAAGTCCAACCTATCACCCAGCACCTCATGACTAATAAACCATGGCTTCAAGTGCGTGTCCAATCCTTTTTGAACACCTCCAGGAACAGTGACTCCACCACCTCCCTGGGCAGCACATTCCAATGGCCAATCACTCTATGAAGAATTTCTTCCTAACATCCAGTTTAAACCTCCCCTGGCACAGCTTGAGACTTTGTCCTCTTGTTCTGGTGCTGGCTGCCTGGGAGAAGATACCAACCCCCACCTGGCTACAACCTCCCTTCAGGTAGTTGTAGAGAGCAATAAGGTCTCCCTGGGAATATTCTCCTGTGAGTTTTCTTAGTTCCTGTGTGTTACTGCTCTGGATTCAACATTCATAATTGAAAGTAAATCAATAGGTGAAAAAATGGAAAGAGTGAATAAACAGAAAGAATGATGTTGGCTTGCTTAGGAATGAGATGCTAGGATTTGTAATACTTTTATGTAGTTTCCCAAAGATTTAACATGTTGCAACACTGATACTACTTAGCAATTTAATTGCCTTTATTGGACCATACAGGCAATTTGTCACTTGGCATGACCAGTGACTGCTCAGTGTGAATTAAGGAGACAGTATTAGGAATGAGGACAACATCTTAGTCCTTTTTGTTTTGTTTTGGTTTGTTTTTTTGACATGAGATAAGCCAGCACAGGTCACACAGGAATGCATCCAGATGCATCTTGAAGGTCTCCAGAGAAGGAGATTCCACAACTTCTCTGGGGAGCCTGTTCCAGTGCTCTGTGACCCTCATGGTGAAGAAGTTCCTCCTTGTGTTGAGGTGGAACGTCTTGTGCTGTAGTTTACATCCATTGCCCCTTTTCCTGTCACAGGGTGCAACTGAGCAGAGCCTTTCCCCTCCCTCTTGACACCCAGCCCTCAGATATTTATAAACATTTATTAAATCCCTCCTCTTTAGTCTTCTCCAGACTGAAAAGCCTGTTCAGATCCTGCAAATGTGTGTCACTGATATAAATCCACTCCAGTGGTAATGTATTATCAGATATGTAACATGGTCTCTTGCTTGGTCCCTTCTCCAAGGCATCCAGCACCAGAACAAGAGGACACAGTCTCAAGCTGCCCCAGGGGAGGTTTAGGCTGGATGTTAGGAAGAAATTTTTCCCAGGAAGAGAGATTGGCCATTGGAATGTGCTGCCCAGGGAGGTGGTGGAGTCACCATCACTGGAGGTGTTTAAAAAGAGACTGGATGAGGCACTTGGTGCCATGGTTTATTTTTTTAGACGGTGTTGGATGATAGGTTGGACTCGATGATCTCAAAGGTCTCTTCCAACCTGGTTAATTCTATTCTATTCTATTCCATTCCATTCCATTTCAATCAATTTTACCACATAATTCAATAGTACTTTTTGAAACTACACTTCCATTTATAATACAAATTTAACTCAGCTCTGAAACAAAAACAAACAAACAAAAGCCCCAACAATACAATACAGTACACTACAATACAATACAGTACACAATACAATACACCAGCTTGGAAGAGACCTTCAGGATCATCAACCTATCAACCAATCCAACCCACCTAAACAACTAGACCATGGCACCAAGCACCCCATCAAGTCTCCTCCTGAATACCTCCAACAATGGTGACTCCACCACCTCCCTGGGCAGTCCATTCCAATGGGCAATCACTCTCTCTGTATAGAACTTCTTCCTAACATCCAGTCTAAACCTCCCCTGGCACAGCTTGAGACTGTGTCCTCTTGTTCTGGTGCTGGGTGCCTGGGAGAAGAGACCAACCTCCACCTGTCCACAACCTCCCTTCAGGGAATTTCTTGTGAAAGTGCTCAAAACATCCATGAAACCTTTGAGAGCTGTTTGTCCTTTCATAAGTCTCCCCACATTCCTGTTTGAAGGTCACAGATATTTCCCATACTTTTACAGACCAGATGGCAATGCTTTTGCTTTTGTACCTCACTTTTTCACGCTGTGCCTCATTCCCACTGAAATTAGAAGGAACTGGGCATCTTGGCATGAGTTCATAGTGTGTTAGTAAGGCTTCTACTAGGGAACAGAGATTGTTCTCTCGCCGCGTTAGTAATATTACTCCAATTTGTTTTGGTGCCTGTGCCAAAATCCTGTGCTTCCCTTAAAAAGGGCAGATTCCAAGCAGCTGTCTTTCACTTTTTTTTTTCCAGACAGAGGAGCATGGAGAGATAATTTGGTGTGACTTTTTAGTTTTACATCACATTCAAAGATAGTTCATTGCTCAAATGTTTTGCCTTACACATCTTTGGATGAAGCCCAAACGATCAAATGTGTCCTAACTTTTGGCGTTTCCGAGATTTCTTGGGGGGGTTTTGATCTTCTTTACTCTTCTTGTGGAATTAGTATTGCCAAATTGTATTAAAATTAACATTAAAAAAAATAAATAAACATTGCCAGCATTGAAGTGGATTTCATTCATGTGCTTATTTATTTGGCACCTTTTTGGCTGTAATGCCAATGGACATTTTAACTGTTTCCACCTTTCAGTTCTGGAAGGATTACAAAGGCAGGAGGGCAAAATTTACCCTGGTGAAAGCATCTCAGAAAGTCACAGATGAAAGGCTTGAAAATTAACAGCTGTTGAAATGCAATTCATAATTGGTCATTAACTTTCCCAGTCTCTTTTGATTTCACTGTGATGTATGTTTGAAGCAGACAATCAGTTCTGGGTCCTGTTATAGATGAGAATTGCATGAAGCCACGAGACTTTGAAATATCTGGTTGTAATAAGTCATGTTTTGCCATTAGCATTCCATATTTTGTGGGACATTTTTACCAAGTTCTTCAAAGAATCTGTATGATTTTTCCACTTTTCAGCTGCTGAGGCCCTTCATAAATTGAGAGTTGTACTTGGATTCTTTGGAAGTCAGTATAGCTCCAGCTATGATTCAGACCCAGGACTGAACAGGAGGACACAGTCTCAAGCTGCCCCAGGGGAGGTTTAGGCTGGATGTCAGGAAGAAGTTATTCACAGAAAGAGTTATTGGCCATTGGAAGGGGCTGCCCAGGGAGGTGGTGGAGTCACCATCACTGGAGGTGTTCAGGAAGAGACTGGATGGGGTGTTTGGTGCCATGGTTTAGTTGATTAGATGGTGTTGGGTGATAGGTTGGACTTGATGATCTTTGAGGTCTTTTCCAACCTGGTTAATTCTATTCTATTCTAATACATCCATTGTTGGTGACTCAACCACCTTCCTGGGCAGCACATTCCAATGCCTGACCACTATTTACATGATTTATTTTTTTCCTAATGTCTATTTGCTGAAAACTTGCGGGACTATGTGTGCCACAATTGAACTGCATCTTGAGTTTCCACTAAAACTAAGTAACACTGTGGATTAATAGATGTGTTTTGCTATCAATGGTAGATTATCCAGCTATCAAACCTAATGGAGTTAACCGTGAAAAAAACTATGCCTGTCTGTGCCTAAATCCAAAACTGGTGTCTGACACTGCAAAAGATTTGATTTAAAATTCCTTACCTAAATTCCTTACCAAATAGCTTAGAAAGTAGCCCAAGTAAGATTCATCCATAGACAGACCTGTTTGCATCCTAATTCATTGAGAAAGATTTGATTTCAAATTCCTTACCAAATAGATTAGAAAGTAACCCAAGTAAGATTCATCTATAGACAGACCTATTTGCATCCCAATACATTGAGAAAGAGTTGATTTCAAATTCCTTACCAAACAGATTAGAATGGAACCCTATGAGGAAAGGCTGAAGGAGCTGGGGTTGCTTAGCCTGGAGAAGAGGAGACTCAGGGGTGACCTTATTGCTCTCTACAACTACCTGAAGGGGTTGTAGCCAGGCAGGGTTGGTCTCTTCTCCCAGGCAGCCAGTACCAGAACAAGAGGATACAGTCTCAGGCTGTGCCAGGGCAGGTTTAGGCTGGATCTTAGGAAGAAGTTCTATACAGAGAGAGTGATTGCCCATTGGAATCGGCTGCCCGTGGAGGTGGTGGAGTCACCTTCATTGGAGGTGTTCAGGAAGAGGCTTGATGGGGTGCTTGATGCCATGGTTTAGTTGTTTAGGTGGGTTGTATTGTATTGTATTGTGTTGTATTGTATTGTATTGTATTGTATTTAGGTGGGTTGGATTGGTTGATGGGTTGGACTCGATGATCTTGAAGGTCTCTTCCAACCTGGTGGCGTATTGTATTGTATTGTATTGTAAGCTTCATCTATAGACAGACCTGGTTTTATCCTAATTCATTGAGAAAGAGTTGATTTCAAATTCCTTACCAAATAGATTAGAAAGTAACCCACGTAAGATTAATCTACAGACAGATCTATTTTTATTCTAATTGTCCTCAGAGGGTTGTTGGTCTTTGTTTTTAACCACCAGAAAAAAAATGCAGCTATAACATGTTGCATATTCAGGGCCTGAGAAACTATGTTTTAACTGCTTTCAATCTGATGCCATTGTAGCAATAGACAACAATCTAATGGTTCACTACTCTGATTATGTCTGTCTAGGGTAACAAGTTGCACATAAAAGTTATGAAATTACTGATGTTTTTAATGTAATGTGCTTAAAAAGTATACCCAAGTATATTAGCAGTTCTGTAAATGCTTCATTCTCTAGGTAATGAAATTACTTTTCAGAGCTACAAAACATTCCACCAAACAGAATTTTGATTTTCCCAGTGAGCCCTCAATTAAAGGTCAAAATTGATTGATACATCTGAAGGCCCAGCTTTTATGTCAATCATTTCTCTAATAGAAGTGCTCATTATGATGGCAGGACTGGTTTAAGGATGAGCTTATGCGTGTCTGTGTGTGCAAATGCATTCACTGCAAACTTCTCCGTTTTAGTTATGATCTTCCACACAGCTGTTAGTACATAAATTGCTGCTAAGGTAATGGGAGAGAAGTCACTGCCAAGTCAGTATGGATATGTAAATTATGCCCCTAAGGAATCACAGTGTAATTTTCAGGATTTCCATGGAAAGATAGCAGCATTCCTCAGTCATATCTCAATGCTTTGTAGTGCCACAGCGATCAACTGGAGACAGCCATTCCACGACATGGAAAATCACCTCATCTTGTTCGACTTCCAACGTATATAAAGCTACAATTAAGATAGAAATTGCCAAAAGAAATGTTTGTGGCTGTGTTTGGGATCATGCTGCTGAGCCACCTGCTAACCAATCTATCCCTCTTCAGTTGAAATAGTTTCTTCTCCAGTGAAGTATGTGTTAAGCCTGAGGGCTTCTCTGTATTTACCTTTTGCAGGGTTATAACTTTGTTATATGCTGCAGTCAGCTATGGGGAAGAGAAACTATGCTACAGCATGCTCAGGCTGACCTTCTATAAGAGCAGGGAGGTCATTCTGCCCCTGTACCCAGCACTGCTTAGTCCACACCTTGAGTGTCTAGTTCTGGGCCCCTCAGTTTCGGAAAGGTGTTGACTTGGTGGAATATGTCCAGAGAAGGGCAACAAAACTGGGGAGGGGTTTGGAGCACAGCCCTGTGAGGAGAGGCTGAAGGAGGAGGCTCAGGGGAGACCTTAGTGCTGTCTACAACTCCCTGAAGGGAGGCTGTAGCCGGGTGGGGGTTGGTCTCTTCTCCCAGGTGGCCAGCACCAGAACAAGAGGACACAGTCTCAAGCTGCACCAGGGGAGGTTTAGGCTGGAGGTGAGGAAGAAGTTCTTCCCAGAAAGAGAGATTGGCCATTGGAATGGTCTGCCCAGGGAGGTGGTGGAGTCACCATCACTGGAGGTGTTCAGGAAGAGACTAGATAGGGTGCTTGGTGCCATGGTTTAGTTGATTAGATGGTGTTGGGTGATAGGTTGGACTTGATGATCTTTGAGGTCTTTTCCAACCTGGTCTATTCTATTCTATTCTATTCTATTCTATTGTATTCTATTCTATTCTATTCTATTCTATTCTACTGACTATGTAAGACTCATCTAGGCAATAACAACTGCTCCATTTTATAATATTTAATAATCATGTTTATGATAAAATTTATCTTATAATAATATATTATAACAACATTCATTTTACAATGATAGTTTAGAGTGATTATTAGTTTATAATATTATTTATCTTATAGTACTGCTTTTATAACAATTATTTTAGAATACTTATCTTTTTTTATTATTTTATCCTGATATTTTATAATGGTATTTTATTCATGCCCTGTAGTAAATTAATCAAAATTTTAACCTAAACCAATTTAAACTAATTTAAAAGTTGACCAAATATTTTAAAAAATATTTAAAATTAGAAAAAAACAACCACAAAACAACAGAGGGTTTTTTTCTCCTTATCCTGTCAAGCATTTCTTGCAGTTACTACAGAATTAAAGGTTAAGCAGCCTTGGAATTTTTTTTTACAAGGCCAAGTGATTTAGCATATCCTTTTTAGCACGCCCCTAGAATTAAAAATATAGCCTCAATTCTGTCATGTTGAAACCTTTAACAGCTGCCTATGCCATGTGCAATTATCTAATCACAAATGCCTTGAGCAAAGAAGAGATGCAAGAAAAGCACTATTGTAATTAGCATGTATTACTTCACTGGTATTTTTTTCTTGTAGCATCACACCTTGAGTCCTGTGTCCAGTTCTGGGCTCCTTGATTTAAGAAGGACAATGAGAAACTAGAGTGTGTCCAGAGAAGGGCAACAAGGCTGGAGAGAGGTCTCGAGCACGTGCCCTATGAGGAGAGGCTGAGGGAACTGGAGGTGTTTAGCCTGGAGAAGAGGAGGCTCAGGGGAGACCTTCTTGCTCTCTCCAACTACCGGATGGGAGGTTGTAGCCAGGTGGGAGTTGGTCTCTTCTCCCAAGCAATCAGCACCATAACAAAAGGACACAGTCTCAAGCTGTGCCAAGGGAAGTTTAGGCTCGAGGTGAGGAGAAAGTTCTTCCCATTGGAATGTACTGCCCAGGGAGGTGGTGGAGTCCCCATCCCTGGAGGTGTTCCAAAAAGGATTGGACATGGCAATTGGAGCCATGGTTTAGTTGTCATGAGCTGCTAAGCATTAGGTAATATGTTGGACTTGATGATCTCTGAGGTCTTTTCCAACCTGGTTGATTCTATGATTCTATGATAGTATGATTCTATGATTCTATGATAGTATGATTCTATGACAGTATCTGAAGGGGGCCTACAAGAAGGCTGGGGAGGGACTTTTCAGACTATCAGGGAGTGATAGGACTAGGGGGAATGGGATGAAGCTGGAGGTGGGGAGATTCAGGCTGGATGTGAGGAGGAAGTTCTTCACTGTGAGGGTGGTGAAGGCCTGGAATGGGTTGTCCAGGGAGGTGGTTGAGGCCCCGTTCCTTGCTGTGTTTAAGAGCAGGCTGGACGAGGCTCTGTCCAGCCTGATCTAGGGTAGAGTGTCCCTGCCCATGGCAGGGGGGTTGGAACTAGATGATCCTTGTGGTCCCTTCCAACCCTAACTGAAACTATGAAACTATATAAACTTAGCTTTTTAATGTTTTGCTTAATAACCTCATGAGATATTTTTTCTTGTTTTTTTTTCCACCTCTGTGTTAGGTATCACAGTATCACAGTATTGCTAAGGTTGGAAGAGACCTCAAAGATCATCGAGGTGAGTAGCTCAGTCCTTAAGATTATTTTTTCTAATCAGAAGAGAGATAGCACAGCTCTCTAGGGGAATGAACTGTGTTTTGTAAGGCAAGCAGCTATGAACTGCATGCTGCTTTGGCAATAAGGTCTTCACAGAAAGCACTTTTTCTTGTTAGGATGAATAAAGTTACAAAGATGATTCTTTCCACATTGCTCTCGTAAGTACTCACCTGGATTACTGCTTCCAGCTCTGGAGTACACAATACAGGAAGGATATGGACCTGAGGGAGTGGGTCCAGAGGAGGGCCATGAACATTATCAAGGGGTTGGAGCACCTCTCCTGTGAGGACAGGATGAGTGAGCTGGGGGTGTTCAGCATGGAGAAGAGAAGGCTCTGGGGAGACCTAATAACAGCCTTCCAGTACCTGAAGGGTCCTGTAGAGGCACTGTTTACAAAGGCCTGTAGGGACAAGATGAGAAGCATTGGTTTGAAATTACTTAAGAGTAGATTTAGATTGAAGTTAGGAACAACTTTTTTACCATCAAGGTAGTGGAACACTGGAACAGTTTGCTAAGGGAGGTATTTGAGGCCTCATCCTTGGAGATATTCAAAGCCAGGCTAAGCAAGGCTCTGGGCAACTTGATCTAACGGAGAACGTTCCTGCTTACTGCAGGGCGGTTGGACTGGATGACCTTTGGAGGTGCCTTCCAACCCAAACCATTCTGTGATTCTGTGAAACAAATGATGTATTTTCCCCACTGATTCTGATGGTGTAAAAAAAATACTGCCTGTGTAGTTAGCGTGCAGATTATGATGATGGGGTTCATTCCACCCAGGAAGGAAATCAGAAGTTTCTAGTGAACGTTAAGCCTATGAGAATAATAATGTGGCACAACAGCTTCTTGAGAAACCTCTTATTGTGATGTAGTTTGCTCTGACAAATGATGGCTATATTTGTCATTTTGCATTCTTGCTCTAGCAGTATCATTTATTCACTTTGTTCCTTGAGGGATTGCTGAGGTGTGAGAAATCTTGAGTGTATTTGGAAGGATTAGACTGTCAAAGGGTAAAGTTATCATTCATATGAATGTCATTCTTCATAGGATATATAAAATGTGAAATGTGTCAGGTGGCCCAGAGTGGAAAGAATCCACAGAGACTGCTGCAGAATCTGCTGCTGCTGCCCTAGCAGAGCTTCTTTAGCACAGCTGTAAAATAGATGGGGATAATGGGAGTGCCTTCAAATGCCGTAATAACAGCACACCAGTCCAGTTTCACATTATTCCACTTCACATTTAGATTGGATATAGAAATAGTTAAGATGAGCTACCAATACTCATATTGAAATCACAGGTCTATAATCAGCTGAACCAAATCTGAGCACCAGGCTGACCTAGAGAGAGAAAAAAATAATTACCTCTGAGTAGTAAAACCTTAGTTTGAGATTTGATAGCATGAAGATGATTTTTTCCTACATGCATTTATTGCACTCTTTGAGATGGCCTGGTGTTGGATTAAAAAAAATTAAAATTAACTGACTGCGTGATTCTCCATCTTTTAAAGTGCTGTATTGAATCAGGGTTTTGTTGTTTTCCTCATCAATTGTAGCAGAAGTGATAAAATGGATAAATGGTGCATCCTTTCATCCAGTTAATGATCTGAGGAAAGAAATATGTGAAGAGTTTTGAAAAATCACTCATTAGCTTCTGCGGTTCCACGACTGAAAGCATGGGGTGAAATGTGGAAGGCATACAATACACTGTGAAACACATCTCTGGTTAAACAAGGGCACTGTAAGCTTGATTTTTGTGTAGGCTTAAGCAGTGGCTTGTAAAAGTCATATGCACAGAGTCACAGAACATTACATGTTGGAAGGGACCTCCAGAGAGCATCAAGTCCGACTCCATGTCAAAGAAGGAGCACCTAGGGTAGTCTGCACAGGAGTGCATCCAGGAGAGTTTAAAATAGAGTAGAAAGAATGGAATGGAATGGAATGGAATGGAATGGAATGGAATGGAATGGAATGGAATGGAATGGAATGGAATGGAATGGAATGGAATAGAATAGAATAGACCAGACCAGACCAGACCAGACCAGGTTGGAAGAGACCTTCGAGATCATCGAATCCAACCTATCATCCAACACTACATAATCAACTAAACCATGACACCAAGCACCCTATCAAGTCTTGTCCTAAACACCTCCAGTGACAGCAACTCCACCACCTCCCTGGGCAGCACATTCCAATGTCCAATTACTCTTTCTATGAAGAACTTCTTCCTAACATCCAGCCTAAACCTCCCCTTGTGCAGCTTGAGACTGTGTCCTCTTGTTCTGGTTCTGTGTGCCTGGGAGAAGAGACCAACCCCAGCTGGCTACAACCTCCCTTCAGGTATTTGGACAGAGCAAAAATGTCTCCCCTGAGCTGCCTCCTCTGTCTCCAGAGAAGACGACTCCACAACCATCTTACAAGTTACATAAGAAGCATTTTCAAGCAAAGCACAGCTCACTCAGATCCTTGTTGTAGCTGAGGAATGTAGCTTGGTAATGCACTGAAAACTGCACAAGGATCATTGAAACATCAGTTCCCAAAGTCTCTTACATTGTACTTACTTTTTTCAAAGCAGTTACAGCTGCTCAAGCAATTCTGACAGATACACTGAGAAGGCATAAGCTTAATTCTTGCTCTTCCTGCCCTAATTCTTTGTGAAAGTTTTTCAAACATCTGAAACAAAACTCTGAATCAGAAGCCCCTGAACCGTAGTCAAAAATCAGGCTTAGAGGAAATCTGAACCCATTAGTGGGATGTTTCCCTCATCCCACAGCATTCTTCTTTCACACCTTGAGTTGTAGAATGAAGATATTTTTATGCTGCTGTCAGTTCTGCCTCACCAAGAGATCCCTGCATGGTTAACATCCTCTGGGGACCTGTTAGGCACTGCTCAGAATACTTTCAATGACTGAGGTTTCATCACTGCACATATGTGGCAACTTAGGTTATGTTAAAGTATTTATAACCTCCTCAAGATTTGTTGTTTTGAAATGGGTTTTTTTTCAACTTGATGTTCTGTAAGCATTCAATTTACCTGAAAGTGTTAAGGACATTATGAATTTTAGGAAAATATTCATGGAAAGCTGTTATTTCCATTTGAAAGCTGTGATTATTTTCTTCAGTGAAGATGTAGCCATGTTTATACTGCTAAGGGTTTGGGTTTTAGAATAGAATTAACCAGAGACCTTTGAGATTATCGACTTCAACTTATCATCCAACACTATCTAATCAACTAAACCATGGCACCAAGCACCCCAACCAGTTTCTTCCTAAACACCTCCAGTGATGTTGACTCCACCACCTCCCTGGGCAGCACATTCCAATGCCCAATTACCCTTTCTATGAAGAACTTCTTCCTAACATCCAGCCTGAACCTCCCCTGGAGCAGCTTGAGACTGTCCCTTTTTTCTGCTGCTGGTTGCCTTGGAAAGGAGACCACCCCCCACGTGCCTACAACCTCCCCTCATGTAGTTGTAGACAGCAAGACGGTCTCCCCTGATCCTCCTCTTCTCCAGGCTAAGCAATCCCAGCTCCCTCAGCCTCTCCTCATAGGGCTTGTGTTCCAAACTCCTCACCAACTTTGTTGCCCTTCTCTGGACACATTCCAGCAACTCAACATCTTTCCTAAACTGAGGAGCCCAGAACTGGACACAGGACTCAAGGTGTGGCCTAACCAGCGCTGAGTACAGGGGCACAATGACTTTCCTGCTCCTGCTGGCCACACTGTTCCTGATATAGGCCGGGATGCCACTGGCCTTCTTGGCCACCTGGGCACACTGCTGGCTCGTGTTCAGTCTACTCTCAACCAGTACCCCCAGGTCCCTTTCTGTCTGCCTGCTCTCCAGCCACTCTGACCCCAGCCTGTACGACTGCGTGGGGTTGTGGTCAATGTGTAGAACTCAGCACTTAGATGTGTTAAATCTCATGCCCTTGGACTCTGTCCAGCCTGTCAAGGTCCCTCTGCACAGCTCTTCTACCCTCTAACAGATCAACACCTGTCCCCAGTTTGGTGTTGTCTGCAAAGTTACTGATGATGGACTCAATCCCCTTGTCCAGGTCATCAATAAAGATGTTGAAGAGCATTGGACCCAGCACTGATCCCTGGGGCCCAGCACTGATCCCTGGGGCCCAGCACTGATCCCTGGGGCATACCACTAGTGCCTGGCTGCCAGCTGGATGTGGCACCATTCACCACCACTCTCTGAGCTTGGCCCTCCAGGCAGTTCCTAACCCAGGACAGAGTGCTGTGTCCAAGCCAGGGGCTGACAGCTTGGCCAGGAGTTTGCTGTGGGGGACAGTGTCAAAGGCCTTGCTGAAGTCCAGGTAGACTACACCCACAGCCTTCCCCACTTCCACCAGGCGGTCATCTTATCCTAGAAGGAGATCAGCTTGTCGAGGCAGGACCTGCACCTCCTAAATCCATGCTGGCTGGCAGGGGCATGTCCTTTTTCTCTGTTTCAGACCCTTGCGTGTGTATTCTGTTCTGGAAGTTAGGCTCCTCAGAGTGAAAGTTGTCCAAGAAATAAAGACATTAGCAAAAGTTATCATCCAAAGATAACAGGGGACAGTGAATGCTCTTTTTGATGTGTTACTCATATTCACAGAAGTTCACCCCTATGATTGATTTGGCTCCTTTGCAACATACCAGGAAAGATTAAATACCTTGCACCTCCTAAATAAATAAAGAGTTTCAGAGATTCAATATTTTCCCTAACTTTTGATCATTTGAGTCGTCTATGGAACAGGTGGTGGAAAAATCTATACCTGTCCTAACCTAGAAGGAAAAATCAAATTGAATTCAATTTAAAAGGTGTATCCAATAAACTAGTGGAGAATGATATCATAAACTGGAGGCACTGGAGAATCAGTTCAGGGTCCACAACTCCTAAAAGCCTCAATGATAAAGAATGAGGGTATTTATTTCTTTGACAGAGTCTAAGAAGACCAGAGTGAACAACTCAATCTTAATATGTCTATTAAGAAAGTTTGGAGAGTATCTTCCTCATGCCAGATGAATGCAAGAGATTATTAAAAGAAAAGCACAGCCATTTGCTTGGTGTGCCACAAAGAATATTTCAAATCACCTGAAGACTTCTCAGTGGGCCTGGAACTAGCTAAAGAATCTCTTGCAGCTGATTTTTGGCTTTATTGAAGTCATTGAACTATTTTGCAGTTATTAAAGTGATTGAATAGATACAGTCATGGTGTGATTAATTTCTATCTTTATAAATCTACTTACCCTAGGAGATTTATTTCCTTTCTGGTGTCAACAGCAGAAAATGCCTATGCTAGTGATTTCAGTCAAGTGAGGGTGTCAAAAGGTATGATTTCTGTTCTGCTGGAAGATGGATGGGTAAAGTTGCACAGAGCAAACTTATTATTTTGTCACTATAGGTATTGATTTGGTTCAGAGGCTGAAGTACAAGTGGTAGTTTTCCACTTTCAGGGAACAAAGATTAGCGCACGGAATGCCTTTGGATCAGCAATGTGAATGCATCTGAAGCAGTGTGCCAGTAAAATGCTGCTCGTGTATATGAGGTGCTTAATAGGGCTGTTACATAGCTATGGCTGCATTTGCATTAGAGAGATCATAGCACACTATTAGTGTTGGATGGCCAGCTTAGCTGCTCAGTCTGTGACACTAATAACTTTACAGCTGTGGCTATAAACTCTCAAGCTGCTTATAACCTCTTCTCCATTGTCATCTCTCTTCAGCAAATATCTAGCTATCTAAAGCTGAGTGTAAAACCCATCTCTAGAAGTGTTTTTTTTTTTGCCTTGATGAGGTTTGAAGTTTTTTCCTTAAAGATCAAAAGGCATGGACTTGGTCTTGATGGAAGGTTTTGCAGTTACTAAGACCTGACTGATTTTAAAATTTATTGGTTTGTTTTGATTTGGGGTTTTTTGGGTTTTTTTTCAGTTTTGTCATGGGGTTAAGCACTGGAAGTCTTAACCACATAGACAGAAAGTCCTCCAGGGGCTAGACAGTCCAGGAGGTCGACCCAGGAAATTGTAATTAGAATAGAATAGAATTAACCAGGTTGGAAAAGACCTTCGAGATCATCTAGTCCAACCTATCACCCAACACCATCCTATCAACTAAACTATGGCACCAAGTGCCTCATCCAGGCTCTTCCTAAACACCTTCAGTGATGGTGACTCCACCACCTCCCTGGGCAGCACATTCCAATGGCCAATAACTCTTTCTGTGAATAACTTCTTCCTAACATCCAGCCTAAACCTCCCCTGGCACAGCTTGAGACTGTGTCCTCTCGTTGTGGTGCTGGTTGCCTGGGAGAAGAGACCAACCAAGAGGCCATGTTGCATATCTGATAATACATCACCCAACACCATCTAATCAACTAAACCATGGCACCAAGAGCCCTATCCAGTCTCTTCATTTAAGAAGAGACCTCCAGTGATGGTGACTCATGTTATTCAATCCCATAATTCTGCTATCTCTTTATAAGCAGGCTGTATGATTTGTTCTCTCTCTTTTCTCACTCCTTTCAGTTCTACAGAGGGAGTTCCTATGTGGTGACATGGGGGGAGTAGGTATTTTTGTGGCTTTCAGACTAATTTTTCCTGAGAAGTTTCAGCCTTTTTGAACCTAATGGAAGTGAGACAGTGGGAGGAGGGTGAGGAGAAAAGGAGCACTTGGGGTTTGTGGTTTAGTCTGGTTGGGGGAAGGCTTTTGTTTGTTTTTTTTTTTATGTATATGTATTAAGTGTTAATGATTCATCTGTTCTGTCTTTTCCTGTATATTTTTGAATACAGTGCTGTATTTCTCTCCAGTTCAACAGGAGCCTCTTTTCTTTACTCTTATGGGAACATAAAATTATTTCTGTCCACTCTTTAAAAGAAAACACAACATTCTTTGCACTTTCAGTGCTTTCAGACATCAAAAATTCAGTGCCTGTGTTATCACAGAATCACAGAATTTCAGAGGCTGGAAGGGAGCTCAAAAGATCACCCAGTCCAACCCCTCTGGCAGAAGCAGGGTCACCTACACCAGACTACACAGGAACACATCCAAGTGAGTTTTGAATATGTCCAGAGAGGGAGACTCCACAACCTCCCTGGGCAGCCTGTTCCAGTGTTCTGTCACCCTCGCAGGGAATAAGTTTTTCCCCATATTTACATGAAACTTCCTATGCCTCAGCTTCCACCACTGTCCCCTTGTGCTGTCATTGGGCACCACTGAGAATAGCCTTACTCCATCCTCTTGGCACTCACCCTTTACATATTTATAAATATTAATGAGGTCACTTCTCAGTCTCCTCTTCTCTAAACTAAAGAGCCCTCAGCTCCCTCAGTCTGTCCTCAGAAGGAAGATGTTCCACTCCCTTAATCATCCTCATGGTTCTGTGCTGGACTCTTTCAAGCAGCTCACTGTCTTTCTTGAAAGAGGGGCCCAGAACTGGACACCATATTCCAGATGCAGCCTCAGCAGTGCAGAGCAGAGGGGGAGGATGTGTTATGTGATACTCTTTGCTAACAATGATATTTCACAATATACATGAATTAAGAAATCTTTCTTCCTAGTTAGAAGAGCCAGCTAACTTCATTCTTTTAACATACTTTTTAAAGCTCACATCAAGGGATCATACATCTGAGGAATTTATTAATGTTACATGCAGAAGTGAAAGCTCTTCTCAGTCTTTAATTAACCAAGTGTGAATTCAAAGTTTCAGACATTTAGATTTGTAATGTTCTTATTTCCTATAAGCAGGTTGTATAATATAACTGCAGCTCTGCTCCAGGCCAAAGGCTGTCTCAGTAGATCATCTCCATGAATGACAACTGGAAGCACCAAGGAAAACCACAGAAGAAACAGTTAAAGTAGGGACTAAGTGTTTCTGGTTATCAGCAGTTTTTTAGGGTGTAGTCCAGAAGGGAAATCACATCCTGGGCTGCATCAAAAGATGCATTGCCGAGAGATCCAGAGAGGTGATTCTGCCACTTTGCTCTGCTCTGGTGAGACCTCACCTGTAATGCTAGGTACAAGCATGGAGTCCTCAATATAGGAAGGACATGGACCTGATGGAGTAGGTCCAGAGAAGGGCCATGAGAACGATCAAGGGGTTGGAGCACCTCTGCAACGAGGACAGTCTGAGGGAGGTGGAGGTGTTCAGCATGGAGAAGAGAAGGCTGTGGGAAGACCCAACGGCAGCCTTCCAGTACCTGAAGGGAACCTACAATAAGAACAGAGAGAGACTGTTTGCAAAGGCCTGCAGTGATAGGATGAGTGGCAATGGCTTTAAGCTGGAGAAGAGAAGATTTAGATTGGATGTTAGGAACAAGTTCTTTACTATGAGGGTAGTAAACCAGGCTGCCCAGGGAGATGGTTGGGGCCCCTTCTCTAAAAATATTCAGAGTGAGCTCGACAAGGCCCTGGGCAGCCTGGAGCAGTTGGGGATGTCCCTGCTGACTGCAGAGAGGTCAGACTGGAGGACCTTTGGAGGTCCCTGCTGGCCCAGACCATTCTATGATTCTGAGCTTTCATTTCACATCAGATATTGATCCTAATACTCATTTCTTATCTCTTTTGTGTCTTTACCTAATCCCTTCCTGATATTCTTTATCTTGGTAGGTTTCACAGGAAATACATGGAAGGATATGAGCATAGTTAATAATCTCTTTTCACTGTGAGAATTGCCTGTTTACTACAATTCTTTACTGTCTTTTAAATCAGCATTCAATTAGAAATTTAATTTCTTTATACTACAACACTTCAATTGCTTTATTGTTTTGGTGAGTCATATCATCAAAGTCTTTCAGAAGACCAAGTGTGTTATATCAGCTCCACAACCTAGATGAAAATGTTTGCTGGGACACTAGAAGAAAGACACTGCAAAGTGTCACATCCCTATGTTAACTCCCCTTAGTATGATAGAACACTGTTGGCTACCTAGGATGTCTGTACTAACTGTTATAACTCTTATCAGATAGGTTAGTGCAAAAATCAGGGTTTCACAGCTGCACTTTGCAGGTTCAGCTCTGAAACTATGCTTAAATACAAATGTGGCATTTGCCACCTTTCATGTCTCTGACACCAAATTTGCTTTAGACAGGGAAACTGCTGTTTAACCTGGTGTTATGACTGAACACAGACATCAGATTGTTGCAGAACTGCCTGATCCTATTGACTGGCTGTTGTTCAATTTGTTGAATTTTGGTTTGTGCTTTGTATGACTTTTAGTTGGTTTAAAATCTCTGAGCCTCCGCTGACTGTGGGTCCCTACCCAGGTTTGATGTGAAAACTGTCTTACCACAGCTAGGAAGATCAATATAACTAAGTCCTTTAGCTTTTCTAAAGTAGCCTTAGCCTCACTGATTTGCCCTTTTACTTCTTGATCATTATCAGCCCTTCTTCCTTTTTATTTTCACAGAATCACAGAATTGTCAGGGTTGGAAGGACTTCAAGAATCATATAGTTTCAACCCCACTGCCATGGGTAGGGACACTTTCCACTAGATCAGGTTGCCCAGAGCCACATCCAGCCTGGCCTTAAAAACCTCCAGGGATGAGGCTTCCACCACCTCCCTGGGCAAGCTGTGCCAGTGTCTCACTACCCTCATGGTGAAAAACTTCTTCCTAACATCCAATCTGAATCTAACCATTTCTAGTTTTGTTCCATTCCCCCTTGTCCTATCCCTCCCTGATACCCTAAAAAGTCCCTCCCCAGTTTTCTTGTAGCCCACTTCAGATACTGGAAGGCCACAATTAGGTCTTCTCAGAGCCTTCTATTCTGCAGACTGAACAGCCCCAACTCTCTCAGCCTGTCCTTATAGGAGAGGTGCTCCAGCCCTCTGATCATCCTCGTGGCCCTTCTCTGGACATGTTCCAGCACACCAAAATCTTTCTTGTAATAGGGGCTCCAGAACTGGACACAGTACTCCAGGTGGGGTCTCACGAGCATGGTGTGGGGGGAGAATCACCACTCTCAACCTGCTGGCTACACTTCTAGGTTGTAAGAAGGGAGATTTTTATGATTCATGCCATAACAACTGGTAAGTTGCTCCTTAGCCCTTTGGGCTATCCTGTTGTGATATTCGATGTGTACTGCTAGAAATTAAGTTGTTCACCACCTTCCTATTCTATAGCTCCCTGAATATATCTTTCTGATATCTAGTAGTGTTGTCTTCAGCATTATTTTGTTTTCCTTCCAAGGAATAGAAAGGGAAGAAGCGAAAGGAAGTGGTAGAGGGGAAGCATGTACCAATTTCAGCGTCTAGATGTTATGTCTTTAAATGATCTCCATGTCCTCTGCAGGCATTTTACATATTTAACTGCTCCATTTTTTATGGAATTGAATTACTCTTGTGTGCAGTTTCTCTCTTTGAGTGCTAAAGATTGAGTGCTTCGTGAACTTTGTCATTTCACACAGCAAGCAAGCAAGACTCCATGTACTTCCTGATGGCATCTTTCATGTCTGTGTTCTTAATTAGATTCCCAGTGGTGTCTATGTCTCATCTTATTGGCTGAAATGCTTGTCTTCAGGGGAGCATGCCTGGAGCAAGAGGCTGTATCTATATTCTGATGTCAAAATCTGGTGTAGCTTTTTAGATCTCATCTTAACCTCAGTCCTTCTAGAATTAAGCTTCACGTCAGGAGCTGAACGCTTCCAAAGTACCGTCTGTCATATTTAATATCTAGGACACGTTGCACCATTTTGGCTTCCAACGTCATGCACTTCACTCTAGTGTCTCTGATGGAAAAAGATGAATGAACTTTGCAGAAAGGACAGAGGGATACTGTACTGGCAATGTCTGAATATAATTTAATTTCTAAAGGCAGAGGTACAGAATAAGTGTTCTCAGACAAATGAATCACCAGCTGCTAGATATGACTACGCTTGAGCTGCTAGCCTGTGATAAACTCAAAGTGGGTTTATTGAACCAATAACAATTGGCCACAGCTGTTTGGGCTAGAGTGTGCATAAGCTCAGATAATGTTGTTCAGGGGATAAACAGGGTCAAAACTACAGTTGCATTGCGATGTTTGATCATACGCTTGCCGATTCAGAGCTGGAGATTTTCTATAGCCCTGAAGCAGCAGATTTACAGCTGCTGTGTTTATGGCTGCTTTTACAAACAGCTTTCATTGACAATGGGTTCCACAATTTAATCACAATACGAAAAAAACTTGACTTTCATCAGCAGAGCATTTTGTCATCTTTTTGTATAGTTGAATATTTCTTTGTCTTGGGGAAGGAGAACACAAATTTTGCTGGAAATTATTTCGCGTTCTTTATGCCATTACGTTTATTGTCGCCATCTACATTTATTGTCACCACCTTCATCCTTTTCTTTAGCATATCCAGCCCTTGTACTTTTCAATCATCTTTTTTTCTCAGATCCTTGGCCATATCTATCACTTTCCATTGAGTGTTTTATTAAGTTTTGCTTCCTTTTAAAGCGGTATAAAGAATGTATGATTAAATCTCAGGAAACTACTGCAAGTGAAATAAGGGAATGGCATTCTCATCTGTTGGGGAAGCAGCTACAGCAAAGGTGAGGAAAGAGACATATGAGTAGAGAAAAGTTCAGGTAGGAAAAATATCCAACCTTGTGTGTTATCTGCCAGATATTCCTTACTTCTTTGGGATTTAGTCTCGATGCTGTTTTTAGCAAGAACAACTCTGTTAGAAGCCTGCCCCTTCCTTTTTGTTATCACTGCTGCATAAATTCATAGATTAGTAACCTCACATCTTTAAATTGAAGACCTAAAATCAGATGACCTGAATCAGAGAGACTAGTAAAAGTTTGGGTTATTTTTCCCTTTGGTACTCGAATGAGTAGTTTGATACCTTTGAAATTCTAGCTTTGATTTGCTTAAGATTAAGTAGGACACCCCAAGCCAATTAGGAAATCGAATCCAGGTTGTCTTTGTTCAAAGCTAGCACTGAAATATCTATTCCATTTCTGCATCCCAGAAAATATGCAAATTCAGAGACTCCTGTTCTGCCTTCCCTTTTTTTGGCTGTATTATTTAATCATGCAGAGGGCAATATAAACAGTGACATTTCAGAAAACACTCCTTTTAGTCACACAATTACAGGTAGATAATGCTCACAGTTTCTTTGCACTAATCTCCTATTCATAGTATCATAGTATCAGTTAGGGTTGGAAGGGACCACAAGGATCATCTAGTTCCAACCACCCTGCCATGGGCAGGGACACCCCACACTAGATCAGGCTGGCCAGAGCCTCATCCAGCCTGGGCTTAAACACCTCCAGGGATGGGGCCTCAACCACCTCCCTGGACAACCCATTCCAGGGTTTCACCACTCTCATGGGGAAGAACTTCCTCCTCACATCTAGCTTGAATCTCCCCACCTCCAGCTTCATTCCATTCCCCCTAGTCCTATCACCACCTGATGTCCTGAGAAGTCCCTCCCCAGCCTTCTTGTAGGCCCCCTTCAGATACTAGAAGGCCACAATGAGGTCACCTCAGAGCCTTCTCTTCTCCAGACTGAACAGCCCCCAACTCCTTCAGTCTGTCCTCACAGGAGAGGTGCTCCAGCCCTCTGCTCATCCTCGTGGCCCTTCTCTGGACACCTTCCAGCATGTCCATATCCCTCTTGTAGTAGGGGCTCCAGAACATTGAAAAGGTTTTAAAATCTGTTTTAATAATCATTATTATGGCAGGTTTGGGGGAGTTTGGGGGCTTTTCTTTGGTGGTATTTTTTATTGGGTTGGGTTTGGGTTTTTTTTTTGGTTGGTTGGTGGGTTCTTTTTTTCTTGTTCCTTTTCTCTCTACTGAGCATACAACTTCTCTTCCTTTCATGTAGTGTTTTTCCTTTTGGAACCCCCACTTCTGCAAAATCTGTGTAAATCCCTTTTTCATTGCATAAAGAATGGTTTCCATAAGTGCAGGAAAATAAACCAAATCCATTTGTACTTACCTTAATATTCATAAAAGCTTAGCTTGCTTTTCTCCCCCACTCTATTTTGGGCCTAATTAAAGTCGCAGTGCCCCCCCCCCCCCCAGGCTATTAAATTGCTCACAGTCTCTTTTGAGTCCTGATGTGCCATTTCATTGACATTTTGGAATTAGTTCAGAGATCACAACTGCCAAAACCCTTTGATCACACAGAGCTGGCCCTCCTGCTTCTGTTGCTGTGCAGAGCATTCATAGCCACAGCTGCTCAAAATGAGATCAGCCAGCTTACTCTCTGGGCTCTCCACAAGCTTGAGCCTCTAGGTGTTCTTCCACCTGCTCTTCCCTGAGTAAAGCATTACACAATGGCCAAAGGAGCACCAAGTGAGGTGCCCTGGCTCTTGCCTTCAGCCCAGTGCAGCTCCAGTCAGAAGAATCACAGAACTGTCAATATCTGACTTTCCTTTCCATCCAGGAGCTGGGCACAAGAGGAATCTGTTCCATTACTGATTAACTGTTATGTATCTAGTAAAAAGAGACAGCTTTGTGTCCATTCTGCTGTTCTTTTTGTCCTATCTAACATAAAAACCACATTGACTGTAACTAAGTAATAGCTTATATGTGCTAAATAAATGATGCATTGATGTCCTAAACCTGTTTTGCACTTGAATTTTATTTATTTATGGAAAGATATATGTTACTGATGACAATAAGTGAATTGGTAGATGCATGTTAAATATTGCTTGTGCACAAGTACATGAAACCTACTACCTCCTGATTTTAACCAAACAGTCACTGAGCAATCTAACAACTATATGTAAATTACCTACAATTATACCTTTAGTATCAAACAAAATGAAACACTGCATTGAAAGGCTTATAATGAATTTGTGTAATTAGAATTTATGGTGTGATTTATATTTCACAGACTTCTGACACAGAATCACAGAATGTTAGGGGTGGGAAGGGATCTCAAAAGCTCATCCAATCCAACTCCACTGCCAGAGCAGGATCACCTATATCAGATCACACAGGAGCACATCCAGGTGGGTTTTGAATATCTCCAGAGAGGGAGACTTCACACCACCTGGGCAGCCTGTTTCAGTGTTCCATCCCCTTCACAGTGAAAAAATGTTTCCTCCTGTTTCCATGGAACTTCCTATGCCTCAGCTTCCACCCATTGCCCCTTGTCCTGTCACTGGGCATCACCTAGCAGAGCCTGGCTCCATCCTCTTGGCACTCACCCTTTACATATCTATAAACATGACTGAGGACAGCCCTCAGGCTCCTCCTCTCCAAGCTAAAGAGCCCCAGCTCCCGCAGTCTCTCCTCATAAGGAAGATGTTCCACTCCCTTCAGCATCTTGTGGCTCTGCACTGGACTCTTTCAAGCAATTCGCTGAGGTCCTTCTTGAACTGAGGGGCACAGAAGTGGACACAATATACCAGATATGGCCTTACCAGGGCAGAGTAGAGGGTGGGGAGAACCTCTCTCAACCTACTAACCTCACCCCTTCTAATCCACCCCAAAATGACATTGGCCTTCCTGGCCACAAGAGCACATTGCTGGCTCATTGTCAACCTTCCATCCACTAGGACCCCCAGGTCCTTTTCCCCTTCACTGCACTCCAAAAGGTCAGTCCCCAGCCTATACTGATCCATGCCATTGCTCTTTCCCAGGTGCAAGGCTCTACACTTGCCCTTCTTGAATTTCACTCAATTTCTCCCTGCCAAACTCTCAGCCTGTCTAAGTCTCCTTGAATGTCAGCACAACTCTCTTGGTGCGTCAGCCACTCCACCCACACATCTTGAGTATTTTTCCTCCAAATCATAGAATCATAGAATCAATGAGGTTGGAAGAGACCTCAAAGACCATCAAGTCCAACCTGTCACCACAGACCTCGTGACTACTAAACCATGGCACCAAGTGCCACATCCAATCCCCTCTTGAACACCTCCAGGGATGGTGACTCCACCACCTCCCTGGGCAGCACATTCCAATGGCCAACAATTCTCTCAGTGAAGAACTTACTCCTCACCTCCAGCCTAAACTTCCCCTGGTGCAGCTTGAGACTGTGTCCTGTTGTTCTGGTGCTGGTTGCCTGGGAGAAGAGACCAACCTCCACCTGGCTACAACCTCCCTTCAGGGAGTTGCAGAGAGCAATACTCTGAGCCTCCTCTTCTCCAGGCTAAACAATCCCAGCTCCTTCAGCCTCTCCTCATAGGGCTGTGCTCAAGACCTCTCACCATCCTCGTTGTCCTTCTCTGGACACATTCAAGAGTCTCAAAATCCTTCTAAATTTCAACCTCTACAACGTTTTCAAAAGAAACAAACAGCAAAGCCTGGTGGAAAATGCTACTAAATATATTGCCTCATGTGGGCACATTTGAGCCATTTGTAGTACTAATGGCCCACTGTTTGACAAGTAGTTACTCCCTTCCCTGGATGCAGCCTATTACCATCCAGAGCTGATACTTGTCCCACAAGACTTGTTCATTATTTTTTATGTTTGTGCTAGTTAATTTGGTTTTGTTGACATGAATTTAATGCTAGGGGCTATGAACACCAAGGGCCCCACAGAGTTAGGGTGCAGTTTATGAAAGGCTCTCTAACTGCTATCTCAGGAACTTCAGATTGCTTTATGTGCTATTTCTGTTCCTCTGCCTTTCGAATGTCTATATTAACAGATCATCTAATCATTTCAACTCACATTTCAGTAATTAGCTCTTTCTTGTTCAGGCACATTAACTTGTTTTCTCTACTTTCATTTCTCAAAAGAGTTTAGGAATGCATCAAGTGCAGACCCTGCAGTTGTTTCCAGTGTGCAATAATAGAATCCCCACCCATATGATATATTTCCTGTACCTGATGACTTGCTATGTCCCTATTTCTTTTTTTCCTTTGCCCTCCTAACCTTTTCTCTCTCTCTTTTTTGCTTTCTACTGGCTCTGGCTCTCTCTTTTCTGCTGGCATGATAGTTTTAGGCTATGCCTTTAAAATTTTTCACAGATCTTGAGCAGAAAAGTAGTAAAATGTAAGTGATCATCATGTTGAGGTGGAACCTCCTGTGTTGTAGTTTATATTCATTGCCCCTTGTCTCATCACAGGGTGCAACTGAGCAGAGTCTGTCCCCTCCCTCTTGGCAATCAGCCCTCAGATATTTAGAAACATTTATTAAATCCCCTCTCAGTCTTCTCTTCTCCAGCAGTCTCTCAGCCTCTCCTCACATGCTCCAGTCCCTCAATCATCTTGGTAGCCCTGTGACTGGACTTTCCCATCCACACTTAACAAGCCACTCTCTGTATAAAGTCTTTGTATCTCACCTTTTCATTTAGCCTTCAAAAGAATCACAGAATCGATTTGTTGGGAAAGACCTCTAAGACCACTGAGTCCAACCATCAACCTAAGACCACCATGGACATTAAACCATGTCCCCAAGTGCCATATGCTGCCATCCCTTGAACACCTCCAGGTATGGTGACTCCACCACCACCCTAGACAACCCATTTGAATACCTGACCATCCTTTCAGTAAAGAAATTTTTCCTAGTACCCAATGTAAAACATTCCTGGCACAATTTCAGCCATTTCCTCTCGTTGTATCACCTGATGTGAATTAGACCATTTGAAACCTTTATGTGATCAGTTTTAAACAGCTCTGAACTGGGCAGAAGTGTTCAGGAGAGGAAGTCCACTGAGATTGCAGCACTAAGGAGGGTGTAGCATTGTAACAAATAGATTTTCTGGGGTATATTTAGCCAAGGTTAGTCACAAAGATGGTCTTTGGTCATGGGCATAGTAGGGGTATGGTGTCTGCATAGGTGCCTTTATTTGCCAGTGTGATTGGATATATGGGACTGAGGGATACACAGGTGAAAGGCAGATTCTTGTCTCTGCTGTAGGTGAGGACTTCAAGGTTGCATTTTTATGTGCATGATGCTGCATTCACTTTGTATCTCCACTATTCGGATTTTGAGGTATTTTGCTACAATCTCTATACAAATAACATCACAATTTGATTAGAAAGTTTTACTGCATTCCTTTGGTGCAAGGCATGGAAGGAAACTAAGGCATTTTAAGCAAGTATTCAAAGTAAGCAACCTTTAGTAAGCAACCAAAATCCCAGTAGATGGAGCATATGTCACAGGAATGATTCCCTGTGCAGAACACCTCTGCTGTTCCAGTTGCTGATTGACTGCGTGGATGGGTTTGCTGGATCGTTTGGGGTTTGGTTTTTTTGAGTGGTGGTGACAGAGTAAGAGAAGAAAATTTGGTAAAATCAGAGAATGAAAGCTGAAAAGGATGCAGGAGATGTGATTCTCACCGTGTAGCTTCCCTGCCTACTCTTACTTGCAGCTATCAGCTTCCAGTGGTGAAGAAGGCTGTGTCACAAGGAGGAGGCTGCACCCATAGCTTTGTAGCATGGGCAACCTGTGCAAAGGTCTGCTCCTATGCAGAGGTTCCCTCCACAAAACTACATCCTGGTCTGGTCTATTCTATTCTATTCTATTCTATTCTATTCTATTCTATTCTATTCTATTCTATTCTATTCTATTCTACTCTAGTCTATTCTATTCTATTCCTATTCTATTCTATTCTATTCTATTCTATTCTATTCTATTCTATTCTATTTAATTCTATTCTATTCTATTCTTGCCCTATGAAATGGGAGGATGATGCAAAAGTTCCATCACCTTTGAGGAAAGTAACAGCTCCTTTTCTTGCCACCAAAAAAATAGGGAAAAAAACTTGAATGGGATGGAAGAACTATGCTGGGAAATAGTTTATTATTAATGGGGAAGAGGAAGGAAGACAAAAATACTGAAGAGACTGAAGGAAGCAGACATTCAGCAGTGAAGTAGGGGTACTTTAGCTTTGACTCAAAAGGGTGTCCATAAGAATGTAATTATGTAAATGTCAAGAAGGCTAGAAGTGGGTTTAATGTTGTACATTAAGATATATATTAATAATATGATGAATTAGGAACAGAAAGGCCTATACTCAATATCATGAAAAACGTTCTGACAGGAAGACACATTAGGCTGTGGAATAGTTTTCCATAGGGAAGCCATCACTTAAGGGCTTTTTCTTCCATCAGAAAGTTCCTCAATTCTAGGAAGATTCACATCCAGCTCTTCATGTCCAAATGGAAAATTAAACAAGAGAGTTAATTTAAGCAGGTCCCTGAGTCCCTCAATAATTTTAAGGAAATTCAGTTACAACCTCTTATCAAAATATCCCTTGCTGGGGCTAAGAATAGACCCCTGTATATCTATTTTATCAAGTTCTGTTTAAAAAATAATTTTATTTAATAAATTAAAAAAAAACAAAGTGTAGAATAGAATAGAATAGAATAGAATAGAATAGAATAGAATAGAATAGGTTGGAAGAGACCCTCAAGATCATCGTGTCCAGCTTATCATCCAACACCATCTAATCAACTAAACCATGCAACCAAGCACCCCATCAAGTCTCTTCCTGAACACCTCCAGTGATGGTGACTCCACCACCTCCTCGGGCAGCACATTCCAATGGGCAATCACTCTCTCTGTATAGAACTTCCTCCTAACCTCCAGTCTAAACCTCCCGTGGTGCAGCCTGAGAGTGTGTCCTCTTGTTCTGGTACTGGTTGCCTGGGAGAAGAGACCAATCTCTGCCTGTCTACAACCTCCTTTCAGGTAGTTGTAGAGAGCAAGAAGGTCACCCCTCAGTCTCCTCCTCTCCAGGCTAAGCAACCGCAGCTCCCTCAGCCTCTCCTCATAGGGCTTGTCTTCCAAACCCCTCACCAGCTTTGTTGCCCTTCTCTGGACACACTCCAGCAAGTCAACATCCTTCCTAAACTGAGGAGCCCAGAACTGGACACAGGACTCAAGGTGTGGCCTAAACCAGTGCAGTGTACAGGGGCAGAATGACCTCCCTGCTCCTGCTGGCCACACTGTTCCTGATGCAGGCCAGGATGCCATTGGCCCTCTTGGCCACCTGGGCACACTGCAGGCTCATGTTCAGCCTATCATCGACCAGCACCCCCAGGTCCCTTTCTGCCTGGCCGCTCTCCAGCCACTCTGACCCCAGCCTGTAGCACTGCCTGGGGTTGCTGTGGCCAACGTGCAGCACCCGGCACTTGGATGTGTTCAATCTCATGCTGTTGAGAACATTCTCCAGATTTTGATCTGAGTCCTTCTGTGATTTTTCTGTCACACACTTTGCCACTCTGCAAAATTCTGACTGTATCTTTGGGGGTGGAAAAAGAAACAGAGAGATGCATAAACTGTTTAAAGTCTGAAATACTGTGTAAAGTGCAGCTTGCACGGCCTTTCAGAGCTCTGGGTTCGAAAGAACAGCTACACATTTCATTGCAGAGGCACAGCTGCATTTCCAGGTTGCCTATATCAGTGATCTGCGTGAGGCAGAAAGCAAACTCAGCCTCAAGTCTGCCATCATCTCTCAGCTCTAGTCTTGGAGACAAGGTGTCTGTTTCTGTTATGATGATGAAAACGTTGGCCTTTGAAGCAATGGGGCATATCCAGAGGTGTGGAAACCTCAGGGTGAAAAGCAGCCTTTGCCAGAAAGCTGAGAGTTTTGAATGCCAACTTTCCCTGAAGTTTTCATTCTTTCCTTTATTTGGCCTAACCTTCCTGATGAATGATTTTGACTGATTGTTTCAGTTTTCAAATAAAGCATGAGGAGTATTTTCTGATGTCACTGTCATTAGCATTGTGGTTTGGGCTTGGGGCAAGACAATTTTTAAGATCTATTGTTCTTTTCACTGCAGCCATGAAAGGAAGGGTACTTAGTGCACTAGCCTTGGTCTGGAAAATGAGGATTTAATTAACTTCTCTGTCATAAGTTATCTGTATGGGATTAGGCACCTTGAGATACAAAGAGATTTTTCAGTAATGTGCACGAGGACTGAAAAGTGGAAGACAGCACTTTGAGAAAGATCTGCACAAAGAAGAATATATCATGACATAGCCTCCTGCATGTTCATCTCCTGTTCTATGAAATCTTGAGTAATTTACTCAAATCTCACTTTATTTAGAAGGATATTTAATGCCTATATTAAGACTGTGTCCAGCAGACCAGGAAGGTTCTCCTCCCCCTCTGTTCTGCCCTGGTGAGATCTCACCTTGAGTACTGCATTCAGTTTTGGGCTCCCCAGTTCAAGAGGGACAGGGATCTGCTGGAGAGGGTCCAGCAGAGGGCTATGAGGATGTTTAGGGGACTGGAGCACTGCTTGGTGAGGAGAGGCTGAGGGACCTGGGGCTTTTTAATTTGGAAAAGGGAAGACACAGAGGGGATTTAATAACTGTTTATAAATAGCCGAGGGCTGGGGGTCAGGAGGAGGGGACAGGCTCTGCTCACTTGCTCCCTGGGATAGGGCAAGGAGCAATGGATGTAAGCTGCAGTACAGGAGGTTCCACCTCAACACAAGGGGGAACTTCTTTCCTGTAAGGGTCACAGAGCACTGGAACAGGCTGCCACAAGAGGTTGTGGAGTCTCCTTCTCTGGAGACTTTCAAGGCCCTTCTGGATGCATTGCTCTGTGACCTGAGCTAGGTTGTATGGTCCTGCTCTGGCAGGGGGGTTGGACTCAACGATCAATTTGGGTCCCTTCCAACCCCTGACATCCTGTGATCCACCTGAGTGTTACTGTAGAACAATTTGACATGATATGTAACAGCTAAAGTGCAGAGGGGAGGGGACAGATAATTGATATATCCATATATATACTTTTAATATATATCCTTATATCTATATCCTTTATATTTCTATCTATATCCTTTTAAAATGATAATATATATATCCTTATAGATATACACACACATATATAAACCTTATATATATATATATCTATCTCCTTTTATATATATCTATGTTCTTTAAATTGCTTTGTTTAGCTTTCTTCTCTTTTGGCAAGCCAGAAGCTACTTGACTTGCTCCTCTATGTCCATTCACAATTTTCACTGGATGGTATGTACTGCAACCTAAATGACTTGAAAAAGACTAAGTCAAACAAGCAAGTTTAACTTCTCTGAGTAAGTGAGCTGTACTGAGCTGCAGGCGTTGGGAGAGTTTCAGCTGAACTTTTCCTCATCAATAAGTCTGTAATTTTTTTGCTAAGAAGCTTTGCCTGGAAACCCTCTTGGGGTTTGCTAAATGAATTTAAAGCAATATAGATACCTTCCAAATCCCTTAACAGAACTCACAAGTAAGCCAAATAAGCTGGGAAAAAAAAAATCTCTAAGCAGGGAATAGTAAATCTTGTTGAATTAATGAAACCTGAAAAAAGTCTGAATTCTCTGGCTGCTTTTAGCCTGACTCAATAACAGCCTCTGAGCAAGTAACTTAGAAAAGACAATGGAAAGTGGACTGGCCAGCTGCAAAACATTGGCTGACTGCAATAACTTAAGCAATACAAATATAAGAAAGGCAAAGGCAGCAAACTGTGAGATGAGGTGTTTCAATCTGGCAGTCAACCATAAGGTCCCAGAAAACCTGAGTATAAGAAAAGAAAATAGCATTTTTCAAGGTGTGTAAACCCAGAATCACCAAGGTTGGAAGAGACCTCAGAGATCATCAGTCCAACCTGTCACCACAGACCTCATGACTAAATCACGGCACCAAGTGCCACATCCAATGCCCTGTTGAACACCTCCAGGGATGGTGACTCCACCACCTCCCTGGGCAGCACATTCCAACAGCTAACAACTCTCTCAGTGAAGAACTTTCTCCTCAGCTCAAGCCTAAATTTCCCCTGGCACAGCTTGAGACTGTGTCCTCTTGTTCTGGTGCTGGTTGCCTGAGAGAAGAGACCAACCCCCCTCCTGGCTATCTGGTGGGGTCCAGCACTCTGCTGTTCTTTGCCCCCTGCTCAGGGGTCCCTTCCAACCCTGACAATTCTATGATTTTTCTCGGCATATTTAATATTTATGGGATAGAATCAAACACCTTCCCAAAACCACTGTTTGAGTATTAGATACTTAAACAGAAGCATTCCTAGACAGTAAAGTTTTCATTTTCTTGAGATAAAATAAGTGTTTAAGCCCAGGCTGGATGAGGCTCTGGCCAGCCTGATCTAGTGTGAGGTGTCCCTGCCCATGGCAGGGGGGTTGGAACTAGATGATCCTTGTGGTCCCTTCCAACCCTGACTGAAACTATGAAACCATGAAAATAAGATAAAATAATGATCAAATAAGAGGATAAAGTATTTGTGCTTGATGTTGGTCTAGAGTTAGTTCTTTCTCCAAAAGCAAGATTGTCTTATAATTTAAAATGGGCTCTGCAATAAAATTGCTACTCTTGCAAAACCCTCCTCTGTGTTTTTGGAGTTATTTAAACAGTTCTGACCTTCACAGACTGACTATGAGTAATTGCTTGGTTTATTTTCCTTGGAAATGAAAATGTATTACTGTATAATTTCCAAAGCATCCAATATCATTACTCTCAGGTTTATTTCCCTGTTAATATGAATCACATACTTTTTGCCTTTTGGAAAAACCCTTCAAAATACTTGGGTTTCTGAATTCAGGGAAGTATTTCAGATCCCCTGATAAACTTGGGTTTTGCTGTTGATCCTGATTGGAACTTTTCATTGGGTCTGAGAATGGGATGGGATGGGATGGGATAGGATAGGATAGGATAGGATAGGATAGGATAGGATAGGATAGGATAGGGTAGGGTAGGGTAGGATAGGATAGGGTAGGTTAGGGTAGGATAGGGTAGGAAAGGATAGGAAAGGATAGGAAAGGATAGGAAAGGATAGGATATGATAGAACAGAACAGAATAGAATAGAATAGAATAGAATAGAATAGAATAGAATAGAATAGAATAGAATAGAATAGAATTAACTAGGTTGGAAAAGACCTTTGAGTTCGAGTCCAACCGATCACCCAACACCATCTAATCAACTAAACCATGGCACCAAGTGCCTCATCCAGGCTCTTCCTAAACACTTCCAGTGATGGTGACTCCACCACCTCCCTGGGCAGCACATTCCAATGGCCAATCACTCTCTATGAAGAACTTCTTCCTAACATTCAGCCTTAACCTCCCCTGGTGCAGCTTGAGACTGTGTCCTCTTGTTCTGGTGCTGGTTGCCTGGGAGAAGAGGACCCCCCCCCCCTGGCTGCAACCTCCCTTCAGGTAGCTGCAGAGAGCAATAAGATCTCCCCTTGAGCCTCCTCTTCTCCAGGCTAAGCAAGCCAGCTCCCTCAGCCTCTCCTCATAGGGCTTGTGTTTCAATTGTTTGGAGCACATGTAATTGACTACAAGGTTTTTTGTTGTTTTTTGGGGGGAGTAGGGGGACAAATTTTCCACAACCAATTTCTTATAGAACTTTTTGATCTTTGTTCACTCTTAAAATTTAGCTTAGTAGAATACTGTGGTTTTCTTGGTTTGCTCATGTCCTCTGTGACCCAGAAGAGCCTGAAGGAAAGGCTTATATTCTTTTTTTTTCTTCTTCCTTTGCTTTTTAATATCAGATGAGGGTGACAGAGCACTGGAACAGGCTGCCCAGAGAGGTTGTGGAGTCTCCTTCTCTGGAGACTTTCCAAATAACAGGGATGCATTCCTGCACAGACTACCCTAAGTGATCCTGCTTTGGCAGGGAAGGGCTGGACTCAACGATCTCTGGAGGTCCCTCCCAACCTCTAATGCACTGTGATAAATATCAATATTATTTTCATATCATTTCAAAGAGTATAAAAAGAATGGAATAGAGCTTTTGAGCTCTTAACTATAGGAACCATAAAAACTTGGCTTTTTATTCAACATCCTATTAATCACTGCTCTCCTGTCCTGTTATTAGTGGGCTAACAACCACAGAGCAATGTAAAACCAACTTGTTCTGCAAATTATTTAGAAATGGATGTTAACTTATAAGAAGACTACAATAATTATCATCTTAAAGCATTTCAACAGCACTCTTTGCAGATAACATTGTATGCCTCCTTCAATTAGATCAGGTTCAATGCAAAGAACAAGTAAATTCCTAGACTGCAGCATGTATTTATGAATTTATAATACATATCTTAATATATTTATAGTATTTCCTATAACTGGAGTGAGCAAAAGCCTTGTGGAACAGAAACACAGGCTCGACTTCAATGTAAATTAGCAGTGCTCTGAAAGGTGGAAGGAGGATGATAGGAAGAGATGACAAGTATGAAAGTAAGATGGAAGAGCAGGAGAGATTTAATTTCCTGGCAAATAATTATCCTCAAGCTGTTTAAACTTGCTTAAACAAATATTCTGAAAACTAACTAACAAAACCACCAATTTATCATTTCAGCACAAGTGACAAAACCTGAAGTCTTTATATTTACACGGGCTAGCAGCCCCCACAGGAAGTCATCTTTGACTGCCCTTGCTCTCATCAGCACCACCAGCAGTCAACATCTCTATTCTCACCAGGTTGCATTTTGTATTGAAACCAAATACATTAAAGGAACATATAAGATAAAGATATAGACTTGCTTATGAGCCCATAAACATGGAGCCAGCAGTGGCCACAAGAGCACATTGCTGGCTCATGCCCATCCTTCCATCCACTAGATGGGTTTAAATATGTAAAGTAAGCATACACAAGAAAGAGAGGTTTTGGTACAAATGAAGGGAAGAGAATTGAGCAGGTTGGAAAAGACCTTCAAGATCATCGAGTC
>CM037636.1:48217447-48243136 GCA_015227895.2 Colaptes auratus | reverse complement strand
TATTTTACTCCTTGAGAAGGGGTAAAAGATCTTTTCTGTCCTTTTGCCCTGGGCTGCTGGTGGCTCAAAGCTAGGACAATCATCAGTCTCTGGAATGATGGAAAGGAAAGTATGATTGCAATTGCAGTTTTAAGTGTAGAAAAGGCCTAAACCCTGAAATACATGTGGTCAGTGCAGGGAGGAATGTGTTTTTATTTGCAGCTATAGGATGAAGAAAATCTTGTGATATGCATTCCCGGGTGGGGGTGGGAAGAGTATAAATTAGAAAGCAATCTATTTAGGAATTACTGGCCAAAAATACATTAGCAATGCATTGAATAGCATTCAGAGAGATTAGGCATTCAGTAATTGAAACACAAATTATGCATGCTTATTATTTATGAAAGTTTAAGTATTGCTTTTCATCAGGAAATGTAAATGGCACTAAAAACGATTCATTATCCAGACTGCTAGAAATGGGAAAGCTGGCAAAGCACTTCACCAGCTCTGAAGTGAAACTAAATAAACTGTGAGGGCTCTAATCTCTTATGCTCTTTGGGCTTAATGTAGCCGCTTAACGCGTTGAGTTGAACAACTGGATGTAATTTTGAGGTGTGGAAAGCAGGCTGCTAATGCCTGTTCTTGTTTATGATAAACAATGCATTTGTGTGGGATCACCAAGACTTTTTACCCCTTTGTCTTCTTGGAGAAGTGGCTTTGTCCCAACAGACACTGTTATTGAGTAAGAGAGTTGAGGAGGTGGGGAATATAGAGTCATAGAATGAACCAGGTTGGAAAAGACCTCAGAGATCATCAAGTCCAACCTATTACTCAATACCTAACACCTCCTGACTAACTAAACCATGGCTTCAAGTGCCATGTCCAATCCTCATTTGAACACCGCCAGGGATTGTGACTCCACCACCTCCCTGGGCATCACATTCCAATGGCCAATTACTCTTTCTGTCAAGGCTTATATAATTGGTTTTGAAGCAAATTTATCATTATCTCTTTTCTTCCTCCTTTCTTCAAGTCCCAAAAGACAGTTATTAGAAAGGATGTGAAATTAGAACAAAGAGCATTTGACACCTGCTGATACCACTTACCAGAGGTAAGAGGAAATTCTACACAGAGAGAGTGATTGCCCATTGGAATGGGCTGCCTGGGGAGGTGGGTGGGAGTCACCACAGTAATCCAGTATCACAGTATCACAGTATACCAAGGTTTGAAGAGACCCCAAGGATCAGCAAGTCAACCTGTCCCAACAGACCTCACAACTAGACCATGGCACCAAGTGCCACTCCATTCCCCCTTGAACACCCCCAGGGACGGCGACTCCACCACCTCCCTGGGCAGCCCATTCCAATGACGATGACTCGCTCATTGAAGAACTTCCTCCTCACCTCGAGTCTAAAACCTCCCCTGGCACAGCTTGAGACTGTGTCCCTTGTTTCTGGTGCTGGTTGCCTGGAGAAGAACCAACCCCTCCTGTCTACAACCACCTTTCAGGTAGTTGTAGAGGGCAATGAGGTCACCTCTGATCCTTCTCTTCTCCAGGCTAAACAACCCCAGCTCCTCCCTCAGCCTCTCCTCATAGGGCTGTGCTCAAGGCCTCTCACCACCTTGTTGCCCTTTTCCCCTTTTCTGGACACGTTCAGTGTCTCGATGTCCTTCTTAAACTGAGGGGCCCAGAACTGGACACAGGACTCAAGGTGTGGCCTAACCAATGCAGAGTACAGGGCAGAATGACCTCCCTGCTCCTGCTGGGCCACACTATTCCCAATACAGGCCAGGATGCCATTGGCCTTCTTGGCCACCTGGGCACACTGCTGGCTCATGTTTAGTGGGTGTCAATCAGCACCCCGGTCCCTCTCTGGTTGGCAGCTCTCCAGCCACTCTGACCCACCTGTACTCCTGCATGGGGTTGCCGTGGCCAAAGTGCAGCACCCGACTTGGACTTATTCAATGCCATCCCATTGGACCTCTGCCCTCTGTCCAGTCGTCGAGGTCCCTCTGCCTCTGCAGAGCCTTCTACCCTCTAAACTGACTAACATCTGTTCCCAACTTGGTGGCGTCTCTGCAAACTTGCTGATGACTGACTCAACCCCCTCATCCATATCATCAATGAAGATGTTTAAAGAGATGGGGCCCAGCACCAATCCCTTGGACGCCGCTGGTGACCTTGCTGGCGCCAGCCGGACGCGGCACCATTACACCACCACTCTCTGGCTCGGCCCTCCAGCCAGTTCCTAACCCAGCACAGAGTGTCATTGGAGGTGTTTGGGAGGAGACTGGATGGGGGTTTTGGTTTCATGGTTTAGTTGATTAGGTGTGTTGATGATAGTTGGATGCGATGATCCTGAAGGTCTCTTCCAACCTGGTCTGGTCTATTCTATTCTATTCTATTCTATTCTATTCTATTCTATTCTATTTTCTATTCTATCCTACTCTATTTTCTATTCTATTCTATTCTATTCTATTCTATTCTATTCTATTCTATTCAAATAAACCTCCAACACATGAAGGTTTAAGCCTAATGCATCAACATCTCTAGGAAGGCACTGAGATTGTTGATATTTCAAGTGAATTTCTAGAGGTTTTAGATTGCTTGCTCAGTGCTGTCAAACAGTTTTAGGGTTCTTTTGCCTCGAATCTATGCTATCAGGTTGTTTGGGATTTTTGGGGGTGGGGGGGTTGTTTTGTGGTGGTTTTTTTTTTCCTCAGGCATGTAAAGTATCTGTAGAGTTCAGGAAAGTCAGGGAAATGATCTTAGTAAGTCATCAGAGAATTTAATGTAATATCGCATAGACAGTGACATGAGGATAGTCCAAGAGTTAATCAGATTTTCCAGATTTATAAATGGGGAAATTAGGAGGATAATGAACTGATAAATCAGTAATAAACCTATTCTAAAGAGTAAGACATTTTTGGCTTTCTTCATTAAGATTTGTATCTCCTAAAGGAAAAGTGATTTCTTAATGCTAAGCCTTCTAGAAGTCACTGTGACCTATTTCTGAGAGTAAAATTAAAAAGATAAAATTCCCTTTGAAATTCATAGGTAGGACAGAAAAGTCACAAAGGGAATGTAAACTTAGTTTCTGCAGATAGCCCTCATGCTGTTTCACAAAAAAAAAATAGCTGAACTAGAGCTGCCATTGATTCGAATACTGAAAAATCTCCCTGCAACTGGTGTTCTTGCACTGTCTGTGATTCAGTAAGAGATTGAGATGGTGAGAGGCTTCAAGCACAAGCCCTACGAGGAGAGGCTGAAGGAGCTGGGATTGTTTAGCCTGGAGAAGAGGAGGCTCAGGGGAAACCTTATTGCTGTCTACAACTCCCTGAAGGGAGGCTGTAGACAGGAGGGGGTTGGTCTCTTCTCCCAAGCAACCAGCACCAGAACAAGAGGACACAGTCTCAAGATGTGCCATGGGAAGTTTAGGCTCGAGGTGAGGAGAAAGTTCTTCACAGAGAGAGTAATTTGCCATTAGAATGTGCTGCCCAGGGAGGTGGTGGAGTTACCATCTCTGGAGGTGTTCAAGAGGAGATTGGACGTGGCACTTCTACCCTCTAACTGATCAACATGAGAGGACACAGTCTCAAGCTGCACCAAGGGAAGTTTAGGCTGGAGGTGAGGAGAAAGTTCTTCACTGAGGAAGTCATTTGTCATTGGAATGGGAGGTGGTGGAGTCACCATCCCTGGAGGTGTTCAAGAGGGGATTGGATGTGGCACTTGGTGCCATGGTCTAGTCATGGGGTCTGTGGTGACAGGTTGGACTCGATGATCTTTGAGGTCTCTTCCAACCTTGGTGATACGGTGATACTGTGATACTTGGTGCCATGGTCTAGTAGGCATGAGGTGTTGGGTGACAGGTTGGACTTGATGATCTTTGAAGTCTTTTCCAACCTTGTTGGTTGTCTGACTCTATTCTAATTCTAAAGAAAAGGACTCCTTCAGTTGCTGGAAAGAAAAAGCTCAACAACAGGTATGCTGATGCAAACTCATCGCCTTATTCTTCTAGGCTCAAAACATGTGTTCATCTTGGCCTCCTATTAGTTGCCTTATTGAAAGTGCCAAAGGTGCATGCAAAATTTATTAAAAAGTGTTTTGCCAGCATCTAATTTCAGATGCAATCTGGATCTCTGCAGTAAGTGAAAATTCTGATGACTCAAGTGAGAAGGATCCACTTGAAAATATTACAGAATCACAGAACATTAGAGGTTGGAGGGGACCTCCAGAGATTATTGAGTCCAACTCCCCCTGCCAAAAGCAGGATCACCTAGGGTAGTCTGCACTGGAATGCATCCAGGTGGGTTTTGAAGGTCTCCAGAGAAAGAGACTCCACAACTGCCCTGGGCAGCCTGTTCCAGTGCTCTGTCACCCTCACTGTAAAGAATTTTCTCCTCATGTTGAGGTGAAACCTTCTGTGTTCAAGTTTGTATCCATTGTTCCTTGGTTTTTTACTGTGCACCACTGTAAAGAGCTTGGCCCCCTCTACCTGACACCCCCTGCTCAGATATTGATAGACATTGATCAGATCCCCTCTCAGTCTTCTCTTCTCCAGACTGTACAGCCCCAGGGCTCTCAGTCTCTCTCCATAAGGGAGATGCCTTCATATCTGCAAGTCTAACTTCAGGACCTATGGGTTTATTTTCCTTCTAGAAGCTGCAAGGTTGAGCAGCAGAACTCTGTGCCATGTATGTGTGGTAATCAGTTTTATTTGTTGAGAAGCTCTGCCAATAATAACGGAGCTGTGGAAGTAATGATCCAGGAAATCACTTGTAGCGCTGTCTTCCTTCCCTGTAATCACCCTCTGATCTAAGGACTCAAGGTATTGGTAATTTAAAATTAACTGGGGGGAAAAAAAATAAAAGCTTAGAACTCTATAAAATCTCAGACAACTTTGATAAAATAAAAGGCAAAATAAAGGAAAAAAGCTAGATGTCAAATTTCCCTTGAGTTTACAAGGTGGTCAGTTTAGGATTGACAAATTGCATTGGGTTGGAAGGGACCCTCAAAGGTTCAACCCCTGTAGTCATCAGGGATGCCTCCAACTAGATATCAGGATATCAGGTAGTGATAGAACTAGGGGGAATGGAATGAAGCTGGAAGTGGGGAGATTCAGCCTGGACATGAGAAGGAATTTCTTCACCATGGGAGTGGTGAAGCCCTGGAATGGGTTGTCCAGGGAGGTGGTTGAGGCCCCATCCCTGGAGGTGTTTAAGAGCAGGCTGGATGAGGCTCTGGCCAGCCTGATCTAGTGCAGAGTGTCCCTGCTCATGGTGGTCCCTTCCAACCCTGACTGATACTATGATACTAGATCAGGCTGCCGAGGAGCACACCAAATCTGATCTTGAATGTCTCCTGGATAGGGCCTCAACCAATCCCTGGGCAGTCTGTTCCAGTATTTTACAGCTCTCATTGTAAAAAACTTCTACCTTAAATACAACATAAACCTACCTTACTCCAGTTTAAACCATTGCCACTCACCCTATCACTACTAAACAGTCCTTCCCCAGCCTTCCTGTAAGTCCCCTTCAGATATAGAAACATAGCTATAAGGTCTCTTCTCTTGACTGAAGAGCCCCAACTCTTTCAGCCTTTCTTCATAAGAGGGATGCTCCAGCTCTCTGATCATCTTGGTGGCCATCCTCTAGACTCAGTCCAGTAGGTAAGTGTCTCTCTTGTATTTGGGATCCCATAGCTGGACACAGGACTCCATGTGAAGTCTCACCAGAGCAAAGTGGCAGAATCATCTCTCTCAGGCTGCTGGCCACACTTCTTTAGATGCAGCATAGGATGTGATTTGCCTTCTGGGCTGCAAGTGCACATTTTTGTCTCACGCCCAGCTTCTCATCCACCGGTACCCCAAGTCCTTTCCTGCAGGGCTGTCCTCTTTTGGTTGCAATCCAAAGAAGAAAAATAAGATAAATATACTATAGTGTATAATTGATTACAATGAATTATGGAATGATGATAGACTTGTTAACTGTTTTTCCTCATTGCTATTCAGACCATTCTGTGTTTGAGCTTGCTATTGCAAACCAGTGTTAACATCTGGGATTCAAAGATGTGTGCAATTTTTTGTTATATAACAGTAATATAAGTTAAGTACACTTTTTCAGTAGAATAAAACAAATAAAAATAAAATACAAGACTTCTTAAAATGTCCAAGACCGTTTTTGCAGCTAAAGAAAAGGCTTCCAAACCAGCCTTTGTTTTGACCCTGGATTAATGACTATAATCCAGATCTGGAGGAAAAAAAGAGCAAAACACATTCTCTGCAGCTATGTGTGAGAGACTAAATCTTATCTCTCCTGATGTGACTCAACAAAGATAAAATCACCTTTGCCCCTGGCCCAGACAATGGAACCGAGGCCACACCCTTGTATGCATACAAGATCATCTCCACCCATCAGGACCATTCCTGGATGCAAAGCACCTTGTGATTGTATGATGAACTCAGATGTGTCCCAACAAAGGATTGCTCACTGGACTGCAGCTGTCCTGGAAATGGGCAGAGGCAAATCGACCTAAAAGCTGTATAAAAGACTTGAGCAACTACTGGCTCAGAAGAAGGGAAACACAGATGAAGAAAAACACAGGAGAAGGACAATGCTGCTGAGAAGGAAAACAGGAGGGAAGGAGAAGCCCGGGACAATGTCTCAGCTTTGCCGGGGAGGTTTAGGCTGGATGTTAGGAAGAAGTTCTTCATAGAAAGAGAGATTGCCCATTGGAATGTGCTGCCCAGGGAGGTGGTGGAGTCACCATCACTGGAGATGTTTAGGAAGAGACTGGATGGGGTGCTTGGTGCCATGGTTTAGATAGTGTTGGATGATAGGTTGGACTCAGTGATCTCAAAGGTCTATTCTATTCTATTCTATTCTATTCTATTCTATTCTATTCTATTCTATTCTATTCTATTCTATCCTATCCTATCCTATCCTATCCTATCTTATCCTATCCTATCCTATCCTATCCTATCCTATCCTATCCTATCTATCCTATCCTATCCTATCCTATCCTATCCTATCCTATCCTATCCTATTGCTGCTCTGAAGAAAACCAGAGAGAATACCAGGAGAGGAAAAATGACAGAGACATCACCATGGAGCCTGGAAGAAGCAGAACCTTCTCTCCGTGTCTAAGTTCTGCCTGCTGCAACTCATGGAGCTGAAGAGGCTGCCCAGAGGACCACATTTCTTCTACAGCCAAAGCCTCAGCACCCTTTCTCTACAGACCCAACATCTCCTGCAGCACCTTTCCTCCACAGACTCAAACTGTCTAGGGGGGGGCGAGGGGTGTTGTAAAATAATTCCTTTCCTCTTCTCTCTCTCTCTTCTCTCTCTCTCTCACTCTCTATTTTCTCTCTCTCCCCTTCTGATCCATCCACTTTATTTGTGTAATAAATAGCCTAGCTGTTTATATCTTGGCCTCGTTTGTGCCTCTCATTTCACAACACAAGAGTATTCAAAAGAACTGAGGACTCTTTCCCTCTCTGGACCAAGACACTATGGAATGATGTATTTAAGTCTGAATGCAAAAGAAATGCCTTTTGTTTGCCACTTTTCTGAGAAGAGGTAATTTGGAAAACCCACAAAGGAGAAGATGAGCTACAACTCGACCATTCATCACTTCTTGATTCCCCCTCCCCAACAATATTGTGTATTTTCTAGTTTTAGTTTTCCTAGCAGCAAAACTGAATGTTCTTATTTCTGGTTTTTTATTGTTGCATTCTTATTCTTACTGTTCAATAAGATGGATATTTTATCCATCCAAAAAAACCCTTCTATTTTCAATCTTTATAAAAAATACTGTCATTTCCACCCCCACCCCCATCCCCACCCCCTTTGTTTGTAAGTTTCTGTTTCTCCCCCATAGAATCATAGAATCAGTCAGGGTTGGAAGGGACCACAAGGATCATCCAGTTCCAACCCTCCTGCCATGGGCAGGGACACCCCACACTAGACCAGCCTGGCCAGAGCCTCATCTAGCCTGGTCTTAAACACCTCCAGGGATGGGGCCTCAACCACCTCCCTAACTCCTCAAGTGAATAAATTTTGTAACTGTTACTTTGAAAGCATGTTTGCAAAATGCTTATCCTTTGTCAAAGCTGTAGCAGAGATTGATGAGACACATAACTAACAGAATTACAGACAAATACACTTGTAAAATACAGTTACATCTGTCAGGGCTATGTGTGAATGCTAATAATGTCTCTTAATAAATTTTCTGCATTCTTATTTTCTGCTTACCCACCCACCCCTCACTGCCTTTAATCTCAGGATCACAGAATCACAGAACATTAGAGAGATTGGAAGGGACCTCCAGAAGTCATCACGTCCAACCCCCCCGCCAAAAACAGGATCACCCAAGGTAGTCTGCGCAGGAATGAATCCCGGTGAGTTTTGTATGTCTCCAGAGGAGGAGATTCCATAACCTCTCTGGGCAGCCTGTTCCTGTGCTCCATCACCCTCCCTGTAAAGAAATATCTCAAATGATCCCACAGGCAACCTGTAACAGAATAGAAGTAAAGAATGTGAGAGACGGGCAGGAGACGTGCTGTAGTCTTGCTGTGGATGCACACACAACCCCACATAATGCTTAAGGCAGGGATGGGAAGGAGGAGTGTTTTGATGTCTGCTTGTCTTTCAGTTGTACCCCTCCTTTTATCTTACAAACCTGACCCCATTTAATGAGCAGGTTTACAGCAAGGCAGTTAAAACAGCAAAGCATGAAGCAGTCCCAACACAGATTACAAGGAGCCGTATAACACACTTTCCCTGTCATGCACCTAACTCTAACTCCCCAAACTGTCTATGTACCTTGCAGAACTGATGGCTGGTATAATAAACAGAAAGGGCTCCTTCTGAGGAGTCAGGTTACAGCCTTTCCAGCTTGAGAAAATAATATAAATTATGTTTGACTTTATACCCAGCCTTGATGCTGTTCCAAGAGCAGTCTTCCTCCTAGAGAGCAGGAGGATTAACTCACAGTGTCAATACAAAATGATGACAAGCACCTGGTAAACATCTTGAGACCCTCAGACTAGACATCATTATTTTCCTGTGAGTGGATTAGAATAACTCACACCAATCTATTTATTAATTGATCTTCCTTTCAAGCAGTCTGCAATGTGAGTGTGCATTTTGTCATTCTTATTCCATGTGAGAGCTGAGGTAGTTTTTAAGGCCAGGCTGGATGGGGCTCTGAGCAACCTGATCTAGTGGGAGGTGTCCCTGCCCAATGCAGGAACTGGATGATCTTTGAGGTCCCTTCCAAGCCTGACAATTCTGTGGTGCTGTAAAATTCACGCTTGTTTGGCCTTTTCCTCCCTAAGAATTAAACCAAAAAATAATAAATTCTCATCTACCTTTTGGGAGGTTTTTAGTGCAGATGTATTGGAAAGGCCTAAGCCTCCTAAACACAGTGTTGTGCAACAGATGAGCTGTTTCTGAAAGCTGGGGGAAACACCATATTCCTCTTGCCAGGAACAGATGTATATTCTCAGCCACTCTCATCCTTCTGCATTTCATTCCTTTTGATTTCCTAATTCAGCTTTCAGGGCAGGAAGTAGCAGAAGGAGACCTTAACAGTTTGTGCATGCAAGTCAGTCAGAACAAGATAGGAGAGTGTAACCAAAGCATGATCATTGTCTTTATCTAGCCTTCTGGGTGGGAGAACATGAGCATTCAGACACAGTAGAAACAGAGAACTGAGGTGGGGTATTTTTTTGTTCAGTAGAAGAGATGAAAGAACATCAGTGATGAAAGCAGCTGGGGTTCTGTCATCAAGATTTTATTAAGCAGTGTGGTTGTACTGACATCCTAAAAATGATAATTCTGCAGTGGTTGTCTGCACAGAATTCTCTCACATTTGCACCAGGAGTGAAGGATTCCATTCCTTAAGGAGCAAAATGTCCTCACTTTAGGCCTGTCTTCAGCTGCAGGTGACACTGTGAATGTCAAATGGTTTAAAATGCCACGGGTCTCATTTCTCAGCTAACAAATGTTCATCTTCTTAACAAGGTTGATGTTTACTTTGTTGATTGCATAAAACATTTACACATACTCTAACAGAAGCTGTTGCTGGAATCAGGTAGTTATAGGACTAGGGGGGATGGAATGAAGCTGGAGGTGGGGAGATTCAGGCTAGATGTGAGGAAGAAGTTCTTCACCATGAGAGTGGTGAAGCCCTGGAATGGGTTGTCCAGGGAGGTGGTTGAGGCCCCATCCCTGGAGGTGTTTAAGCCCAGGCTGGATGAGGCTCTGGCCAGCCTGATCTAGTGTAGGGTGTCCCTGCCCATGGCAGGGGGGTTGGAACTAGATGATCCTTGTGGTCCCTTCCAACCCTGACTGCTTCTGTGATTCTATGAATTAGTACAGCTAAAGTCACAGTTGCAGGAGAGGCATAGGAGTACTCAAATTACTTCTGGGCAGTACTGGACCTTAGTTTAGTACGGCTCAAATTTTCTGTGCTGTTCTACCCAATACTCCAACCAAGGCTGAAATAAGGCCATTCACTGCTGAACTGTGTAAACATCAACACATCCCATTTTCTGGAGTTTGAACCACACAGGAAGGTTTTAAAAGGCAGTTCTGGTGTTCTTTGCAAAATTAAATCCATAGAGCAAATGAAGCCTCTTTGTTTCCTCCAAATGCAAATCTCTGGCAAGGAGGCTGAAGTGCCAGCTTGCATGTTTGTTTTATCTTCTAACATATGAAGCAGAATTTATCAGTTTTCCTACTATCAGAGCAGACAGAGTCACCCAATCTGCAAATAATCAAGCAGCAGGTGTTGCTTTTTTCCACAGTCCATTTACTTAAGAGCACAAACAAGTTGTACTGCATGAAAGATGTTAATCTTCTACCATGTATCAAACAAATTAAGGTTTTTTAAACCTAAATCACTGTGCTGCTTATCCCAAATAGAATTCCCTTCCCCTCACGGACCTTAAGAAGAATCTCAGGGTGTTGTTCTTAATTGAATAAATTCATAAGGGTTCTGGTAGATGTCTCATCATCTGTGAAGTACCTCTCTCTTTCAGCAAGGGAATTCACAGGGATTCTGTATTCCTAAGGCTGTTGAGAAAGCACCAGAACTCAGGTAATCAAAATGCATCCTAACCTTATGGATAATGTTTGTTCATCAAGAGCTCCACTGTGCAAGAGTTATGTACTCTACAAGCAAATTACCCCCAGAATGAAATTTCCAGAGCAACTCAGTTGGAAAGCAAATGAAGCCATATTTGCAAGCACACTGAAATCTAGAAATATGCAATGAATATGTACAAAATATACAATGTTTGCATATATTTACAAGTTACAAACAACACAAGAACCCCCCTGGACAAAACCAGGGGGGTGCTTATAGCTTCCTCCTCCCTGCTCCCTTCCCCCACCCTATAAAAGGTAAAAGAGAGAAGAGCAGAAAGTAGCTTGTTAGTACTTAACCACATCAAGAAAGCAGCCAAGGTCAGCAACAGCCAAGCAAAAGCAACCAGCTAGTATCTGCTAGAGCAAAGAAGCTGAGAAGAGAAAGAACTAATTTACAAAGAACTAATTTACACAACTAATGTGATGTTAGATTTCAGACCAATGATACTATTTAGACATTTCACACCTTGAGTACTGTGCCTAGTTCTGGGCTCTTCAATTTAAGAAGGATATTGAGATACTTGAGTGTGTCCAGAGAAGGGCAACAAGGCTGAGGAGAGGTCTTGAGCACAAATCCTATGAGGAGAGGCTGAGGGAGCTGGGGTTGCTTAGCCTGGAGATGAGGAGGCTCAGGGGAGACCTTATTGCTGTCTCCAACGACCTGAAGGAAGGCTGTAGACAGGTGAATGTTGGTCTCTTCTCCCAGGCAATCAGCAACAGAACAAGTCACATTCTCAAGCTGTGCCAGGGGAGGTTTAGGCTTGAGGTGACGAGAAAATTCTTCCCAGAAAGAGTAATTGGCCATTGGAATATGCTGCCCAGGGAGGTGGTGGAGTCCCTGTCCGTGGAGGTATTCAAAAAAGGATTGGATGTGACACTTGGAGTCATGGCTTAGTTGTCAGGAGGTGGTAGGTTTTAGGTAATAGGTTGGACTTGATGATCTCTGAGGTCTTTTCCAACCTGGTTGATTCTATGATTATTTTCCCTGTGAAATCCAATGGTAATTTATTTGCATTCTGTCACTTTCTACTCCACCTGTGGAAAATTTTCCCAAACATCAGCCTAAAACTACCACAATTTCAATCAGAGAGAGGGAAAGAAAGAAATGTTAAAGGCTCAGGCTTCTCCAGGGTGGTAACTGGAGCTGGAGGTGGGGAGATTCAGGCTGGACATGAGGAGGAGGTTCTTCACTGTGAGGGTGGTGAGGCCCTGGAATGGGTTGTCCAGGGAGGTGGTTGAGGCCCCGTCCCTGGAGGTGTTTAAGCCCAGGCTGGATGAGGCTCTGGCCAGCCTGATCTAGTGTAGAGTGTCCCTGCCCATGCCAGGGGGGTTGGAACTAGATGATCCTTGTGGTCCCTTCCAACCCTAACTGAAACTATGAAACTATGAAACTGCTGTCGAGAATGGCTGCCTGCCTCCAAAGGTCAGCCTGAAATCGGCCAGCTTAACTTCTTACCCAGAACATGATAAATCAGAATTTAATTACTCCTGGCTACAGCAGCATTTTGCAAGTTATTGGCAATGTGGTTATATTTATTAAAAAAAGAGAATTGTGCCCCTAGGTTTTCACGTTCCCATTTCATGCAGTTAATGCACTTCCTGAGGAAACCTTTTGTTGTGATGACAAACTGGAAATAACTGAAAGGAAAGCTTGAAAAATATAATGAAATTATCCTGACTCTGAGGAAATCTACAATACATGTACTGCACAATCTCATTGGATTTGTTGCTTCAAAATTATGCAAATACTGTATTGTCTGACTTCAGAGATATTGATGTGCTTACATGACTAATTTCTCATTGTTCACCTTAGGGGAGTTAAAAGTTGCAAGTGAAGAAGGAGAACTCAAAATGCAGGCCCCTTCGCGTTCCCACTCCAAAACAAGAACATAATCCAAGCTCAAATCTGAAGTAAAAGCTTTGGAAATATAAAGATGTCAGGCATGTAAATTTCTCCATCTTAGCCAGATATTTTGATAGCAGCTCTGTAAACAGTGTACTGCTTAGCAGCATCAACCTAAGAGGAGAGTGGATGGGGTGCTTGGTGCCATGGTTTAGTTGATTAGATGGTGTTGGATGATGGGTTGGACTCGATGATCTCAAAGGTCTCTTCCAACCTGGTTAATTCTAATTCTATTATTATTATCACTATTATTCCCATTACTACCATTATTATTACTACTCTTATTACTATTATTATTATTATTTCATAGTTTCATAGAATCATAGAAGCAGTCAGGGTTGGAAGGGACCACAAGGATCATTGAGTTCCAACCCCCCTGCCATGGGCAGGGACACCCCACACTAGATCAGGCTGGCCAGAGCCTCATCCAGCCTGCTCTTAAACACCTCAAGGGACGGGGCCTCAACCACCTCCCTGGACAACCCATTCCAGGGCCTCACCACCCTCACAGTGAAGAACTTCCTCCTCACATCTAGCCTGAATCTCCCCACCTCCAGCTTCATTCCATTCCCCCTAGTCCTATCACTCCCTGATAGCCTGAAAAGTCCCTCCCCAGCCTTCTTGTAGGCCCCCTTCAGATACTGGAGGCCCCCTTCAGATCCTGATATTGTTGTTGTTCTTCTTGTTATTATTACTACTACTACTAGGTTTCTATGCAAGCCTAAGCATGATGAGGCCAATTGTCTTTTTTGATCTGGAAAATATGCAACATTATTTCTCAGGGTGGTTTACATCATAGTATCATAGTATCAGTCAGGGTTGGAAGGGACCACAAAGATCATCTAGTTCCAACCCCCCTGCAGGGACCCCTCACACTAGATCAGGTTGGCCAGAGCCTCATCCAACCTGGTCTTAAACACCTCCAGGGATGGGGCCCCAAACACCTCCCTGGATAACCCATTCCAGGGCTTCACCACTCTCATGGTGAAGAACCTCCTCCTCATGTCCAGCCTGAATCTCCCTACCTCCAGCTTCATTCCATTTCCCCCTAGTCCTATCTCTACATCATCCTAGTCTCAAATGAGAGAAGGAGAGAATGCAGCAGTGGAGACGTGTAGACAGTGTTCAGTATAATGCTTTGGCAGTGCTTGGAGGTCTGAAGCAACTGTTCACTCTGCATATCCTCAGTGCAGTATAAATTTTACAGAGTTTCAAAGCAATGCCTCAGGCAGGCCTGGAAATCACGTGTTTTAAAGGCAAGATTTCAGCATTGCATCTGAAAATTCAAACTGAAGCCAAAACATTCAGGGTTTCTGCCACCTGGTAGAATCTACCTCATTCACACACATGCTGAACTGGCTTTTTAATTAAGCCTTTCATTTATCCCACAGGCTACTTTCAGAGGTAACATGGTACAATTTGATGATACACACTTACAGAAAGCTGTTTAATGTTAGTCCAGACTCCATGAACCTAAATTTTTCAGCTCTCAGTGTGCATTCATGGAATATATTTCCTATTACTATCTGTCCCGAGACGCAAGCCAATAAAGAGGGAAATCAGAGGAAAGGGAATTTTAGCAACATCAAAACTACAAAGGGAATTTTAGCATCATCAAAACTAGCACCACTTGTACTAACTCATCCTACTTGGCAGTGATGGGTATTCCTATATATATGTACATTCCAATTCATGCCACTGGATATTATTTCTGTCTCAGCTGGTGATGTCTCAAAGGCTTAGCTGCAGATATCTGATGTGATTCTTACTTTTATTCTATTTATTTTATAGGAGCAGGATAGAGGAGGGATTCTCACATGCAGGTGCAGAGAATACATGTACCATTTTAACAAGCAAACACAAACAGAGCTCTAGTGTACAAACCCAAGAGATCATCTGCACTTAAGAGGCACAAAATCACAGAATACATCGAGTTGGAAGAGACCTCAAAGATCATCCAGTCCAAGCCTCAACCCGGCACTGAAGGGTCAACACTAAACCATGTCCCTAAGTGTCAGGTCCACAGGCTGCTTAAACACCTGCAGGTATGGTGACTCCACCACTGCCCTGGGCGGACCATTCCAATGTTTGAGAAGTCTTTCAGTGAAGAAATATTTCCTAACCTCCAGACTAAACCTCCCCTGGCATAGCTTGAACCCATTTCCTCTCTAGTACTGTCACTTGATACCAAGGAGAAGAGGCTGGCCACCTCCTCCTTCCAGTGCTTCAGTGAAACCTCTTCAGGGATGTTACAGGGAAACATCTACTGAGTTTTGAGATGGGTAATGTGCACTCTATTCATTGGTGAATTTTCAGCCTTAACTCTTACAACCTAAAAATGCTTTTATATTTCCACTTCCTAGTGGGAAAAAAGTGTCAGATCAGATATAGAATAGTCTGGGTTGAATGGGACCTCCAAAGGGCATCTAATCCAACCCCCTCTGCAGTCAGCAGGGGCATCCTCAACTAGATCAGGTTGCCTAGAGCCCTGTCCAGCCTCACCTTGAATATCTTCAGGGATGGGGCCCCAACTACCTGCCTGGGCAGCCTGTTCCAGTGTTCCACTGCCCTCATGGTAAAGAACTTGTTCCTAACATCCAATCTAAATCTGTTTTTCTCTACTTTGAAGCTATTGCCCCTCATCTTTCCACTGCAGGCCTTTGCAAACAGTCTCTCTTCATCCTTCTTATAACTCCCTTCAGGTACTGGAAGGATGCTATTAGGTCTCCCTTGAGCCTGAACAACCCCAGCTCCCTCAGCCTGTCCTCATAGCAGAGGTGTTCCAACCCCCTGATCATTTTCGTGGCCCTTCTCTGGACCTGTTCCAACTCTGTACATGAACTGGAACTGTGGACTGTATTTTCAGCCTTACTATCCAGCACATTAGAGAGGTTAGTTTTTCAGCCAAGTGGAGCATTGATTTTCATTTAAATCTCAATCCCATCAGTGTTTTGCTATGTCATTGGCATTTGTGTTCTACGTCAGGGAGTTAATGGCCACAGAATAAAAAAAGGCAGTTATGATCTATTTTGTGTCAGAAAATGTTAAATAATGCAAGGCACCAGATGAGAATACAGATATTTTTGATAATTGATACATTGCCCTCACCATCTTGCTGAGTGATAATTCCTTTGATGAAGTGTTCACCAGCAGGCAGAACTCTGGGTACACAGTTCTGATTTCTCTTATTACTTAAACATAACATGTAGAGCCAAGCTGATTATGCCTGCTATTTAAATGTCTGGATAAGACATGGAATTGTCTTTTTAGCTTACATGGAAACCTTATAGTGGCCCTCCAGCACCCAAAAAGTGGCCTACAAGGAATTCAGAAAGAGATCTTTTACAAGGGCTGGTAATAATTAGATGAGTGAATGGATTGAAGCTTGAGGAGGGGAGATTTAGACTGGGTATTAGGAAGAAATTCTTTACATTAAGAGTGATGAGACACTGGAACAGGTTGCCATGGGAGGCTGTGAATTCTTCCTCCCTGGAGGTGTTCAAGGCCAGACTCATGAGACCTTGAGCAACTTGGTCTTGTGGAGAATAACCCTGCCCATAGTAGGGCAGATGGAACTAGATGATCTTTAAGGTCCCTTCCAACTCGCAGAATCACAGAAATCCAGAATCACCAAGGTTAGAAGAGACCTCAAAGATCATCAAGTCCAACCTGTCACCACAGACCTCATGACTAAACCCTGGCACCAAGTGCCACAACCAATCCCCTCTTGAACACCTCCAGGGATAGTGACTCCACCACCTCCCTGGGCAGCACATTCCAAGGGCTAGCAACTCTCTCTGTGAAGAACTTTCTCCTCACCTCCAGCCTAAACTTCGCCTTCTTGTTTAGTGCTGGTTGCCTGGGGGAAGAGACCAACCCTCACCTGGCTACAACCTCCCTTCAGGTAGTTGTAGAGAGCAAGAAGGTCTCCCCTGAGCCTCCTCTTCTCCAGGCTAAACACCCCCAGCTCTCTCAGCCTCTCCTCATAGGGCTTGTGCTCAAGGCCTCTCAACAGCCTTGTTGCCCTTCTCTGGACACTCAAACCAGTCTATGAATCTACAAAAGTAACAAAACAAACAAACAAACAAAGGTAAGAAATGTTACTGTGTCTGTTAGACTTTTTGTGGGTTTGAGGAGACAGAATTATTCAAGTCTTTTTTCAAAGACTGTATGAGAAGCAATTCATAGTAATCAGTACTGCTTTACTGACTACTATGAAGAGCCTGATTTGAATGAGTTTTCTGTGTAACTGATATCAATATGTGCTTTTCCATAAGCTGTCTTCCTTTCCAAAGGAGCTATGTGGGGAGGGGGATGGACTAAAGGACTCTAGAAAAGAGAAGAACAAAAGAAATCATACTAAAAAAAAAAAAAAGAAGAAGAAGAAGAGAAGTGGAAGAAAAGGTTTCCCAGACAACAGCAACCAGAGGGACACAGCATTTGCATTGCTCATTCTTTGCACAAAGGTTACATTTTATGGTGCAGTATGTAGCTGTGAACGTCGTTAGTTGGAACCTTAAGGAGTTATTGTGCAGTCTTAAGGCAACAAAAGCATCTATTGATTTTCCCACGAGCAATATTTCACTGGCTGAGAACATCCCATGTAAGGGCTGGAGAATGTGCTCTTAAAAACCTATTTACCAAAAAATGTATCATTTAGATTGATGCATGGCGAGGATGGGCTTTTATTGCTAGATTTGTGCCTAGCTAGCAGGTACAGAATGGTAGTCCTTATGAAAAATTTACTGTATGTAAAAGTCCAAATGTCAAAAGAGCTGAACTGTGCATTTTAAGGACATCTGAGTAGTGAGTTGTTTGTTCTGCCCTTTTCCACACAGCAGTTCTTACAAAAATCTACACAGCCTTTTCATTTCTACCTTTGCACTCCTTCCCTTGCAAGCTAATAGAGGAATGTACAATACATACAATTGTCTTGAATGTAGCCAATCTCTACCTAAACACAGATTTACACCTCCACAGAAAGTTACTCACCTTGTTGCAGTTCCACGAAGTGAGAATAACAGAATCTGCCAGAATATGTAGTAAAGATCTCTAAAGAAATAATGCCAGGACATAAACAAACTGTGGTGGGTTGAAATTACCCCCCAACGTAAAATTGCCAGACCAGCTCAGCTGAAAGCAAATGAAGCTCCATTTGCAAGCAAAACTACAGTCTAAAATATGGAATGCAATTAGTAGGTGCAAAATATGCAATATTTACATGTATGTGCAATTTGTAAACAACAGAAGAACCCCCTTGGCCAAAAGCAGGGGACTACTAATAGCTTCCTCCTCCCTGCTCTCTTCCCCCCTGTACAAGGTGAAGGAGAGAGAAGAGCAGTGAGTGGTAGTGCTTAGGCACAACAAAAACCCAGCCAAGGACAGCATAGCCAGCAGAAGCACCAGAAAAAGAAGCAAAGAGTTAGTGTACAAAGCTAACTGTAAGTTAGATATCTGTCCACTGGGTTTATTTAGACCTTAGCATTATTTTCCTTTTTACATCCAATGGCAACTGATTTACATTACATCATTTTCTGTATGCCATCTATGGAAAATTTTCTAGGCACAGCCTAGACCAGCTGAACAGATAGGTGCCAGGTGCTGCACTTTGTGCTGCACAACAACCCCATGCAGAGCTACAAGCTCGGGTCAGAGTGGCTGGAGAGCAGCCAAACAGGAAGAAACCTCGGGCTACTGATTGACAGCTGGCTGAACAGGAGCCAGCAGTGTGCCCAGGTGGCCAAGAAGGCCAATGGCATCCTGGCCTGCATCAAGAATAGTGCGGTCAGCAGGAGCAGGGAGGTCATTGTGCCCCTGTACTCTGCATTGGTTAGGCCACACCTTGAGTACTGTGTCCAGTTCTGGGCCCCTCAATTTAAGAAGGACATTGAGACTCTTGAACATGACGGGCAACGAGGCTGGGGTGAGGCCTCGAGCACAAGCCCTATGAAGAGATGCTGAAGGAGCTGGGGTTGTTTAGCCTGGAGAAGAGGAGGCTTAGGGGAGACCTTATTGCTGTCTACAACTACTTGAAGGGTGGTTGTAGCCAGGTGGGGCTTGGTCTCTGCCCCCAGGCAACCACCAACAGAACAAGAGGACACAGTCTCAAGCTGTGCCAGGGGAAGTCTAGGCTTGAGGTGAGGAGAAAGTTCTTCACTGAGAGAGTTGTTTGCCATTGGGATGTGCTGCCCAGGGAGGTGGTGGAGTCACCATTCCTGGAGGTGTTCAAGAGGGGATTGGATGTGGCACTTGGTACCAAGGTCTAGTAGTCATGAGGTCTTGGGTGACAGGTTGGGCTTGATGATCTTTGAGATCTTTTCCAACCTTACTGATTCTGTGATTCTATTCTAAAAACTACCACACAAACAAACAAAACAACCCCAACAACAGAAGCAACCCAACGACCAAATAAACAAACCCAAAACCCAACCAACAACCCAATCAAACCTAAAACCCAACCAACAATCAAACCCAAACCCCAACAAGCAGACAAAACCAAAACACCTAGCCTCTCTGAAAAAATAAACCAATGTCCCCCCCCAAAAATCCCCAAACCCAGACAAAACCAAAACCCACTCAACCCCCCCCAAAGCCTATGCAAAACTATATGCTGAGAAAACTGATTTAATAATATATTATGAAAGCTGGACATACATAGTGTGGTGATGCATGAAATTACCTTGCACCAGTGATTTCCATGAAGAATGCAAACCAATTTAAGTATAATTAAAAAAATAAGTGGTATGTTGAATGTGTATGTCTGTGATAAATCTTAATACTTTTAACATATTGAAATCGATTATTTTACCTGAAAGAAATGTTAGGAGTTTGACCTTTTTTTTAGTATTTTTTTTTTAATTAAATCAGATTAGAGGTCAAGATTATGTTTTGACAAACCTCTCCTATGGAGACAGGGTGAGAAAGTTGGGGCTGTTCAGTTTGGAGAAGAGAAGGCTCCAAGCAAACTTTACTGTGGCCTTCCAGTATCTTAAGGGGGCTACAAGAAAGCTGGTGAGGGACTTTCCACAGTCTCAGGCTGCACCAAGGGAAGTTTAGGCTGGAGGTGAGGAGAAAGTTCTTCACTGAGAGAGTTGTTAGCCATTGGAATGTGCTGCCCAGGGAGGTGGTGGAGTCACCGTCCCTGGAGGTGTTCAAGAGGGGATTGGACGTGGCACTTGGTGCCATGGTCTAGTCATGGGGTCTGTGGTGACAGGTTGGACTCGATGATCTTTGAGGTCTCTTCCAACCTTGGCAATACTGTGATACTCTCTAGGATGTCAGGTAGTGATAGGAGCAGGGGGAATGGAGCAGAAGTAGAAATGGGTAGATTCAGATTGGATGTTAGGAAGAAGTTGATCCCCGTGACGGTGGTGAGACACTGGAACAGGTTGCCCAGGGAGGTGGAAGAAGCCTCACGCCTGGAGGATTTAAGGCCATGCTGGATGAGGCTCTGAGCAACCTGATCTGGTGTGAGATGTCCCATGGCAGGGGTTGGAACTAGATGATCCTTGAAGTCCCTTCCAACCCTGACAATTCTATGATTCTACAAGCTGCAAATATCTGATGGCAATAATAAAAACAAACTTGATGGCATGAAGAGAATTCTCTTTCTATGCTGCCTGAAAATTAGGTCAAAGATTTAAAGGGTTTTTTGGCATATATATGGCCATGAAAACCCTCAATGCATATAGATAGAGGCCTGTATGACTGCATCTGAAATGTTGGTCTTGATGATCTCTGAGGTCTTTTCCAACCTTATTGATTCTACGATCCCATAGTTGGCCATTGGAATGTGCTGTCCAGGGAGGTGGTGGAGTCACCGTCCCTGGAGGTGTTTAAAAAGGCTTGGATGTGGCTCTTGGAGCCATGGTTTAGTTGTCATGAGGTGTTAGGTCATAGGTTGGACTCGGTGATCTCTGAGGTCTTTTCCAACCTTATTGATTCTCTGACCCTATGATCACTGTAGGTGTCTGCAAGGACTCATAACAACTGGATAAAGTGGATTTGGTAGAGAACAAGGCCTCATTTTCAGAAACAGATCAAAATGCAGCATATGTTCTGGTCTGGCTAAACAAATTGGAGCTTATGAGTGGAATTTTAACCCCCTTGTTATTAAGAGAACAAGCAAACAAAAAAACCCAAAGTGTAAAAGACAATAGCCCTGCACCCTGTGTCTGCTTCATCTCTTTTCATATATGTACTTAGAGAAAGCTTCACAGTTCCAACTTGTGCCCTTGATAGCTGCATGCATTTCACTCTCTCAGTCTAAGAAATTTGAAGTGATCTTTGCCCTGGCTAGCTTAGGAGGAATATTTCTTTTAAAAATTGTCTTTATTTTACCTGTCAAAGACAGTGAAAGAATGGTGGTGTTTAAAAAATCTTCTGAATGTTAGACTAGACTGGGATGGGATGGGATGGGATGGGATGGGATGGGATGGGATGGGATGGGATGGAATAGAATTAACCAGGTTGGAAAAGACCTTCAAGATCATTAAGTCCAAGCCATCATCCAACACCATCTCATCAACTCAATCATGGCACCAAGTGCCTCATCCATTCTTGTCTTAAACACTTCCAGTGATGGTGACTCCACCACCTCCCTGGGCAGCACATTCCAATGGCGTATTTATCTTTCTGTGAAGAATTGCTTCATAACATCCAGCCTAAACCTCCCCTGGCACAGCTTAAGACTGTGTCCTCTTGTTCTGGTGCTGGTTGCCTGGGAGAAGAGACCAACCCCCACCTGGCTACAACCTCCCTTCAGGGAGTTGTAGAGAGCAAGGAGGTCTCCCCTGAGCCTCCTTTTCTCCAGGCTAAGCAACCCCAGCTCCCTCAGCCTCTCCTCACAGGCTTGTGCTCTAAACCCCTCACCAGCTTTGTTGCCCAATAAAACTAACAGATAGAATAGGTAGTTGTAGACAGCAATAAGGTCTCCTCTGAGCCTGATAACACCAAAAGCAAGGAAATCACTGAAACAGAAATTGCAATTACATTCTTTCACTTCTGTTGCTGTTATTTGGGTTCTGTTCTGTTTCGTTTTAACAACCACCACAAAAAAGCTCCTTCCTGTGATAAAAAGTATGGTGAAACCCTTCTTGTGGTGTCTAGAAGAGAAGCAAGGTCATAAATTAGGTTCTTATCTTCAAACATAGCTACTCTTCCATGATTCATAGGTTGCTGACGCAGAAATGTGATCATTTATTTCTCCTGCACCCTGGTTTAGACTAAAACCCTTGTCCACCCTTAAATCCTTGTCCACCTCTGTTTTAATATTTTCTCAGAGCTTTCTAACTTTGTGGCCTCGATCTTTTTCATCTTTATTAAGACTTCAAATCTAGTGGGTATTTGGTTTAATTAGAGCATTGTAGCAGAGCCGTGTGGTGATACTATAGTTACTAGGAGTTGAAGACTAATTACTTTAACTTAATACCTAAAGATCTAATGATGTGATACTGTTTTCATTTGCATTTCCTTTGATAATCTTTGTTGCTTGGGACTGCTGTGTCCCCAGATTCACTGCAAAGTTTAAAAGGGTAACAGCAATTTCACTTTTCTGTTTATGTGAAACCCAGAAACCCCAAATTACATCAGCAGGGTTTAATACCGAGGCTGTTTGCCTCTAAACCCCCTCGTGGTTTTATTAGAGGCTGAGGTGTCAGAAGAGAAAGAAACCAAGCAGGGCATGGCACAGCAATTCATGTGGAAAGCTGCTCAGGAAAGGTGCTAAAGCTTGGCCAGCTCAGCCAACTGGCAGAAAGCCATGACACCCCTGAGACCTACACCCACCAGGTCTGATGCCACATCTCAGACACAGTTTTGGTAGGAACACATTGCCACCCAGGGGTCTGGTTTCAGGTTCTGCCCCACACTCGTTCTAATGTGAGATGGCATCAGTGAGCATGCCTCTCAGAGGTGTGCTCAGGTAGAGGAAATTCTCTGCTTAGTGATGGAGCTCTGAGAGTAGGTAAGTAGTTAGAATCATAGAATTGTTAGGGTTGGAAGAGACCTCAAGAATCATCCAGTTCCAATCCCCCTGCCATGGCCAAGGACACCTCACACAGATCAGGTTGCCCAGAGCCACATCCAGCCTGGCCTTAAAAAACCTCCCAGGATGAGGCTTCCACCACTTCCCTGCCTAACCTGTGCCAGTCTCTCACCACCCTCATGGGGAAGAACTTCTTCCTAACATCCAATCTGAATCTACCCATTTCTTTGCTGTTTTCCATTCCCTCAGTCCTATCACTCCCTGACATCCTAAGAAGTCCCTCCCCAGCTTTCTTGTAGCCCCCTTCAGATACTGGAAGGCCACAAGAGCCTTCACTTCTTCAGACTGAATAGCCCAAACTCTTTCAGTCTTTCCTCATAGGAGTGGTGCTCCAGCCCCTGATCATCCTTGTGGCCCTTCTCTGGACACATTCCAGCACATCCAGACCCTTCTTGTAATAGGAGCTCCAAAACAGGACACAGTGCTCCAGGTGGGATCTCACCAGAGTGGAGGAGAGGGAGAGAATCACTGCCCTCTGCCTGCTGGCTGTGCTTCTCTTGATGCAGCCCAGGATGTGATTTGCTTTCTGGGCTGCAAGTGCTCACTGCTAGCTCATCTTGAGCTTCTCATCCACCAGCACCCCCAAGTCCTTTTCTTCAGAGCTGCTCTCCAGCCAGTCCCTGCCCAGCCTATATTGGTGCTTGGAACATCAGAAAATATGAGAGAGACAGAGAGAGAGACTCTTGGAGTCACACCAGGCCCTCCCTGAAATGAATCTAATGTGCAGACAGATTTCATGACATGGAGAACTCGCTGTCCTCTCTCTGCCTTGCTAAATGTGGTGACTTAGGCCATAGTGGGGAGTGGTAATAAGTTCTTCCCCGGTGCAACAGGCACCCACAGGCATTTCTCCCCAGTAATACCCCCCCTTCCCTGCTGCCCTTGCAAAATGAGTGCAATGCTCTTCAAGGGGAAGTGACCAGTGGTTGAGGGTTCACCCAGCAGAGGTGTTGCTGAGGTTTAGTAGGTCTATACCAAGCACTAAAACCTTCTCAACAAAGTGCAGAAGGTGTGTCACTGTCACAGGTGACTCACTTCTGATGGAGCAGAAGGACTGATACGCAGACCAGACTGCTTCCTCACTAGGGCCCAGGTTAGTGATGAAAGGAGAATGCTCTCTTCCCTACTACAGCCCTCTGATTACTACCTACTGCTGATCTCTCAGGTAGGAAAGCAATGAAATGGCAACAAGAAGTGCAAGGGCAAATGAAGGGAGATTTCAGGGTCTTGGGATGCCTGACATAGGCTTTAGCTGGCCGGCTCATATGCAGCTAGCCCTGGTGTCTGCATCTATTCTTCACTATTTCTTCAGCTGTATGGGTGGAGACAAGTGAGCCAAGCTTCTTGAAATGAATGACTTGTAAAAGAATTGCAAATGAATGAATTCCTTAACAATCTCTAGAATTTCCACATATTTGTACTGCAGCCTGCTGCTGCCTCTAGATCCTTTTCAGCTGTGTTCTCTTTCACAGTCCTGTGTTCTCTTTCACAGTCCTGTGTTCTCTTTCACAGCCCTGTGTTCTCTTTCACAGCCCTGTGTTTTTAAGAGCTGAAAGGATTGCAGGGTCCTGTGCCAAGAGCTAACACAGTACTAGTTAATGAGTCAGAACACAGCACTCTATAGCCATGCAGCAGCAGAATATAGAAAATATTGTTCTGAAAATTCATTCGAGCGAGACTGTAATCAAAGGGTCACGAAGAGGAATGCTCCAACACAACCTTAACTGCTCCTATTATGTGACACATTATTAAGCCTGACCTACTAAGCCTGGTTCCTAAATACAGCACAGTTCATCAGTGCTTGTTAAAAATATTTTAAGTACCACTAGAGACTGCTGAAGACATGATGCAGTAGAATGCCTTCTTGCCTATAGATGCTCCATTTCCCAGCAGCCTAGCCCCTCTCTAGAGCTAGTCCTCACTAGTAGCTGGAGAAGCTGGTTGTTGTAAATGCAAAGTAGAATATGTCACAGTGTCTTTCTAGGCTTGCCAGAAGAATGTTTAAGAAGGTTCTCAGAAAGTGGAATTTGCCTGGGACTGACTCTGTTCTAGAGTAAATTCTGTGTTATTAACCATTTTAACTTTGGACTTTGAACTAGCCACCAAAAGACCCATGAGGAAGGCCCTTGATGCACACACCCTAAGATCACCTGTAGTTGCCTGAAGAACAGAGGGTTCTTCAAGCCTGTAGAGCTACCCCCGGGGTTTCTCTAGGTGCTTTGGTCACCATTCTTTGATTGAGCTTTCTAGATCTCCACCAGCTCCCAGAGAGCGCTCTTTTGATCTCCAGAGACCTCTGCACTGCACAGCACAGGTGTGGATACACCTTTCCTCCTTCCTGCACTTAAGAGAGGTTCTTCCTGGTCTCCAAAAGGAGGGAAATCTTTTTGGATGCCTGACATTTCTCAGGCCCTGTGTTAGCCTCCTGTGGAGCACAAATGTGATTTCTGCACTGAGGGACCTCAGATGGGAATCAGGACATCTCGATCTGAGTTTTCATGTAGTATGCTTCAAAAAAGAGGCTTGGAAAACAGTGCACAAGGCTACAATTTCCACCCAGGGACATTTGAAGGGCAGTAGGAATGGAATAGAATAGAATAAACCAGGT
>CM037636.1:48191396-48216947 GCA_015227895.2 Colaptes auratus | reverse complement strand
ATGTGACCTAAGGAAACTTGATTTATTGCTATGAAAAATTGAGTGGGACAGTGAGAAATAAAGACAGATATGCAAAGAACATCTTTCCCCTGCTCCTCTGGAAAGTATGTGCCATTTTCCTGATGAAAAACTAACATGTATTCAGGCCTGCACGTGGTGATAAGTAAGGACTGATGACCTTTGCTTCACCTGCCTTGAAATCAAATTCCCTGCAAATGTCTCATGGAAAGGAGATACTGATGAGGATGAAGTAGAGAACCTCAGGTGGACCACAAAAGGTGCAGATAACTGCCTGCTTACAGGCAACCAGAGTTTTGTTGTGCTGCCTTGCACCTGCCTGACATGGGAACATAGATTCAATCATATCTAGGTTTTCACACAAAAGTATATGATCACATGCCTGACATTTTTCTTGCCAGTACTCCTCAAGTTTTTGCATGATATTACATTTCTTTAGCTTAGTATTCTGGGTGCAGTACTGACTCCTCCATAATCAATTCCAAAATACCTGTTCCAGAGGGCTGGAACTCTAACAACCAGTGATAGTATTGATGGCTGCAGCCTCATCCTTTCTAAATAAGAGATCAAGAAAAGGAGATTGGGTGGGAGAAGAGAGGTGATGAAGGGCCTGGTAACAATATCATCAAAATTTCTTGATAGGAGAATGTGAAAGGCTTGGTTTGAGATGGATATCTGTCTCATTAAATCATAGAATCATGGAAATGCCAGGGCTGAAAGGGACCTCAAGGATCATAAAGTTCCAATACCCCTGCCATGGAACATCTCACACTAGATCAGGTTGCTCAGAGCCACATCCAGCCTGGCCTTAAAAACCTCCAGGGATGAGGCTTCCACCACCTCCCCTGGGCAACCTGTGCCAGTCTCTCGCCACCCTCATGGGGAAGAACTTCTTCTTAACATCCAATCTGAATCTACCAATTTCTTTTTTGTTTCCATTCCCCCTCGTCCTATCACGCCCTGACACCCAAAAAAGTCCCTCCCCAGCTTCCTTGGAGGTCCCCTTTAAATACTGGAAGGCCACAGTAAGGTCTCCTCAGAGCCTTCTCTTCTCCAGACTGAACAGCCCCAACTCTCAGTATGTCTCCATAGGAGAGGAGCTCCAGCCCTCTGGTCATCCTTGTGGCCCTTCTCTGGACATGTTCCAGCACCTCCAGATCCTTCCTGTAATAGAGGCTCCAGAACTGGACACAGTACTCCAGGTGAGGTCTCACCAGAATGGAGTAGAGGTGGAGAATCACCTTCCTCGACCTGCTAGCTATGCTTCTATTACTTTAGCCCAGATTCTATGATTCCATGACATGTTAAACCAAGGGCTTAACTTTGTCAAATGATTTCCTTTGGGATCCAGACTGCAATTTGCAAATGATAACAAAATTGTGCACAGAGAGTCTGAATATTCACTAATCCATACACAGTGGAAGGTGGAGTTTTATTTGTTTTCTTTTTCAGATGAACAAACTTGTCCCAGCTGTAGCCATAGCATACTGCTTTGCTTAGATCCAGAAGCAATCTCCTCACATTTCTCTCCCTTTGTTTGCATTCCTGTTATGCCCCTAAAGACCTTTTATGGCACTTTGTGTTTTGCACCAACTTCTGTCTGTATCTATAATGAGATATTTCACATTCTAGACATAAATATTCCTGATAAATGTAAACATTAATATATGTATATATGCCTACATTGAATATTCACAGAATCACACAATGCTAGGGGCTGGAAGGGACCTGAAAACATCACCCAGTCCAACCCCCCTGCCAGAGCAGGATCACCTAGAGCAGATCACACAGAAACAAATCCAGGTGGGTTTTGAATATCTCCATAGAGGGAGACTCCACAACTGCCCTGAGCAGCCTGTTCCAGTGTTCTGTCACCTTCACAGTGAATACATTTTTTTCTCATGTTTCCATGGGACTTCCTATGCCTCAGCTTCCACCATTGCCTCTTGTGCTGTCATTGGGCATCACCCAGCAGAGCCTGGCTCCAGCCTCTGGGCACTCACCCTTTACATATTTATAAACATGACTGACCCCTCAACCTCTTCTTCTCCAAGTTAAAGAGCCTCAGCTCCTTCAGCCTCTCCTTGTAAGGTTTCATTTTACCTCCTTCTCCTTCCTACCCCAAAGTCACAGATTTTCAACCAATTTTTGTTTCTTGCTAGATCAGCTTAATCTTACCCTGTGTTTCAAAAATGATTGTAACTTGAAGACTTGTTTTGTGGTCATGATGGGTTGCTGGATCTTGATTATGAAACAATGGAATAATGAGCTCCTTACTCTGCTATAGCACTAATCTTCAAATAACATTAGCAGAACTTTTGTCATCTTGGTATTATGTTATATCACTGTGTGCAGGACCAGATGGGGAGGGAAAGGAGAAAACTCCCTTGGTACAAATACCATCTGACAAGAAGAAACAAACCCACCTGTTATGCTGATTAAAGGCAGAGTTAAGGCTTCTTAAGATAGATGGTTAAAAGCTATTTTTCCTCCTTTCTGGCCTATACAGACCTCTAATTTCTTTCTCATATTTCATTGGAATTATTAATTGTATTCCTGAGGCCACAGCCCAAAATGCACAGTTAATCCAGTAGTGAAATCTTGCCTCTTTCAGAGTAATTAACAGTTCTTGCACCTCTTTTATGCTCCCCTTCCTTCCCTATCCACACTCATTATCATAGTTTGTCAATTATCTTCCAAACTGTATTAAAAAAAGATAACTCTGTAACATTAGCAATTGCTCAGAAGTTGCTAATAGCTCTCATGAGAGCACTTGTCTCACCCCATATCTCCCACCTTATCAAAAGGTCACATTAATTACAGGACCCTCGCTGAGAATAAATCAATGTGTCAGTCAGAGACCCACGATTGTGCTACAGCTGGAAAGCAAAAATTCCAGAGCAAGGTTATATTTAGGGCTTAACTTTCTTTTTCCACCCCTGTGATTACTGGGTTTGTAAGTCTGCCTAAGAACAAAGAATAATGTCACAATATCTAAGACTGGGATGAATGTATACTTTTAAATGAATATTTTTATTTGTGCCTTTAATAACCATTATTAATTCACTTCTTAGGGTACACTGTCCTTGCTTGTAACGTCTCCAAAGCATCTCCTTCAGTTGAAAACAAAACTGAGAAAGGAAAGAAACAACTGAATTCAGCTGATGCCCAGCTTCTCTGACAAACTTTTCTCTGTTTTTATCTTCAGTCACTGTTCTGACTATCTTAATGCTGGATCATAAAACAGCCACAACTGTAATAAAGGTGTCTTTCCTTAGTCTCTTCTGTTTGCTGGAGAGCAGCCAAGTGGAAAGGAACCTGGGGGTACTGGTGGACAGTAGGCTGAACATGCGCCAGCAGTGTGCCCAGGTGGCCAAGAAGGCAAATTATGTCCTGGCCAGTATCAGGAACAGTGTGGCCAGCAGGAGCAGGGAAATCATTCTGCCCCTGTACTCAGTACTGGTTAGGCCAAACCTTGAGTCCTGTGTCCAGTTCTGGGCTCCGCAGTTTAGGAAAGATGTTGAGTTGCTGGAAGGTGTCCAGAGAAGGGCAACAAAGCTGGGGAGGGGTCTGGAGCACAGCCCTGTGAGGAGAGGCTGAGGGAGCTGGGGTTGCTTAGCATGGAGAAGAGGAGGCTCAGAGGAGACCTCATTGCTCTCTACAACTCCCTGAAGGGAGGTTGTAGCCAGATGGGGGTTGGTCTCTTCTCCCAGGCAACCAGCACCAGAACAAGAGGACACAGTCTCAAGCTGCACCAGGGGAAGTTTAGGCTGGATGTTATGAAGAAATTCTTCCCAGACAGAGATATTGGCCATTGGAATGTGCTGCCCAGGGAGGTGGTGGAGTCACCGTCATTGGAAGTGTTTAAGAAGAGACTGGAAGGGGCACCTGGTTCCATGGTTGAGTTGATTAGATGGTGTTGGGACTCGATGAGCTCAAAGGTCTTTTCCAACCTGGTTAATTCTGTATTCTGTCTCTTTAGGTCTAGGTGTGTTCATACCGTTCAGGGTATTCTTAACATCTGTGGGGCTGCTTGCTGTTTTGTTTTATGAGACAAAGCAGATAGATAAGGGAAGAAACTCCATGAACAAAAAAGAAAGTAAACTTGCACAGTTCATCCAGTGCCTCATTCATTTTTGTCCCTGATCTGGTTTTAGTACAATTAGCTGGTTGCAGTGGTGATAGACTGCGTGGAGACTCATTCACAGACTGCTGGTAAATCCCAAGATTTAGATCAAATTCTCCTACATTGTTATTACCACCAGCCTAATTCTTCAAGCTCTTAATTGTGTGCTAACTACTCAAGCAGGTTAACGTAAAATTTAATTTGTGCTCATCAGCTTGAGGCTACAGAAATGTGTAATAAACGTGATTTATAAACTTCTCATTTTACTGGCCATTAGATAAAAAGTAATTTATGTATGCATATGTTAATATCACAGAAGCAGCAGTCTGATAACTTTCTAAATACATTTGGATTGGCTATTTGACATCCATTTAACATGCTCTCTGAGTCATTAGTTTAGATCCAGACAACTTCAAAGCTGCTTCTGGCAGCGTGGAGAGGGAAAAGCAAAAAACGTCCAGTATTACATTATTCAGGTAGAGAACCCAGGCAAGAGAAGAAAAGCTACAGAGGACTCTAATAATAACAAGGCAAATGGAGAAAATTCAGATTTCTGGATTTTGGGTTGGTTTGGTTTTCCCTTTTTTAAGAGAACCTGGATGGAAATTGAGTTTTAAGTGTAGGGTGTTTGAGTCTCGACTCCAAAGCCTGTGGAGGCTGCCCTCATGATCAGTGTACTGCTCCAGTCTGTGAAGAATGTTTCATTCCACCACTGGTCCCCTGGGACTAAGAGCAGCAATACTGTTTTCTTTGCTCAGTGCTTTACTTGCATTGAAGCTGATGTGGGGGGAAAACAAACAAACAAAGGTAAGAAATTCTTCCCTACTTTTGTTTCATGGGGAATAATTGGTCTCAAGGCAACAGTGGAAATAGTGTGCCTGGCTATTCAGGGTGAAACATCCTTGCTAATCATTCTGACATTGGCTGATTTATGAGCTGGGGGAAGACTGTATATTTATTTTCAAAAGTACCTAAAACAAGCAAACAAACAAAGTCTCAAATCTCTTCATGCTGCACTATGTATAAGTAATGTCTCCTTTTATTTGCCAGGGAGAAACCAAGTTTCAGTATGTCTAAGAAAAAGGCATTGTAGGCATCTCCAAATCTCTGAATCACCTAATTCTATTTCATTCATTGTAACTGGAGTGACCAAGCACACTTACTAACTGTACCATTTCATAGGAAACCAAATGGGGATGAGGGTGCTAGGATGCTTCAGGATGACTTGTTGCAATTTTGTCTGTACTTAGAAACCTTTCTACTTTAAAAACCATTTGTTACGGGTTTAAGAGCTGGGACGTATTCAACCATGGAGCTGAAAGTCCTCCAAGTAGCAGAGAGATCCAGGGGTTGACCAGAAAGTGTAATCTTTTGTTATTTCATTCTCAGAATGCCTCCATCTCCTCTTTATAAATGAACAGCACAAGCTGTTCAGCCCTTTTCCTACCTCTACTCTTTTCCCAGTGCAGACTGCTGTCTCTCTTGTGATGTGGGGGGAGGTTTGCTGCCTGGCCGAGCCTGGGCAAGGCTAATTTTTAGCTGCACCATTCAGCCTGGTGTGGGGGAAAATGCAGGGAGGTATGGGGGGGTGAGGAAATGCATATGTGGCTCAGGTTTTTGAGGCTTGGCTCAGGGGAAGGATTTGGGAAGGTGATGGCCTAGTGAGGTTTTTGGAGAAGCCCAAGCTAGAGAGCTGGGCTGAATACAATTTGACAGGTATGTTTGAATGTTTTTATACCATTATATTTAATTCTGAATAGTACTTCCATTTAAACTTCCATTCATTCCAAGCTTGTGTGGAGCATTTAGTTTACTCCTTTGGTGAAGAGCATCTGCCTCACGCCGAATGGAATGGAATGGAATGGAATGGAATGGAATGGAATGGAATGGAATGGAATGGAATGGAATGGAATGGAATGGAATAGATTTGAATTGAATTGAATTGAATTGAATTGAATTGAATTGAATTGAATTGAATTGAATTGAATTGAATTGACCAGGTTGGAAGAGACCTTTGAGATCATCAAGTCCAACCTATCACCCAACACCATCTGATCAACTAAACCATGGCACCAAGTGCCTCATCCAGGCTCTTCCTAAACACCTCCAGAGTTGGTGACTCCACCACCTCCCTGGGCAGCACATTCCCATGGCTAATCTCTGTGAAGAACTTTCTCCTCACCTCCAGCCTAAACCTCCCCTGGCACAGCTTGATACTGTGTCCCCTTGTTCTGGTGCTGGGTGCCTGGGAGAAGACACTAAATAAATTAGGTGTTTAGGAATGGACTAAAGTTTTGGATAAAATCAGACCAGTTTTTAGCAAAACACAACAGGGCCAGGTATGTGATGACATTGCTGAAACCTCTCCCTCTGAAGAAGGCTTCAATTTTTCTCTTGTAGTGCCAAACATGGTAGGAATTATTGGTTTAATTTTGGAATTTGTGTGAGGCTCTGTTCTAATCAAAGGTAAATCTGCAGCACAAATGGTGTGTTCCAGAGGCTGATTGGTGTAATAAAGATCATAACTGTAGGCATATAAGCAAAAGCTAAATTTCACTTTCTGAATTGTGCCTGACAAACTAGTCCATTAAACAGACTGAAAGATGAGGTACTTGAGGAGAGAAGAGGAGAATGAATCTGACTTGCAAGACTACACCTGATTATTTACTGAATTAGAAATATTGGGAGTCATTTGTGTCTGACAATGTTTTAAAACTAGCATGCCTAATCAAGCCTCATCCTCTTCTTATTACAGCTGATCACTGATGCTCCTTGCCTTTCACTTCTGGCGTTTACTCCATTTCATCCCATCATTTCGTTTAGATAGAGCAATAAGTAACCAGAAGATATAAATAGAGGTAACATTAGTCTCATTGTCCTTCGCTCCCCAGAAGTGCTTTGCAGGAAAGCATGACTGTAGCTGGTGCTGCTAATTAGCAGTGTGCTGTTACAGCTTCCAAAATACATCTTGTAATAGTTATGACTCAGATTACAGTGCAGAGCCAGCACTCTATAGAACAAGGAGCAATTCCCGTGAATAATTTCTGATAGATTGAATAGTTTCACAGAATCAGCCATGTTGGTAAAGGCCTTAGAGATGAAGTCCAACCTATGACCTAATAACTAACACCTCCTGACAACTAAACCATGGCTCCAAGAGCCACATCCAATCTTTATTTGAACACCTCCAGGGATGGTGACTCCACCACCTCCCTGGGCAGCACATTCCAGTGGCAAATTACTCTTTCTGGGAAGAACTTTCTCCTCACCTCCAGCGTAAAACTTCCCCTGGTGCAGCTTGAGACTCTGTCCTCTTGTTCTGGTACTGGTTGCCTGGGAGAAGAGACCAACCCCCAGCTGGCTACAACCTCCCTTCAGGTAGTTGTAGACAACAATAAGGGTCTCCCCTGATCCTCCTCTTCTCCAGGCTAAACACCCCCAGCTCCCTTAGCCTCTCCTCACAATGCTGTGCTCCAGACCTATCCCCAGCCTCGTTGCCCTTCTCTGGACACATTCAAGTATCTCAATGTCCTTCATAAATAGAGGAGCCCAGAAATGGACACAGTACTCAAGGTGTGAGTTCACATTACATGCACATGTGCACCTTGATGTCACTGAGGTGAGAGCAATGTGTTTGCTGAGAAGTCTAAGCCTTCCTCTGAGTATGTTGCATCATGGAAGTCCAATAGATCCATCAGGATTTGCTCCTGGTGAACCCCTGATGGCTGTCAACTTGATACACTGAAGTTACCTGTATTAAGAGCTTCCAGCAGAATGTTTCCTTTCGTCCTTACAAACTCTGCTGAGAAGTATTCAGGGAAATCATGAGCTGTTTGCATAGATTGCATAGCTGTACAGGGCACGGTAAACTGGAGGTATCCAAGATGAAGATGCTATTCCTAAGAAAAATAACATGAGAAGTGCTGCAAAGGAAGCCTGTGGAAGGTGAAGTCTTTCTTCATGGCTCAAGATTTGCCACAGGAAGGGAGGAATTTCCCAGGTGCACTTGATTTACTCAGCATGCACAGAGGAGATATGTTTGCACCAGGTACCATTTCAGAGTGTCAGGCTTCCTGTTACTGGCAGGAAAGTCTTAGGTAGGAATATGACAAATTTCTCCTGATCTGAGAAAAGTTTAGCAATTTGTTAGCATCTATGAAGTGATCACAGGCAATGATGACAAGCTGAATATTAATTGAAGAGCTTTTCAATGAACAATGTAGTGCTCATTCTGAGGCCACAAGGTGCTGTAAAGAAACATTAAATCAGCATTTAAGAATTTAATCATGAACAAAGGTCAGATGTCCCTTGACATGCAGCCCAGAAAGCAAATCACATCCTGGGCTGCATCAAGAGAAGCATAGCCAGCAGGTCAAGGGAGGTGATTCTCCCCTTCTACTCTGCTCTGGTGAGATCCCACCTGGAGTACTGAATCCAGTTCTGGAGCCCCTATTACAGGAAGGATTTGAAGGTGCTGGAGCATGCCCAGAGAAGGGCCACAAGGATAGTGAGAGGGCTGGAGCACCTCTCCTGTGAAGACAGACTGAGGGAGCTGGGGCTGTTCAGTCTGGAGAAGAGAAGGATCTGAGGAGACCTTATTGTGGCCTTCCAGTATCTGAAGGGGGCTACAAGAAAGCTGGAGAGGAACGTTTTAGTGTGTCAGGTAATGAATAGAATGGAATGGAATGGAATGGATGGATGGAATGGAATGGAATGGAATGGAATGGAATGGAATGGAATGGAATGGAATAGAATAACAGGAGTTAACCAGGTTGGAAAAGACCTCAGAGATCAAGTCCAACCTGTCACCCAATACCTAACACCTCATGACAACTAAACCATGGCTCCAAGTGCCACATCCAATCCTCTTTTGAACACCTCCAGGGATGGTGACTCCACCACCTCCCTGGGCAGCACATTCCAATGGCCAATTACTCTTTCTGTGAAGAACTTTCTCCTCACCTCCAACCTAAACTTCTGTGGAAAGAATTCCTAGGCACAGCCTAAAACTGCCACAAGTGTTTGCAGGGCTCATGTGCACACAAAAAAAAGTGGTTTGAAATTACAACTGAAATTATATATTTGGATGAGTTGCTTTCCTCTCCTGTCTGCTATTAGGTCTTAGGAAAGAAGGTACATGAAGGTCAAGAACATGGGAGTTAAGTTGATTTGGGAAAGAAGAGAAGGATAGGATAGGATAGGATAGGATAGGATAGGATAGGATAGGATAGGATGGAATGGAATGGAATGGAATGGAATGGAGTGGAGTGGAGTGGAGTAGAGTAGAGTAGAGTAGAGTAGAGTGGAGTGGAGTGGAGTGGAGTGGAGTGGAGTGGAGTGGAGTGGAATAGAATAGAATAGAATAGAATAGAATAGAATAGAATAGACCAGGTTGGATGAGACCTTCAAGATCATTGTGTCCAAGCTATTATCCAACCCACCTAATCAACTAAACCATGCGACCAAGCACCCTATCAAGTCTCCTCTTCCACAGTGGAAGTGGATGGAAAAAGCCTGGGCTGCAAAGATGTCCTACGTTGAAGCACATCAGTAAAAGCTCTGGGATCATCAAGTCCAACCTTCTATGCCTTCGAAACTGCTATTAGCCTTATTATCAGAGGTATTACAATCACACAGCAACTGAAAATTAAGCTGCATTGTTACACTTCTAATAGCAATGCTAAATTACAAGTTCAGTAGAAAGACAGCTACTCCCTCCTAACAAAATGCTTGCCTTATCTGCTTATCACTGAGATGATCAAGGAAACCTGGGGGGGATGTTTCAGAGTGTAGTGATCACTCTGTGCTGTTTCAGTGTTTAAGGTACAATGCTGGCATGCCCTTCAGCACAAAAGCTTTTAGATTGTGAATTTCCAACAGTAGTTAAAACACTTCATTCTTTTGTTCTTCTCTCTGCATTTACTTTTAATATTTTTTCCTAATAATTGTTTATAAACCATAATAATATTTTTTTTTTCAACAGCCCTAGCCATGCTTTTTATTGTGTTCTTTCTTCCCCCCCCCTACAATTAAGGAACAACAGGCTGTCCAAAAAAAAAAAAAAACCTAAAAAAAATATCTCATATTCATAATCTTACCCCTTGCAGAGCTGATTGATTGACTGACTTTATTCATTAGCTGGAAAACTCATTTACATATGAACAGTACATTCCTTTCTTAGGAAATTACAATCATTATTAAAGAATACCTCATTAGCCACCCTGATTTTTTTTTTGACAATAACTAATCATGAAGCAAGCAAAATATAGAAAAATAATACCTTAGTGTTTTCTAGCATGTATTAATTTCACCCATCTCCCCTGACTGATGATACTCTTTCAAATGCAAATCTTGAAGCCTTTCAGGTAGTTAAAATTAAGTTATCCACTTAGATTGTTTGGAAATATGGTAAGTTTTAGAAAAGAGTTTTGGTTTCCTTTCCCCTTAGCTAAATGAGGAAGAGAAAAAGGCAGACCCTTGACAGAACCACAGGTTGAAAAAGACCCTCATGATCACCAAGTCCAACCCAAAACCCTACTCTGCAAGGTTCACCCCTAAACCATATCCCCAAGCACCACATCCAAACCACCTTTCATAGAATCATAGAAACAGCAAGGTTGGAAAGGACCTCAAAGATGATCAAGTCCAACCTGTCACCCAAGACCTCATGACTACTAGACCATGGCACCAAGTGCCACGTCCAGTCCCTTCTTGAACACCTCCAGGAACTCCACCACCTCTCTGGGCAGCACACTCCAATGCCTAACAACTCTTTCTGTGAACTTTCTCCTCAGCTCGAGTCTAAACTTCCCCTGGTGCAGCTTGAGACTGTGTCCTCTCGTTCTGCTGCTCATTGCCTGGGAGAAGAGTCCAAGCCCCTCGTGGCTACAACCACCCTTCATGCAGTTGTAGACAGCAATAAAGTCTCCTCTGAGCCTCCTCTTCTCCAGGCTAAACAATCCCAGCTCCCTCAGCCCTCCTTATAGGGCTTTAAACACATCCAAGTTTGGTGACTCAACCATCTCCCTGGACAGCACATTCCAATGACTGACCACTCTTGCTGGGAATTTTTTTTCCCCTACTGTCCAGTCTAAACCTATCCAGTCACAGCTTGAGGCCATTCCCTCTTGTTCTGTCACTAATGACCCATGACAAGAGACCAGCACCAGCCTCTCCACAACATACTTTCAGGTACCTGTAAACAGCACTATGGTATTAAAACCTTCTGCTTTTGGGAGCTCAGAAGATGCTTCTTTTTCCTGGTTGTCTAAAAAAGGACCATATTAGGCTAGGGAGTGGTGCTGCTGGTCACTGTGAAAAGTGGAGAAAATCCTAGTTCTAGGCAATCTCTTTGGACAGATTTACAGAATTGCAAAACTAACCAGGTTGGAAAAGACCTTCAAGATCATCCAGTCCAACCTATTAGCCAACACCATCTAATCAACTCAACCATGGCACCAAGTGCCTCATCCAGTCTCTTCCTAAACACCTGCAGTGATGGTGACTCCACCACCTCCCTGGGGAGCACATTCCAATGGCCAATCTCTCTTTATGGGAAGAATTTCTTCCTATCATCCTAACATCCAGCCTAAAACTCCAGTTTTCTATGTTGCTGATGACAAATCTTCATCCAAAGAATGGAGAAAGACTTTTCCCTTGTGGGGAAAAGATAGGCAGGTGGACAACAAACAGCATGCACTGAGTTGGAGGTTAAAAAAGTAATTTTAACAAAAGAGAAAATGTATTTAAGGGAAAGGAAGGAACAATGGTATTAGGGAAAAGAAATATTTACAGGAATATATACAGAACAAGACTGGATGGCAAAGGATTTTCTGGATTGCAATGGATTCTCTTTGGATGCAGGACCCTGCATGAGGTAGCTGGCCCAGACCACATGGAACAGGCCTGGGCACGTGGTCACCAGCAGTGGCATTGGCAGCAATGGTGGCAGTGGCGGCAATGGTGGCAGCAGCAGCAGCAGCAGCGAAGCAAAGGCAAGAGAGAATGACAGGAGGTAGCTCTGTCTTACATAGGGTGCATACAGGAAAACAGAGTGGAAAAAAGAGCTAGCTGAACATGAGCCTAGGTGGCCAAGAAGGCTAATGGCATCCTGGCATGCACCAGAAATAGTGTGGCCAGCAGGAGCAGGGAGGTCATTCTGCCCTGTGCTCAGCACTGCTTAGGACACACCTTGAGTCCTGTGTCCAGTTCTGGGCCCCTCAGGTTATGAAAGATGTTGAGTTGCTGGAACATATCCAGAGAAGGGCAACGAGGCTGGGGAGGGGTCTGGAGCACAGCCCTGTGAGGAGAGGCTGAGGGAGCTGGGATTGTTTAGCCTGGAGAAGAAGAGGCGCAGGGGAGACCTTATTGCTGTCTATAACTACCTGAAGGGAGGATGTAAACAGGTGGAGGTTGGTTTCTTCTCCCAGGCAAGCAGCACTAAACAAGAGGACACAGTCTCAAGCTGCACCAGGGGATGTTTAGGCTGGATGTGTGGAGAAAGTTCTTCTCAGCAAGAATAATTGACCATTGGAATGTGCTGCCCAGGGAGGTGGTGGAGTCACCATCCCTGGAGGTGTTCAAAACAGGATTGGCTGTGGCACTTGGAGCCATGGTTTAGTTGTCAGGAGGTGTTAGGTATTAGGTCATAGGTTAGACTTGATGATCTCTGGGGTCTTTTCCAATCTGGTTGATTCTGTGCTTCTATGATTCTATGACCCTGGGGACCCCTCCCCTGGGATCAGGTTTCCCACCCACCTAGGTCCGGTTTCCCTGCCCACCTTGGGTCCACCACCTGCCCAACTGGGACATCCATTTTTCCCATCCTCCCCCCTGCAGGCCTTGACCCACAACAAATATTTTGAAAAATAACTTTAAAATGAATAGATTTAGATGTCTCTTCCAAATGAAGGAGGAAATAAAAGATCATTTTCAGAACTCTTGCTGGAGCTGTTAGCTCTTAACTTTATGCCAGACTCTTTTCTGAGGCAAAAGGCAGGGACCATTAAAGTAGTTTCATGTTCTGCCAAGGTATTTCTCATACAGGTAAAAAAAAATAGATAAAGGGGAAAAAAAAGGAAAGAAAAAAGGACTATCATAAAATAGAAGTGCCTATCAAAACTTCATGGGAATATTTGACAGGCAAATTTAGCTGTCTTGCAGTAGAGTATTTATTGCAGGCAGATAAGACATGTGTCTTTAAAATTTTTGGATTCCTCTTGTGTGAAGTTAGACACTGTGATTAAATGTAACTGTGTTATTGTATTGCTGCATAATTGCATGGAATGAGACAGGAGGTAACTGAAATCCTTCCTCTATGTAGCAGTTAAAAGTGGTTTGGTACTCCTGCAATAAAGTTAACCTGAAGCAGGAGCTTTAATACAGATACATTAAGCATAACCTTGAGTACTGTGCTCAGTTCTGGAGCCCTTATTACAAGACAAGTATGGATATGCTGCAACATACCCAGAGAAGGGTCACAAGGATGATGGCAGGCAGCCAGCCCCAGGCAGCCCATTCCAATGACGAATGACTCTCTTGGTGAAGAACTTTCTCCTCACCTTGAGCATAAACTTCCCCTGGTGCAGCTTGAAACTGTGTCCCCTTGTTCTGGTGCTGGTTGCTAGAGAGAAGAGGCCAACTCCTTCCTGGCTACAACCACCTTTCAGGTAGCTGTAGAGAGCAATGAGGTCTCCCCTGAGCCTCCTCTTCTCCAGGCTAAACAACCCCAGCTCCCTCAGCCTCTCCTCATAGGGCTTGTGCTTGAAGCCTCTCACCAGCCTCGTTGCCCTTCTCTGGACACATTCAAGTGTCTCAATGTCCTTCTTAAACTGAGGGGCCCAGAACTGGACACAGGACTCTAGGTGTGGCCTAACCAATGCAGAGTACAGGGGCACAATGACCTCCCTGCTCCTGCTGGCCAAACTATTCCTAATGCAGGCCAGGATGCCGCTGGCCTTCTCAGCCACCTGGGCACACTGCTGGCTCATGTTCAGGCAGTTGTCGATCAGCACCCCAAGGTCCCTCTCTGTTTGGGAGCTCTCCAGCCACTCCGACCCCAGCCTGTAGCTCTGCATGGGGTTGCTGTGGCCAAAGTGCAGCCCCCAGCACTTGGACTTCACAGTCTTCACAGTATCACAAAGGTTGGAAGAGACCTTGAAGATCATCGAGTCCAACCTGTCGCCACAGACCCCATGACTTGTTGAATGCCATCCCATTGGACTCTGCCCATCTGTCCAGTCGGTCAAGGTCCCTCTGCAGGGCCCTCCTATCCTCTAACTGACCAACATCTGCTCCCAACTTGGTGTCATCTGCAAATTTGCTGATGACTGTCTCAATCCCCTCATCCAGATTGTCAATGAAGACATTGAAGAGGATGGGGCCCAGCACTGATCCCTGGGGGACGCCACTGGTGACTGGCCTCCAGCTGGAGGTGGCACTATTTACCACCACTCTTTAGGCCCAGCCCTCCAGCCAGTTCCTAACCCAGCGCAGAGTGTTGCTGTCCAAGCCACGAGGTGACAGTTTAGCCAGCAGTTTGCTGTGGGGGACGGTTTCAAAACTATGGGAAATTACTTGTTGTAGCCTTTCAGCTTTATATGCCGCTCTGTATCTTCCACGGACACACTGCTAACAAAGGAAACACTGAAACACCTTCATTTAATTTCTGGTAAAAAAACCTAGAAACACTGTATACCAGAGCCCACAATTAAGAGTTAGTTACAGTTCATTGTATTTAGCATCAATTATAGCACGACTTCAGGTTGTATTTACAAATGTGTTTGGTGTTAATTTAATTTGTGACTGATGCAATGTTGCACATTTTATGAGCAAAGCAGGGATGCACAACTGGGCTACAGAAAAGTTATCTGAAATATAGTTCAAGCCAGGGTCAGGAGAATATTTAATTCTCTTGGTTCTGGAAATGATTTCTTCATCCAAGATGGGTAATTTGAAAATAATTAAATCCTCTTTAGATTGCCTGCAGGCAACTTTATTATTTAACTTCATTATTTTTGTAACCACATGGATTCTAAGCCAACATGATAGATCTGTAATTGTTTTCATTCCTTTATCTGCCGTGTTTAGCCTTTCCCCTCCCCTCTTCATTTTGTTGTGCTTTTTTTTTTTGCTCCAAGCAGACTGTTGGCACACACCAAACAATAAATGCTAATCATAATCATCAGCCACATTCTATAATCCTTAGTGTTTGATGTTAAGCCTGCCAGGGCTGCGAGGTATCTTTCACATGTAGCATGATAGTGCTCCACAGTCAGAATTAGGATGCTGTTATCACAGTATCACAGAATGGCTTAGGTTGGAAAGGACTTTAGAGATGTTCAGTTTCCCCTGGCATGGGCAGGGATGCCTCTCAACTAGACTTGGTTGCCCAAGACCTCATCCAATCTGGCCTTGAACACCTTGATGGGGCGCTTGGTGCCATGGTTTAGTTGATTAGATAGTGTTGGATGATAGGTTGGACTCAATGATCTCAAAGGTCTCTTCCAACCTGATTAATTCCATTCCATTCCATTCCATTCCATTCCATTCCATTCCATTCCATTCCATTCCATTCCATTCCATTCCATTCTACTCTACTCTACTCTATTCTACACTACTCTACTCTACCTCCAGGGAGGGGGCACCCACAACCTCCCTGGGCAACCTGCTCCAGAGTCTCACTGTCCTTGTACTAAAGAACCTCTTTCAAAGATCCAGTCTAAACCTACTCTCTCTCAGCCTAAAACCATTCTCTCTTGTTCTTTTGCTAGACACCCTAATGGAAAGTCTCTCTTCCATCTTCCTATGGGTTCCCTTCAGGTATCGGAAGGCAGCTCTAAGGTCCCCTGAAGCCTTTTCCTCTCTAGGCTGAACAATCCCAGCTTCCTCAGTCTATCTTCATAACTGAGGTGCTGCAGCCCTTGGACCATCCTTGTGGCCCTCCTTTGGACTCCAACAGCTCAGTGTCCTAATGCTAGGGACACCAGAACTGAACACAGTATTCAAGGTAGGGCCTCTCAAGAGCAGAGTAGGTTCCTTACCATGATCCTAGGCATGAACTTGTGCAGATCTCTTTAACTTTTCTGTATGGCAGACAGGCAATACGTAGGACATATCTGATTTTGCTTAGTCAAATGGCAAACTCTCCAAGGTAGGCACTATCATGCAAATTAAGTTTGTCATATCTGGAGCTCAGCTGTGAGAGCTCTTTGATGTCTAGCTGCCTGAGCAGGATGTTATTGTGACATGATGAACCTTGTGTTCAGTGACTGTTTCTGAATCTACTGGTATTGAGTCAGATTTTGTGGTGGTAAATCCTTATGTTATGAGCAATCAATAATGTGTACACTCATACCAGCTGTGTTATATGCTCAATCCTAGAGAACTCAGAAGTGTTCATAGCTCTATTCTCACATGATGAATCCGGGCAAGCTGTAATATCCTTCTAAATATCATTCTAAATAAAGCTAAATGCATATATTTGCTAATGAAATGTTGGTGTTTTTATAGAATCAGAGAATCATTAAGATTAGAAAAGACCACTAAAATCACCATGATTAAGTGTTTTTGGTTTTTTTCTGTAGCTGTTTTCCCCTTGGTTTTGCATTAAAATAGCTATCTTTAGGTGTACATTAGGTACATCTTTAGGTGTACATTAGGTGCATCTTCAGGTATCATTTTAAGCATGATTTTGACCAGAGATGTAATATGTTAGAAACATTTTCTTAAACTAGGTCCCTTTATTTCTGTCCACACAGACTGGATTGATAGCTGCTCTCTTGAGAAACCCATCTCTATTTTTGTTTCTGCTGTCCTCCACTTAAAAATCTATGGCCTGATTCTGGAAAGTCTGGCTGTGAGTTCACATCTGACAATGTTATCCCTCAGACAGAGATTAGAAAAGAATATGGAAAACTCTGATAAAAACATCTTTCTGCCTCACAATTATAGCCTATTTCCCCTATTTCTCTTTAGGTCTAGTGGGGAAAAAAAAAAACCAACAAAAAAAGAAAGAAAGAAAAAAAGCTTTTCATCCTAAAAGTCAGACACCAGGAAGTGGGTATCAGAAAGCAGCCAATGTCTTTGAATAACTCTTCACTGAAGAAGCTGGTTATTTTGATACTTAAAAATGCCTGTATGTGATGGGAATGGCATGGAATGGAATGGAATGGAATGCAATGCAATGCAATGCAATGCAATGCAATGCAATGCAGTGCAATGCAATGCAATGTAATGCAATGCAATGCAATGCAATAGAATAGAATAGAATAGAATAGAATAGAATAGAATAGAATAGAATAGAATAGAATAGAATAGAATAGAATAGAATGAACTTAATTGCATTGCATTGAAGTGAATGGAATGGAATGGAATGGAATGGAATGGAATGGAATGGAATGGAATGGAATGGAATGGAATGGAATGAACGAGGTTGGAAAAGACCTTTGGGATCATCGAGTCCAACCTATCACCCAACACCATCTAATCAACTCAACCATGGCATCAAGTGCCTCATCCAGTCTCTTCCTAAACACCTCCAGTGATGGTGACTCCACACAGGGAGATGGTTGAGGTCCCATCCCTGGAGATATTCAAAGTGAGGCTTGACAAAACCCTGGGCAACCTGATCTAATTGGGGATGTCCCTGCTGACTGCAGGGAAGTCAGACTAGATGACCTTTGGAAGTCCCTTCCAGCCTGGATCATTCTATGATTCTATGGCTAAGATCTTATAATGGTGAGTGAGTGTGTTGACCTTAGTCAATACACCCCTACAGAAAACAACACTGGATCCAAGGATGATGAAACCTCTGCTTTCTCTTTCTTTCCTCTCCCCCTTTCTCTTTCCTCTCTATTTTCTTCTACTAATTTCTTTTTTTTTTCTTTTTTTTTTTTTCTTTTTTTTTTTTCCTTGATAGATGTTGCCTACTTTGTTCTAAATTAGTTGATAAGGGAATAAAGCCTGTGCCAAAGTGCCTTTTCCTACAAAGCTTGCTGATAGTGGTTAGAAAAAAAACCAAACTGGTTTGTATTTTTCCTCAGGGTCATTATTATGGCTCTACTGCTGAGTGACTCTACCCTGCCAAGCAAGGGTAACCCTTTTCAGAGGATTACAAAGATTCACCTCCCTTCTTGTCCACCAAATGGGATGAGACAGGGAGAAAGCATTATTATTATCCCATTTGAAAGAGGCATTGAGTGATTTCATTAAATGTGAAGTCCATGCAGCAAAGCCAGCCTGGCTTTTCTTTTTCAGGAGCCACAGTACTGTTGCAGAAATTCAAGCAGGTGTGTAGCAGGCTTTCTGTAATCCAGAGGTGGTGTGGTTTAACCTTTCCTGGAGACCAAAAGCCCAAATGGGACAGATTTAGATGGCCTCCCCTCTACCTTTTTTCCTGGTAGGGGAAAACAAAAGTAGGCAGGAGAAAGGATAAGTAAAATCATGAAAGAAACAGTCTAGAATCGATTTGGAAGTGAAAAATTAACAAAATAGAAAAGCACTTTGAGTAAAAGGCATTTACAAAGGTATAAAGGAAAAGACTAAATAAAATGTATACAAACCAGCCACAGCTGGCATTGGATGCAATAGATTCTCTTTAGATGCAGTCCTTCAGAGTTTGGATGCAGCATGCAGCATGAAGCACACAACAGCAGGAGCAGCCTCTCAGGCAGGTGAGGAACAGGAGCAAGAGAGCACAGGAAATGGTTCCCCTTAAACAGGCTTGGTGGACAGGAAGAGGGAGTGGAATAGACTTTGACTCAAGGACCCCTCTCCCTGGGTGGGGAGACCATGTCTCTCTGCCACCTGGGTCAGGTTTCTTCGTCCATCTCCAGGCTAGGGTCTTTTCAGCCCACTCCCACCCTGGGGCTGGCTGTAACCTGACATAGGAGGCTGCAATTCAATTGTTAGCATCTCTCTCGGAATAACACCCCAACTGAAACAGATTTCTCATAGTACAGAAATCACAGGTAAAGACAGCTAACTGTCCCTGTATCACTGAATCCTGAAATACTGTCTCACAACTTTTATCTCCTCCAGGTTTCAAAGAGCTTTCCAGAATGCCGGTAGCCTCCGGGGGAACTGCCCCAATGCATTGTCTGGACATGGTGCTTCCAGCTGTTAGCTGTGGAACTGGTGTGGCAGCCTTATATTTGAACAGCTGCAGTACTGAGAGAGTTGACTTACAGAGTGAAAGGACACCCAGGCTTCTGACAGAACTGCCAGGTGGCCTCACAGGAGGTGGGCACTGGAGTTCAAGTCTGCAATTTAGGAATAATCTGTTTCCACAGAGCAACAATTCTTCAGTTGCTGCAATCACTTTGCTTTTAATGAAGGTTTGGCTTCTGTCAGCGGCCAGCATTGAAGCCCAGTGGACTGAGCTGGACAGTTTTGTAGATAGCACTTGTATGAAACTGCCATCAGCCTGTGATCTGAAGTAGTGCAGGGTCCTTTCTAAACCTATGCTCCTATTGTGAAGAATGCTGCAATAGATATTTGATCCAGACTAAACCTTGCAACCAAGCACCCCATCAAGTCTCCTCCTAAACATCTCCAATGATGATGACTCCACCAGCTCCCTGGGCAGCCCATTCCAATGGGCAATCACTCTCTCTGTATAGAACTTCTTCCTAACCTCCAGTCTGAACCTCCCCTGGCACAGCTTGAGTCTGTGTCCTCTTATTCTGGTGCTGGTTGCCTGGGAGAAGAGACCAACCCCCAGCTGGGTACAACCTCCCTTCAGGGAGTTGTAGGCAGCAATAAGGTCTCCCCTGAGCCTCCTCTTCTCCAGGTTAAACAACCCCAGCTCCATCAGCTTCTCTTTATAGGGCTTGTGTTCCAAACCCCTCCCCAACTTTGTTGCCCTTCTCTGGACATGTTCCAGCAACTCAACATCCTTCCTAGACTGAGGGGCCCAGGACTGGACACAGTCTGCAGGACTTCTTTCAATTTCATCATCCCCCTGCCCCAACCTAGGTGCAGAACCTTGCATTTTGCCTTATTGAACCTCATGAGATTCTCCTCAGCTCACCTCCCCAGGTCCCTCTGATGTGATATGTAGGTACAAGCTGTATGCTTAAGCTTTATACCTGGTGAAAGACATGAAACAAGACTATTAATTCTCTCCAGCCCTCTATCACTATTTCCTGACTTCTTGCTGTACCTGAGGTAGTGGAAATGTTAAAAAATGAAATGAAAACTGGGAAAATGCAAAATGTTTTCTGGTTTTATGTGTTTGGTTTTTTTTTTAGAGGTGGAAACAACTTTCCTCACACAAATCCACATTATTTACAGGAATGAAAATGTAAACATGTTATTTGCTTCAGAGAATAGCTGTAAGGAGGCACTTGAGTGTTACATTATATACACAAGAGAAGCTTATATAAGGAGGAAGAAGCAGCTCTCCACCCATGTATCTGACAAAACCTTCTGAAGGAATATAGAGTATGAGTTTCTTGAAGCCTGTAATTTACACAACTCCTAACAAATTGCTTATGTACCTTATATTAGTTTACTGCAGTTTACACCTGGATACTTTATAAGATACAAAACTGTTCAGCTTTCAAAACTGTTTAACACCAAAAATTTAGAACAAGACAAAAGACCCACCAAACCAAATCTAGGCAGATTTTCCCTATGGAACAAGAGAAGTCTGTAAATGTTTTGCTTTTGAGAAGAACCCCAGTCATAGAACCATAGAATGATCTGAGTTGGTAGGGGCCTCTAAAGGCCACCTAGTCCAATCCCCTCTGCAGCCAACAGGGATATCCTCAACTAGATCAGGTTGTCCAGAGCCCTGTGCAGCCTTGCCTTCAATATCTTCAGGGATGGGGCCTCAACCACCCCAACCCCCCACTCAACCAGTTCCAGTGTTCCACCACTCTCATAGTAAAGAACCTGTTCCCAGCATCCTATCTAAATCTATTCTTCCCTAGTTTGAAGCCATTGTCTCTCATCCTGTCGCTCCAGGCCTTTGCAAATAGTCTCTCTCCAGCCTTCCTGCAGGCCCCCTTCAGGTATACGCTTCTTACTGAGTGCTGACTGCTGACCTGAAGGAGAAATTTCCTCCCCATCCTAATTACATCCATCCCACATGTGTCTGTCTGGGGTGAAAACCCCAGGCTGGGATCCTGCTTGCAGTGGAGCTCTTGTTTGTGCGCAGACTTCCTTGTTTCCTTCTGCAGCAACACCACTAGATGATGAAGTGTCTCCCCGGACCATTTTGGAATAGCTGGCAGATCTCCACATAGGATTATGCTCTATTCAATATGGATATCTTGAAAATGGGATACTATGAGTAATGGCTTTAATTAAAAGCCTACACACTTTGTCTCTCCTCTACTAAACCTTTATATGAAATTAATTTGTCTTGACTGTATAAGGAATAACCACTCCTGAACGTTTTCCTCTGTGAGGGACAGTAGTGCTCTGCCCCAAAGCTACATTTTTCTGGCAGTATTTTTAATTCCAGAGAGAAGCCTTGAATAAATGTTGCCAGCATTTTCATTTCATTGTGAATTGAATTGTAGTTGTATTCACAATTCCATATGAAAGTAGCTACCTTCAGCTCTTAATCCAGAAGAAAGGTCTTTTCTGGTTTGTCCCCTTGGTTGCTTTTTGTTGTTGTTGTTGCTTTGGTTTATTTTGGGGGGTTTTTGTTTGTTTGGGGAGGGGAGGAGGTTGTGTGTGTCAGTTTGGTTTGGTTTTGGTGGGTTTTATCCTCTTCTGAGTTGTAATGTTATTCATTCAAAATGCTTCTACAAAGTTATTAATGTGATTGCCCATTGGAATGGGCTGCCCGTGGAGGTGGTGGAGTCACCTTCATTGGAGGTGTTCAGGAGGAGACTTGCTGGGGTGCTTGGTGCCATGGTTGAGTTGTTTAGGTGGGTTGGATTGGTTGATGGGTTGGACATGATGATCTTGAAGATCTCTTCCAAACTGGTTTATTCTATTGTATTCTATTGTGTTATTGTTTTACTGCAGGTCACTAACATATTCTGAACTGCCTACCTGTGCTTCATATTATTTTGCTGACCTGGTGCAGTAACACTGAAACATTTCCCTTCCCCTTCCCCTCCCCCCTTCCCCTTCCCCTCCCCTCCCCTCTCTCCCCTCCCCTCACATCCCTTCCCTTCCTTCCTCCTCTCCTCCCCTTCCCTCGAGTCTCCTCTCCTCTGCTCGAATCCCTTCCCTTCCCTTCCCTTCCCTTCCCTTCCTTCCCTTCCTTCCCTTCCCTTCCTTCCCTTCCCTTTCCTTCCCTTCCCTTCCCTCCCTTCCCTTCCCTTCCCTCCCTTCCCCTCCCCTCGAGTCTCCTCTCCTCACAAAAGCATATTTTCTTGAATCAACCTTCCAAAGGTACCAGTTATGCTTTTATGGCCCAGCTTACCATTTTAAGAACACTTCAGTTGCTCTGCATTATCGGAGAGCATCCAATTAAATGAAGTTGACATCCAGGAAGATGTTGTGCTCCTGCGAAAGGAAACACTCTCACAACTTAGGGAGAAATCTTAATGTCAATGATCACTTTGCTTACGTATTTATCCTAATTATAAAACAGTCTCTTTCTTTTTCCCCTTTTTTTTAAAGTGAATATTGCATAATATTCAAAGTGTCTCTTTTACATGCCACACTGAAAGCTTCCCTTGATGTGGTTCTCAAATTACAATATGTGAAAGCGTGAAAGGATTCAGCTTCTGGAACTGCAGGCTGGTTTGAATTTCCTTCTCTTTCCTTTAAATGCTTAACCTTATGCATTAGGCAATGGATGTAAGCTGCAGCACAGGAAGTTCCACCTCAACATAAGGAAGAATTTCTTTCCTGTAAGGGTCACAGAGCACTAGAACATGCTCCCAGGAGAGGTTGTGGAGTCGCCTCTGGAGACTTTCAAGACCCATCTGCACGGTTTCCTGTGTGACCTGCACTAGATTTTGTGTGTTTCCTGTGTGCACCTTACTGCGTTGAACACTCAGGACACCAGAGGTGTAACTTAAGTGGCAGCAACAGGAGGCATCCAGCCCAGATTGCCATACCTTCACCATGTTCTATAACTATTGAACTGATTTTCTACTTTCACAATCCAAACCATGCCTCTGAAGCACTCCTTGCTGGCATTCCCTAGAAAAGGTTCTTTTCTTATAACTGCCTTACAAAACCTGAAAGGAACCTACAGGAAGGCTGGAGAGGAACATTTTACAAGATTCTCCACCAATAGGACAAGTGGAAATGGATTTAAATGGACAGAAAATAGGTTTATCATACTGTCAGTCAGGGTTGGAAGAGACCACGAGGATCATCTAGCTCCAACCCCCCTGCCATGGGCAGGGACACCTCACACTAGATCAGGCTGGCCAGAGCTCATCCAGCTGCTCTTAAATACTCCAGGGATGGGGCCCCAACCACCCTCCCTGGACAACCCATTCCAGGCTTCACCACTCTCATGGGGAAGAACTTCCTCCTCACATCCAGCCTGATCTCCCCACCTCCAGCTTCATTCCACTCCCCCTAGTCCTATCACTCCCTGATAGCCTGAGAGGTCCCTCCCCAGCCTTCTTGTAGGCCCCCTTCAGATACTGGAAGGCCACAATTAGGTCACCTCAGTTTAGATTGGATCTTAGGAAGAAATTCTTCACTATGAGGGTGGCAAGATTTTGGCATGGATTGCCCAGAGAGATTATGGGTGCTGCCCAGAGAGATTGTGGATGCTTCCTCCCTGGAGATGTTCAAAGCCATGTTGGATGGGACTTTGAGATACCTGGTCTAGCTGAGAGGCTTCGCTGCCCATGGCAGGAAGGTTGGATTAGATGATCTCTAAGGTCTCTTCCAGCCTAGGTCATTCTGTGATGCTCTCCTGAAGCATTTAGTGCAAAAGAATTTAAATAATGTCCCTATTACCTTTTTTCCTGTCACATTTTTTTCCTAAACTATATTATATCCCATGTGGTTGTGAACTACATGGAAATGTTTGAAAGTCCATATCCATCAAATAAATTTCTGCAATTATGGCAGTGCTAATCCTGTGGAAAGGGCAATCACTAGGAGAAGAATGAGGTACCAGGGAAATCCAAGCTATGAATACAGTTGTATTCAAAGGAGATAACTGCAGACAGCAAACTGGGAGTTGATCTTCTCATGCTCTGAAGTGCAACTTAATCATAGATTAATTGTCAGGGTTGGAAGGGTCCTCAAGGATCATCCAGTTCCAGCTCCCCCGCCATGGGCAGGGACACCTTCTGTTGGCAGAGGTTACCATGCGGTACTCCAAGGTTCATGACATCAGTTTAGCTTTTTAGAGCTACATGTTAAAGGTCTTAATAGATGTTTCACAAGTTGTCAAATATAATTCAGTCTTTGTTTTTTTCTCCTTTTTTTATTTAAAATTTTTAAGTGAAGGAAGGAAGTTCTTCACTGTGGAGGAGGAAGTTCTTCACCATGAGGGTGGTGAGGCCCTGGAATGGGTTGTCAAGGGAGGTGGTTGAGGCCCCGTCCCTGGAGGTGTTTAGACCAGGCTGGATGAGGCTCTGGCCCCTGATCTAGGTATAGTGTCCCTGCCCATGGCAGGGGGGTTGGAACTAGATGATCCTTGTGGTCCTTCCAACCCTAACTGAAACTATGAAACTATGAACTAAGAAAACTTACTCTCCAAATTCCTACACAGATTTCATTCCAGGCTTTTTGTAGTGCCAATTCTCCCATTTTTTAGTAGCAGTGTATTTAGTTATTACTCACTGGTACTATCAGTTGTCCAAAAATCTCTTCAGAAGACCTCTAACATTTCCCCTATATACACACATCACAGCAACTTGATTTTTGCTGAAAATGATATTCAGCTTTGTAGAAACATATAAATGCTGGATGGGAACAATCAGAAGCTTATTCTCAAGTGGGAGAGCTTTTGTCAGAGGGCTGAATAGTGCCTTTCATTTTTCTCTATAGTCCCTGCCACTCATTCCACACCCCCCCCCCACACACACTTCAGATGACACCTTATCTATAATAATGGTTTGCTGTTGTGATAGCTCCTCATGCTGTCCTCACAGATGCAAAACTGTGCCAAGATTTAAATAATTCTCACTTCCTGGAAGTGATTAACATAAGTCAACTGATTTACTTCCATCTGTCAGGTGGCAAAAGATTAACCACCAGTGCTAAAGCGTGTAATTTGTGATGGTTCACTGTTATGAGAGACAAACAAGTCCCCCTAATTTTGGAAATTGACAGCTCGGCAGTCATTTGAGTTAAGCTTTAACTTGAGTCACTTTGCTCAATCTATAGCTAGTCATTAAAACACCACAAAAGTTCTCTCTACAGGTAAGTAAAGCCAGAGCCTTGCCTGTGGCAGACTTAATTAAGGTAACAGCTGGAAGTCAATCTTCACATAAAGAGAGGAAAATGCAAGTGATGGCACTGCT
>CM037636.1:48114007-48190896 GCA_015227895.2 Colaptes auratus | reverse complement strand
TGTCCAGAGAAGGGCAACCGAGGCTGGGGAGGGGTCTGGAGCACAGCCCTGTGAGGAGAGGCTGAGGGAGCTGGGGTGTTTAGCTGGAGAAGAGGAGGTTCAGCAGAGACTTCATTGCTGTCTACAACCACCTGAAGGGAGGATGGAGACAGGTGGGGGTTGGTTTCTTCTCCCAGGCAACCAGCACTAAACAAGAGGACACAGTCTCAAGCTGCACAGGGGATGTTTAGGCTGGATGTGTGGAGAAAAGTTTTCCCAGCAAGAGAGATTGGCCATTGGAATGTGCTGCCCAAGGAGGTGGTGGAGTCACCATCCCTGGAGGTGTTCAAAACAGGATTGGCTGTGGCACTTGGAGCCATGGTTTAGTTGTCAGGAGGTGTTAGGTATTAGGTCATAGGTTAGACTTGATGATCTCTGGGGTCTTTTCCATCTGGTTGATTCTGTGCTTCTATGATCTATGACCCGGGGGACCCCTCCCCTGGGATCAGGTTTCCCACCCACCTAGGTCCAGTTTCCCTGCCCCTTGGGTCCACCACCTGCCCAATGGGACATCCATTTTCCCATTCTCCCCCTGCAGGCCTTGACCCCAACAAATATTTTGAAAATAACTTTAAAATGAATAGATTAGAGTCTCTTCCAAATGAAGGAGGAAATAAAAGATCATTTTCAGAACTCTTGCTGGAGCTGTTAGCTCTTAACTTTATGCCAGACTCTTTCTGAGGCAAAAGGCAGGGACCATTAAGTAGTTTCATGTTCTGCCAAGGATTCTCATACAGGTAAAAAAAAATAGATAAAGGGGAAAAAAAGGAAAGAAAAAAAAAGGACTATCATAAAATAGAAGTGCCTATCAAAACTTCATGGGAATATTTGACAGGCAATTTAGCTGTCTTGCAGTAGAGTATTTATTGCAGGCAGATAAGACATGTGTCTTTAAAATTTTGGATTCCTCTTGTGTGAAGTTAGACACTGTGATTAAATGTAACTGTGTATGGTATTATGCATAATTGCATGGAATGAGACAGGAGGTAACTGAAATCTTCCTCTATGTAGCAGTTAAAAGTGGTTTGGTACTCCTGCAATAAGTTAACCTGAAGCAGGAGCTTTAATACAGATACATAAGCATAACCTGAGTACTGTGCTCAGTTCTGGAGACCCTTATTACTAGAAAAGTATGGATATGCTTGCAACTACCCAGAGAAGGGTCACAAGGATGATGGCAGCAGCCAGCCCCAGGCAGGCAGCCATTCCATGACGAATGACTCTCTTGGTGAAGAACTTTCTCTCACCTGAGCATAAATTCCCATGGTGCAGCTTGAAACTGTGTCCCCTTGTTCTTGGCTGGTTGCTAGAGAGAAGAGGCCAACTCTTCCTGGCTACAAACCACCTTTCAGGTAGGTGTAGAAGCAATGAGGTCTCCCCTGAGCTTCCTCTTCTCCAGGTAAGCAACCCAGCTCCCTCAGCCTCTCCTCATAGGGCTTGTGCTTGAAGCCTCTCACCAGCCTCATTGCCCTTCTTGGGACACCTCAAGTGTCTCAATGTCCTTCTTAAACGAGGGGCCCAGAACAGGACACAGGACTCTAGGTGTGGCCTAACCAATGCAGAGTACAGGGCACAATGACCTCCCTGCTCCTGCTGGCCAAACTATTCTAATGCAGGCCAGGATGCCGCTGGCCTTCTCAGCCACCTGGGCACTTGCTGGCTCTGTTCAGGCAGTTGTGATCAGCACCCCAAGGTCCCTCTCTGTTTGGGAGCTCTCCAGCCACTCCGACCCCAGCCTGTAGCTCTGCATGGGGTTGCTGTGGCCAAAGTGCAGCCCCCGGCACTTGGACTTCACAGTCTTCACAGTATCACAAAGGTTGGAAGAGACCTTGAAGATCATCGAGTCCAACCTGTCACCACAGACCCCATGACTTGTTGAATGCCATCCCATTGGACTCCGCCCATCTGTCCAGTCAGTCAAGGTCCCTCTGCAGGGCCCTCCTATCCTCTAACTGACCAACATCTGCTCCCAACTTGGTGTCATCTGCAAACTTGCTGATGACTGTCTCAATCCCCTCATCCAGATCATCATGAAGACATTGAAGAGGATGGGCCCAGCACTGATCCTGGGGGAACCACTGGTGACTGGCCTCCACTGGAGGTGGCACTATTTACCACCACTCTTTAGGCCCAGCCCTCCAGCCAGTTCCTAACCCAGCGCAGAGTGTTGTGCTGTCCAGCCCAAGGTGACAGTTTAGCCAGCAGTTTGCTGTGGGGGCCGTTTCAAAACTATGGGAAATTACTTGTTGAAGCCTTCAGCTTTATATGCCGCTTTGTATGTTCCACGGACACACTGCTAACAAAGGAAACACTGAAACACTTCATTTAATTTCTGGTAAAAAAACCTAGAAACACTGTATACCAGAGCCCACAATAAGAGTTAGTACAGTTCATTGTATTTAGCATCAATTATAGCACGACTTCAGGTTGTATTTACAAAGGGTTTGGTGTTAATTTATTTGTGACTGATGCAAGTTGCAATTTTATGAGCAAAGCAGGGATGCACAACTGGGCTACAGAAAAGTTATCTGAAATATAGTTCAAGCCAGGGTCAGGAGAATATTTAATTCTCTTGGTTCTGGAAATGATTTCTTCATCCAAGATGGGTAATTTGAAAAATAATTAAATCCTCTTAGATTGCCTGCAGGCAACTTTATTATTTAACTTCATTATTTTTGTAACCACAGGATTCTAAGCCAACATGATAGATCTGTAATTGTTTTCATTCCTTTATCTGCTGTGTTTAGCCTTTCCCTCCCTCTCATTTTTGTTTGGTTTTTTTTGCTCCAAGCAGACTGTTGGCACACACCAAACAATAAATGCTAATCATAATCATCAGCCACATTCTATAATCCTTAGTGCTTGATGTTAAGCCTGCCAGGGCTGCGAGGAATCTTTCACATGTAGCATGATAGTGCTCCACAGTCAGAATTAGGATGCTGTTATCACAGTATCACAGAATGGCTTAGGTTGGAAAGGACTTTAGAGATGTTCAACTCCCCCTGGCATGGGCAGGGATGCCTCTCAACTAGACTTGGTTGCCCAAGACCTCATCCAATCTGGCCTTGAACACCTTGATGGGGCGCTTGGTGCCATGGTTTAGTTGATTAGATAGTGTTGGATGATAGGTTGGACTCAATGATCTCAAAGGTCTCTTCCAACCTGATTAATTCTATTCCATTCCCATTCCATTCCATTCCTTCCATTCCATTCCATTCTACACTCTACTTCGACTAATTCTACACTACTCTACTCTACCTCCAGGGAGGGGGCACCCACAACCTTCCTGGGCAACCTGCTCCAGAGTCTCACTGTCCTTGTACTAAAGAACTTGTGCAGATCTCTTTAACTTTTCTGTATGGCAGACAGGCAATACGTAGGACATATCTGATTTTGCTTAGTCAGATGGCAAACTCTCCAAGGTAGGCACTATCATGCAAATTAAGTTTGTCATATCTGGAGCTCAGCTGTGAGAGCTCTTTGATGTCTAGCTGCCTGAGCAGGATGTTATGTGACATGATTGAAACCTTGTGTCAGTGACCTGTTTCTGAATCTACTGGTATTGAGTCAGATTTTGTGGTGGTAAATCCTTATGTTATTAGCAATCAATAATGTGTACACTCATACCAGCTGTGTTATATGCTCAATCCTAGAGAACTCAGAAGTGTTCATAGCTCTATTCTCACATGATGAATCCAGGCAAGCTGTAATATCCTTCTAAATATCATTCTAAATAAAGCTAAATGCATATATTTGCTAATGAAATATTGGTGTTTTTATAGGATCAGAGAATCATTAAGATTAGAAAAGACCACTAAAAACACCCGATTAAGTGTTTTGGTGTTTTTTTCTGTAGCTGTTTTTTCCCCTTGGTTTTGCATTAAAATAGCCATCTTTAGGTGTACATTAGGTACATCTTTAGGTGTACATTAGGTACATCTTTAGGTGTACATTAGGTGCATCTTCAGGTATCATTTTAAGCATGATTTTGACCAGAGATGTAATATGTTAGAAACATTTTCTTAAACTAGATCCCTTAATTTCTGTCCACACAGACTGGATTGATAGCTGCTCTCTTGAGAAACCCATCTCTATTTTTGGTTCTGCTGTCCCTCCACTTAAAAATCTATGGCCTGATTCTGGAAAGTCTGGCTGTGAGTTCACATCTGACAATGTTATCCCTCAGACAGAGATTAGAAAAGAATATGGAAAACTCTGATAAAAACATCTTTCTGCCTCACAATTATAGCCTATTTCCCCTATTTCTCTTTAGGTATAGTGGGAAAAAAAAAAACCCAAAAAAAGAAAGAAAGAAAAAAAGCTTTTCATCCTAAAAGTCAGACACCAGGAAGTGGGTATCAGAAAGCAGCCAATGTCTTTGAATAACTCTTCACTGAAGACGCTGGTTATTTTGATACTTAAAAATGCCTGCATGTGATGGGAATGGAATGGAATGGAATGGAATGGAATGGAATGCAATGGAATGCAATGCAATGCAATGGAATGCAATAGAATAGAATAGAATAGAATAGAATAGAATAGAATAGAATAGAATAGAATAGAATAGAATAGAATAGAATAGAATAGAATGAACTTATTTGCATTGCATTGAATGGAATGGAATGGAATGGAATGGAATGGAATGGAATGGAATGGAATGGAATGGAATGGAATAAAATTAACGAGGTTGGAAAAGACCTTTGGGATCATCGAGTCCAACCTATCACCCAACACCATCTAATCAACTCAACCATGGCATCAAGTGCCTCATCCAGTCTCTTCCTAAACACCTCTAGTGATGGTGACTCCACACAGGGAGATGGTTGAGGTCCCATCCCTGGAGATACTCAAAGTGAGGCTCGACAAAACCCTGGGCAACCTGATCTAATTGGGGATGTCCCTGCTGACTGCAGGGAAGTCAGACTAGATGACCTTTGGAAGTCCCTTCCAGCCTGGATCATTCTATGATTCTATGGCTAAGATCTTATAATGGTGAGTGAGTGTGTTGACCTTAGTCAATGCACCCCTACAGAAAACAACACTAGATCCAAGGATGATGAAACCTCTGCTTTCTCTTTCTTTCCTCTCCCCCTTTCTCTTTCCTCTCTATTTTCTTCTACTAATTTCTTTTTTTTCTTCTTTTTTTTTTTCTTGATAGATGTTGCCTACTTTGTTCTAAATTAGTTGATAAGGGAATAAAGCCTGTGAAAGTGCCTTTTTACAAAAAGCTTGCTGATAGTGGTTAGAAAAAAACCCAAACTGGTTTGTATTTTTCCTCAGGGTCATTATTATGGCTCTACTGCTGAGTGACTCTACCCTGCCAAGCAAGGGTAACCCTTTTCAGAGGATTACAAAGATTCACCTCCCTTCTTGTCCACCAAATGGGATGGACAGGAGGGAAGAAAGCATTATTATTATCCCATTGAAAGAGGCATTGAGTGATTTCATTAAATGTGAAGTCCATGCAGCAAAGCCAGCCTGGCTTTTATTTTTCAGGAGCCACAGTACTGTTGCAGAAATTCAAGCAGGTGTGTAGCAGGCTTTCTGTAATCCAGAGGTGGTGTGGTTTAACCTTTCCTGGACACCAAAAGCCCAAATGGGACAGATTTAGATGGCCTCCCCTCTACCTTTTTTCCTGGTAGGGGAAAACAAAAGTAGGCAGGAGAAAGGATAAGTAAAATCATGAAAGTAAGTCTAGAATCGATTTGGAAGTGAAAAATTAACAAAATAGAAAAGGCATTTGAGTAAAAGGCAATTTACAAAGGTATAAAGGAAAAGACTAAATAAAAATGTATACAAACCCCGCCACAGCTGGCATAGGATGCAAATATAGATTCTCTTTAGATGCAGTCCTTCAGAGTTTGGATGCAGCATGAAGCACGCAACAGCAGGAGCAGCCTCTCAGGCAGGTGAGGAACAGGAGCAAGAGAGCACAGGAAATGGTTCCCCTTAAACAGGCTTGGTGGACAGAAGAGGGAGTGGAACAGACTTTGACTCAAGGACCCCTCTCCCTGGGTGGGGAGACCATGACTCTCTGCCACCTGGGTCAGGTTTCTTCGTCCACCTCCAGGCTAGGGTCTTTTCAGCCCACCCCCACCCTGGGGCTGGCTGTAACCTGACATAGGAGGCTGCAATTCAATTGTTAGCATCTCTCTCGGAATAATACCCCAACTGAAACAGATTTCTCATAGTACAGAAATCACAGGTAAAGACAGCTAACTGTCCCTGTATCACTGAATCCTGAAATACTGTCTCACAACTTTTATCTCCTCCAGGTCTCAAAGAGCTTTCCAGAATGCCGGTAGCCTCCGGGGGAACTGCCCCGATGCATTGTCTGGACATGGTGCTTCCAGCTGTTAGCCGTGGAACTGGTGTGGCAGCCTTATATTTGAACAGCTGCAGTACTGAGAGAGTTGACTTACAGAGTGAAAGGACACCCAGGCTTCTGACAGAACTGCCAGGTGGCCTCACAGGAGGTGGGCACTGGAGTTCAAGTCTGCAATTTAGGAATAATCTGTTTCCACAGAGCAACAATTCTTCAGTTGCTGCAATCACTTTGCTTTTAATGAAGGTTTGGCTTCTGTCAGCGGCCAGCATTGAAGCCCAGTGGACTGAGCTGGACAGTTTTGTAGATAGCACTTGTATGAAACTGCCATCAGCCTGTGATCTGTAGTAGTGCAGGGTCCTTTCTAAACCTATGCTCCTATTGTGAAGAATGTTGCAATAGATATTTAATCCAGACTAAACCATGCAACCAAGCACCCCAACAAGTCTCCTCCTAAACATCTCCAATGATGATAACTCCACCAGCTCCCTGGGCAGCCCATTCCAACGGGCAATCACTCACTCTATATGGAACTTCTTCCTAACCTCCAGTCTGAACCTCCCCTGGCACAGCTTGAGTCTGTGTCCTCTTATTCTGGTGCTGGTTGCCTGGGAGAAGAGACCACCCCCCACCTGCCTACAACCTCCCTTCAGGGAGTTTTAGGCAGCAATAAGGTCTCCCCTGAGCCTCCTCTTCTCCAGGTTAAACAACCCCAGCTCCATCAGCCTCTCTTTATAAGGCTTGTGTTCCAAACCCCTCCCCAACTTTGTTGCCCTTCTCTGGACATGTTCCAGCAACTCAACATCCTTCCTAAACTGAGGGGCCCAGGACTGGACACAGTCTGCAGGACTTCTTTCAATTTCATCATCCCCCTGCCCCAACCTAGGTGCAGAACCTTGCATTTTGCCTTATTGAACCTCATGAGATTCTCCTCAGCTCACCTCCCCAGGTCCCTCTGATGTGATATGTAGGTACAAGCTGTATGCTTAAGCTTTATACCTGGTGAAAGACATGAAACAAGACTATTAATTCTCTCCAGCCCTCTATCACTATTTCCTGACTTCTTGCTGTACCTGAGGTAGTGGAAATGTTAAAAAATGAAATGAAAACTGGGAAAATGCAAAATGTGTTCTGGTTTTGTTGTTTGTTTTTTTTAGAGGTGGAAACAACTTTCCTCACACAAATCCACATTATTTACAGGAATGAAAATGTAAACATGTTATTTGCTTCAGAGAACAGCTGTAAGGAGGCACTTGAGTGTTACATTATATACACAAGAGAAGCTTATATAAGGAGGAAGAAGCAGCTCTCCACCCATGTATCTGACAAAACCTTCTGAAGGAATATAGAGTATGAGTTTCTTGAAGCCTATAATTTACACAACTCCTGACAAATTGCTTATGTACCTTATATTAGTTTACTGCAGTTTACACCTGGATACTTTATAAGATACAAAACTGTTCAGCTTTCAAAACTGTTTAACACCAAAAATTTAGAACAAGACAAAAGACACCACAAAACTAAATCTAGGCAGATTTTCCCTGTGGAACAAGAGAAGTCTGTAAAAGTTTTGCTTTTGAGAAGAACCCCAGTCATAGAATCATAGAATGATCTGAGTTGGTAGGGGCCTCTAAAGGCCACCTAGTCCAATCCCCTCTGAAGCCAACAGGGATATCCTCAACTAGATCAGGTTGTCCAGAGCCCTGTGTAGCCTTGCCTTCAATATCTTCAGGGATGGGGCCTCAACCACCCCAACCCCTCACTCAACCTGTTCCAGTGTTCCACCACTCTCATAGTAAAGAACCTGTTCCCAACATCCTATCTAAATCTATTCTTCCCTACTTTGAAGCCATTGTCTCTCATCCTATCGCTCCAGGCCTTTGCAAACAGTCTCTCTCCAGCCTTCCTGCAGGCCCCCTTCAGGTATACGCTTCTTACTGAGTGCTGACTGCGACCTGAAGGAGAAATTTCCTCCCCATCCTAATTACATCCATCCCACATGTGTCTGTCTGGGGTGAAAACGCCAGGGCTGGGATCCTGCTTGCAGTGGAACTCTTGTTTGTGCACAGACTTCCTTGTTTCCTTCTGCAGCAACACCACTAGATGATGAAGTGTCTCCCCGGACCATTTTGGAATAGCTGGCAGATCTCCACATAGGATTATGCTCTATTCAATATGGATATCTTGAAAATGGGATACTATGAGTAATGGCTTTAATTAAAAGCCTACACACTTTGTCTCTCCTCTACTAAACCTTTATATGAAATTAATTTGTCTTGACTGTATAAGGAATAACCACTCCTGAACGTTTTCCTCTGTGAGGGACAGTAGTGCTCTGCCCCAAAGCTACATTTTTCTGGCAGTATTTTTAATTCCAGAGAGAAGCCTTGAATAAATGTTGCCAGCATTTTCATTTCATTGTGAATTGAATTGTAGTTGTATTCACAATTCCATACGAAAGTAGCTACCTTCAGCTCTAAATCCAGAAGAAAGGTCTTTTCTGGTTTGTCCCCTTGGTTGCTTTTTGTTGTTGTTGTTGCTTTGGATTGTTTGGTTTATTTTGGGGGGGGTTTGTTTGTTTGGGGAAGGGGGGAGGTTTCATAGTTTCATAGTTTCATAGTTTCATAGTGTCATAGTTTCAGTTAGGTTGGAAGGACCCACAAGGATCATCTAGCTCAACCCCCTGCCATGGGCAGGGACACTCTACCCTAGATCAGGCTGGACAGAGCCTCGTCGCCTGGTCTAAAACACCTCCAGGGACGGGGCCTCAACCCTCCCTGGACAACCCATTCCAGGGCTTCACCACTCTCACGGTGAAGAAGGTTGTGTGTGTCGGTTTGGTTTGGTTTGGTTTTGATGGGTTTTATCCTCTTCTGAGTTGTAATGTTGTTCATTCAAAATGCTTCTACAAAGTTATTAATGTGATTGCCCAATGGAATGGGCTGCCCGTGGAGGTGGTGGAGTCACCTCATTGGAGGTGTTCAGGAGGAGACTTGCTGGGGTGCTTGGTGCCATGGTTGAGTTGTTTAGGTGGGTTGGATTGGTTGATGGGTTGGACATGATGATCTTGAAGATCTCTTCCAAACTGGTTTATTCTATTGTATTCTATTGTGTTATTGTTTTACTGCAGGTCACTAACATATTCTGAACTGCCTACCTGTGCTTCATATTATTTTGCTGACCTGGTGCAGTAACACTGAAACATTTCCCTTCCCCCCTCCCCTCCCCTCCCCTCTCTTCCCCTCCCCTCACATCCCTTCCCTTCCTTTCTCCTCCCCTCCCCTTCCCTCGAGTCTCCTCTCCTCTGCTCGAATCCCTTCCCTTCCCTTCCCTTCCCTTCCCTTCCCTTCCCTTCCCTTCCCTTCCCTTTTCCCTTCCCTCCCTTCCCTTCCAGTCTCCTATCCCCTCCTCACAAAAGCATATTTTCTTGAATCAACCTTCCAAAGGTACCAGTTATACTTTTATGGCCCAGCTTACCATTTTAAGAACACTTCAGTTGCTCTGCATTATCGGAGAGCATCCAATTAAATGAAGTTGACATCAAGGAAGATGTTGTGCTCCTGCGAAAGGAAACACTCTCACAGCTTAGGGAGAAATCTTAATGTCAATGATCACTTTGCTTACGTATTTATCCTAATTATAAAACAGTCTCTTTCTTTTTCCCCTTTTTTTTAAAGTGAATATTGCATAATATTCAAAGTGTCTCTTTTACATGCCACACTGAAAGCTTCCCTTGAATGTGGTTCTCAAATTACAATATGTGAAAGCGTGAAAGGATTCAGCTTCTGGAACTGCAGGCTGGTTTGATTTTCCTTCTCTTTCCTTTAAATGCTTAACCTTATGCATTGGGCAATGGATGTAAGCTGCAGCACAGGAAGTTCCACCTCAACATAAGGAAGAATTTCTTTCCTGTAAGGGTCATGGAGCACTGGAACATGCTCCCAGGAGAGGTTGTGGAGTCGCCTCTGGAGACTTTCAAGACCCATCTGCACGGTTTCCTGTGTGACCTGCACTAGATTTTGTGTGTTTCCTGTGTGCACCTTACTGCGTTGGACACTCAGGACACCAGAGGTGTAACTTATGTGGCAGGAACAGGAGACATCCAGCCCAGATTGCCATACCTTCACCAACTTCTATAACTATTGAACTGATTTTCTACTTTCACAATCCAAACCATGCCTCTGAAGCACTCCTTGCTGGCATTCTCTAGAAAAGGTTCTTTTCTTATAACTGCCTTACAAAACCTGAAAGGAACCTACAGGAAGGCTGGAGAGGAACATTTTACAAGATTCTCCACCAATAGGACAAGTGGAAATGGATTTAAATGGACAGAAAATAGGTTTATCATACTGTCAGTTAGGGTTGGAAGGGACCACAAGGATCATCTAGCTCCAACCCCCCTGCCATGGGCAGGGACACCCTACACTGGATCAGGCTGGCCAGAGCCTCATCCAGCCTGCTCTTAAGTACCTCCAGGGATGGGGCCCCAACCACCTTCCTGGACAACCCATTCCAGGGCTTCACCACTCTCATGGGGAAGAACTTCCTCCTCACATCCAGCCTGAATCTCCCCACCTCCAGCTTCATTCCATTCCCCCTAGTCCTATCACTACCTGAGAGCCTGAGAAGTCCCTCCCCAGCCTTCTTGTAGGCCCCCTTCAGATACTGGAAGGCCACAATGAGGTCACCTCAGTTTAGATTGGATCTTAGGAAGAAATTCTTCACTATGAGGGTGGCAAGATTTTGGCATGGATTGCCCAGAGAGATTATGGGTGCTGCCCAGAGAGATTGTGGATGCTTCCTCCCTGGAGATGTTCAAAGCCATGTTGGATGGGACTTTGAGATACCTGGTCTAGCTGAGAGGCTTCGCTGCCCATGGCAGGAAGGTTGGATTAGATGATCTCTAAGGTCTCTTCCAGCCTAGGTCATTCTGTGATGCTCTCCTGAAGCATTTAGTGCAAAAGAATTTAAGAATGTCCCTATTACCTTTTTTCCTGTCACATTTTTTCCTAAACTATATTATATCCCATGTGGTTGTGAACTACATGGAAATGTTTGAAAGTCCATATCCATCAAATAAATTTCTGCAATTATGGCAGTGCTAATCCTGTGGAAAGGGCAATCACTAGGAGAAGAATGAGGTACCAGGGAAATCCAAGCTATGATACAGTTGTATTCAAAGGAGATAACTGCAGACAGCAAACTGGGAGTTGATCTTCTCATGCTCTGAAATGCAACTTAATCATAGATTAATTGTCAGGGTTGGAAGGGTCCTCAAGGATCATCCAGTTCCAGCTCCCCCGCCATGGGCAGGGACACCTTCTGTTGGCAGAGGTTACCATGCGGTACTCCAAGGTTCATGACATCAGTTTAGCTTTTTAGAGCTACATGTTAAAGGTCTTAATAGATGTTTCACAAGTTGTCAAATATAATTCAGTCTTTGGTTTTTTTCTCCTTTTTTTTATTTTAAAATTTTTAAGTGAAGGAAGGAAGTTCTTCACCATGGAGGAGGAAGTTCTTCACCATGAGGGTGGTGAGGCCCTGGAATGGGTTGTCGAGGGAGGTGGTTGAGGCCCCGTCCCTGGAGGTGTTTAAGAGCAGGCTGGATGAGGCTCTGGCCAGCCTGATCTAGGGTAGAGTGTCCCTGCCCATGGCAGGGGGGTTGGAACTAGATGATCCTTGTGGTCCCTTCCAACCCTGACTGAAACTATGAAACTATGAAACTAAGAAACTTACTCTCCAAATTCCTACACAGATCTCATTCCAGGCTTTTTTGGTAGTGCCAAATTCTCCCATTTTTTAGTAGCAGTGTGTTTAGTTATTACTCACTGGTACTATCAGTTGTCCAAAAATCTCTTCAGAAGACCTCTAACATTTCCCCTATATACACACATCACAGCAACTTGATTTTGCTGAAAATGATATTCAGCTTTGTAGAAACATATAATATGCTGGATGGGAACAATCAGAAGCTTTATTCTCAAGTGGGAGAGCTTTTGTCAGAGGGCTGAATAGTGCCTTTCATTTTTCTCTATATTCCCTGCCACTCATTCCACACACACCCCCCCCACACACTTCAGATGACACCTTATCTATAAATAATGGTTTGCTGTTGTGATAGCTCCTCATGCTGTCCTCACAGATGCAAAACTGTGCCAAGATTTAAATAATTCTCACTTCCTGGAAGTGATTAACATAAGTCAACTGATTTACTTCCATCTGTCAGGTGGCAAAAGATTAACCACCAGTGCTAAAGCGTGTAATTTGTGATGGTTCACTGTTATGAGAGACAAACAAGTCCCCTAATTGGAAATTGACAGCTCTGGCAGTCATTTGAGTTAAGCTTTAACTTGAGTCACTTTGCTCAATCTATAGCTAGTCATTAAAACACCACAAAAGTTCTCTCTACAGGTAAGTAAAGCCAGAGCCTTGCCTGTGGCAGACTTAATTAAGGTAACAGCTGGATAGTCAATCTTCACATAAAGAGAGGAAAATGCAAGTGATGGCACTGCTTCTCAAAATACCATGAAAGGAAAGGATTGCATGAGCAGAGATCGAGCTTGTCATGATTGGTATTATCATATCAATAGTTAAAAAGGAAATGTAAACGTTAGAGGGAGGGGGGGGAAAGCTTCATTTGTGTCAGACATCAACTCAAACAATGACTAAATTATAACAACATATGTAAACTGATCACACTACATGGGCAAATGGCTTCATTTCAAAACCAAACATCTGCAGGCTTGAAATGCCGGGATGTGGTTCTGAATTTCAATGCACTAAGGATTTTTGTGGTGTAAGCTCGTTCTCAGAAATGCTTATTTATGGAGATTCCTCTTTGCAAAGAGAGATGCAAAGAACAAACTTGCAACTTGTGGCAGATCCACTGTGCATGTACTATGAATAGCCTACAATTATTTAACATGATGGCACAGAATCACAGAAATATTCAGGCTGGAAAAGACCCTCAGGATCACCAAGTCCAACCCAGAACCCTACTCTACAAGGCTCACCCCTAAACCATAGCCCCAAGCACCACAGCCAAATGACCTTTAAACACATCCAGGTTTGGTGACCACCTCCCTGGGCTTTTCTGTGATTTTTTCCCCTAATATCCAGTCTAAACCTACCCAGTTGTAGCTTGAGGCCATTCTCTCTTGTATCTGTGAGAACAGACCAGCACCTACCTCTCCCCAACATCCTTTCAGGTAGTTGTAGAGAGCAATGTGGTCTCCCCTCAGCCTCCCATTCCTCAAACTAACCATCCCCAGCTCCTTCAGTTGCTCTCCATAAGATTTGTTCTCCAGGCCCTTCCCCAGCTTCCTTGCCCTCCTCTGCACTCACTCCAGTACCTCAATATCTCTTGTATTGTGGTGCCCAAAACTGAACATAATACTCGAGGAGTGGCGTCACTAGACCTGAGTACAAGGGGGCAATCACCTCCCTACTCCTGCTGGATATGCTTAGAACACTATGTGGATATGTAATCAGGACACATTCTTGAACTGGAGGAAGAAGCCTTGTACTTATTAGTCCTTATTAGTTCTCACACAATGATTGATTATCATTATCTTTCTGTTCAAGAGGCCTTAATACTATTTGGGTCTTATATAGGGTCATCCATTAAATGATGAAGTTCTGTTTCTGAGGTGGTGGGATAGTTTAGGTTTTGCTTGCTATTGGAAGACTTTGGAATAATTCTGTGTTTCCCCTGGCTGGAAGCTTCCTTTTCATTGTCAGTCTTGTACCTAAGCTTCATTTACATTTCTCATTTTCAGTCACACCTGGAATATTGTATTGAGTTTAAGTAATCTTGCTATCACTGTTTTGTTTCAGAAATTGTAAGGAGTCAGTAAAAGGCAAGAGAGGTTTTAATGGAGTTATAAAAAGAGAAATTGCTTCACTTCTTTAAGCTACTTAAACATGCCAGCAGAAGCAAGAAAGGAACTACTAAATAGTAGACAGCAGTGTGAGTTGTCGGTTGAATCACGCTGAAGCAGTGTTGTGTAGATGAATCACTGGGAGAGTCCCACAAGGTTTTGTCTTTAAGAGCTGACAGTCACAGTAGGCTTAAAAAATAATGACACTTGAAAAAACATGAAATATTTAAGATGTGTATTGTTCAGTGGCCAGGCCAGCCCTAACCCTTGTCAAAAGCAGTAAGTGTGGGTTCCTTGTGTTACAATAGGATCATGGGATGCTAGGGGTTGGAACAGACCTTCGAAGATCATCAAGTCCAACTCCCCTGCCAGAGCAGGACCGTGGAATCTAGCACAGGTCACATAGGAACACATCCAGATGGGTCTTGAACACCTCCAGAGAAGGAGACTCCACAACTTCTCTGGGCAGCCTGTTCCAGTGCTCTGTGACCCTCACAGTGAAGAACTTCCTCCTCATGTTGAGGTGGAACCTCCTGTGCTGTAGTAATGGATATAAATCCATTACTCCTTGTCCTGTCACAGGGTGCAACTGAGAAGAGCCTGTCCCCTCCCTCTTGACACCCAGACCTCAGATATTTATTTATAAGCATTTAATACATTCCCTCTCAGTCTTCTCTGCTCCAGACTAAATGGTGTTGGGTGACAGGTTGGACTGGATGATCTCAAAGTTCTTTTCCAACCTGGTTAATGCTATGCTGTGCTATTCTATTCTATTCTATTCTATTCTATTCTATTCTATTCTATTCTATTCTATTCTATTCTATTCTACTCTACTCTACTCTATTCTCTCAGCCTCTCCTCACAGGGCACAGGCTTCAGTCCCTTAATCATCCTGGTAGATCTCGGTTGGAGAACAGCTGAGCCTGTGACACAACTTCAGTGAAGATATTAAAGCTGCAGTAAAAATAAAGCTGTCCTAATCTCTGTCAGTCTTCAATATACATTTTTTCACATACATGTCATCAGCTTTTCTGCAGACTTTGGTTTTACACATTGCAATCTTTTATTGCATCCCACTCAATGCCATAAAGAGAACATTTATCATCCTTACTAGGCTTACATATTCAGGATTCTCACAGCAGCTCTTCCACTTGCATGAAACAATGTGAAACATGTGGAAAAAAATTGGACAAGTATAAGTATGGGGAGTGTGGTAAATGAAGTGTGTTGGGTTCTACAGTTAGTAAAGAACTTGAACAGGTGCTGTAAGGGATATTGCTTAAGTTAATGAACAAGAAAAACAGATAACAAGAAGGATGCATTGAAATCCTAGCAGAAAATTCTATTTTCAGGTGTAGAGCTTGGAAGAAGCATTGTGACTTCCTCAGAAAATCATTGGCCCAGAGAGAGAGCTATGGAATAGCAAGACCAAAATGTCTCAGTTTTGGTTGACTGGAATTGCATGGCCTAAACTTTTGCCTTCTCCTTTCTTATTTCTGGTTCTACTAGATAAAAAAAGCCCTGCAGGGTGCCAAAGCATGAAATCTATACCTAATTAATACACACACACACACAATTTTTTTTTTTCTCCATGAAATGAATTTCAGTTAAGATCTAAAATCTATCTAGACAATGTTTAAAATACTGGGTAGGAACAACTCCATAAACCAGCATAGATTGGGGATGGACATAGCTTGGATTAGAGGAATGAAAACACAAAGAATAGAAAGTCTCAAGGTAAATAGTAAATAACATCTGTGTGGAGTCTTGCATCTGGAAAGGGACTACTCCATGCCCCAGTATAGCTTGCACATGGACCTGCTGGAGAGCAGAGAAGGCGTAAGGGGCCTGGGGATCCTGGTGGATGGAAGGATGCCCACGAGCCAGCAATGTGCTCTTGCAGCCAGGAAGGCCAATGCCATTCTGAGGTGGATTAGAAGGAGTGCGACCAGTAGGTCAAGAGAGGTTCTCCTCCCCCTCTACTCTGATCTGCTGAGGCCACATCTGGAATATTGAGTCCAGTTCTGGGCCTCTCATTTCAAGAAAGACAGTGAGCTGCTTGAAAGAGTCCAGTGCAGAGCCACGAGGATGATTAGGGCAATGGAACATCTTCCATACAAGAAGAGCCTGAGAGAGCTCTTTAGCTTAGAGAAGAGGAGGCTGAGTGGTGACCTCATCAGTGTTTATAAATATGTCAAGGGTGAGTGCCCAGAGGCTGGAGCCAGGCTCTGCTGGGTGATACCCAATGCCAGCATAAGGGGCAGGGGTGGAAGTTGAGGCATAGGAAGTTTCATGTAAATATGAGGAAAAAATAATTTCCCTGTGAGGGTGAGAGAGCACTGGAACAGGCTGCCCAGGGAGGTTGTGGAGTCTCCCTCTCTGGAGATCTTCAAAACTCGCCTGGATGCATTCCTGTGTGATCTGCTGCAGGTGACCTTGCTCTGGCAGGGGGGGTTGGACTGGATGATCTTTCGAGGTCCCTTCCAGCCCCTGAAATTCTGTGGTTCTGTGATACTTCAAGCTTCCTTTGTATGGTTTTGAAGGCTTTTTCAAAGTAAACAAAGAAAGGTATATTTGTGAAGATTCAATAATTTATGTCACTGGGATACTAGATTGTAGTGACAAACATTTGGATGAACTAATAGATACAACAAATAACTTGCACCATTCTGGAAGAGCTAAAAGCCAGGTGGATTATCCTGAAGCAGTGCTAGACATCTGTATTCAGGCTACAGAATTTCAGACAATCTTATTTCCCTCTTTTGCTTAAAAAAGAAAAAAAGGTTCTTCTTGAAAACAGAACTCTTGCCAAACTAATATATTAAATTAGAGTGTCTAAAAAGACACATGGGTGTCAGATACAGACAACTGCCAACAATGTTGCCTCAAAATAGAATGTCACCTTCAGCAGGTACTAAAAATTCTCTTAAATTAATTGAGGTGACTATTTTTGTTGTTACTGGTTGCTTGGTGGTGTTTTAGAGAATAACAGCACACAAATTCCTATTACATGTATTATTCATAGACTCATTGAATGGTTTAGGTTAGAAGGCAACCTTAAAGATCATGTAGTTTCAATTCTTCTGCCTTGGGCAGTGACACCTTCCACTAGACCAGTCGCTCCAGGCCTCATCCAATTTGGCCCTGAACACCTCCTGAGAGGGGGCGTCCTCGACCTCCCTGGCAATCTGCTCCAGTGTCTCCCTACCCTCACTGCAAAGAATGTCTTTCTAATATCCTAAATCTACCCTCCTCAAACTTAAAGATTTTGCCTCTCATCTTGGGGATGGGACGAGGCACTTGGTGCCATGGTGTAGTTGATTAGATGGTGTTGGGTGATAGCTTGGATTTGATGATCTCAAAGGTCTTTTCCAACCTGGTTAATTCTATTCTATTCTATTCTATTCTATTCTATTCTATTCTATTCTATTCTATTCTATTCTATTCTATTCTATTCTATTCCATTCCATTCCATTCCATTCCATTCCATTCCATTCCATTCCATTCCATTCCATTCCATTCCTACAAGGCCTTGTAAAAAGTTTCTTCCTGGCTTTCCTGTAGGGCCCCTGTAGAAGGTACTGGAAATCCACTATAAGGACTCCCAGGAGCCTTCTCTTCCCCAGGCTGAACATTCCTAACTCTTTCAGCCTGTCCTCACAGGGAAGGTGCTCTAGCCCTCTGATCATGAACACTATCAGTGTAAATCTCTTTGTCAAGCTCTTGTTTCAAACTGCATAGTGTCTGAAGCCACAGAAGGAGGAGCAAGAAAGTTTACCTAAGACCATGCTGGAACTTGGACTTTAGCTCTTACCTTGAAATAGGAATGGCATCTTATGTATTTTTACAGTAAATTCTATTACCAGTGGAAATTACCTTTAATTTTCATGAGCAACAGACCCTTCAGAAGAAAAATAAGTCCACAAAATGCTTTAGTTTTGCAAAGCCTAGAAAGACTTGTCACTACCAAACCAGTTGTTGGGAAATCTTATGCATGACCTCCTTTCTTTAAAGGAAAATCTGTTCACTTCCTTCTGCTAACAAGGCAATAGTTCAATTTTATTAAAGCACAGCATATACCACATGAGTGCTGCCCTGCAGAAAGAGAGAGGCTTGGGGAAGGAAAACAAACTACTTGAGAACTAGTACAGCTTTTTCTTGCTTTGAATGCAGGAATATCTACTGTATTTGACACACCTTTAACTGCACCTCAATAGTTATATTGGAAGAAACTTGAGAATGTATTCAGTGTCTGCAACTCTGGGGTCGAATTCCTTAAATGGTATTTGCCAAACAAATTTAATGTTAGATGGAAGAGCAAATAATTGATGGAAACTGTTTTGAGACTGGATGAGGCACTTGGTGCCATGGTTTAGTTGATTAGAGGGTGTTGGGTGATAGGTTGGACTTGATGATCTCCAAGGTCTTTTCCAACCTGGTTGATTCTGTTCTATTCTATTCTATTTTAGAAGAACATTCAGAAATGTCTTCTTAATTTTTAAGCCATTTTTACCTTATGAACAATTTTAGGTGACTTTTATTTTTTTTCCCCTTCATTTTTTGGTCTTTTTTGTATGTTCTGCATTTACACATAGACATTTGAAAAATTCTCCCAGAATCACAGGAGCATTCAGGTTGGAAAAGACCCTCGGCAATTTCACCCATCTCCCCTGACTGATGATACTCTTTCAAATGCAAATCTTTAAACATTTCAGGTGGTGAAAATTAAGTTATCCACTTAGATTATCTGAGAATATTGTAAGTTTTAGAAAAGACTTGTGGTTTCACAGTATCACACAGTATCACAGCATCACCAAGGTTGGAAGAGACCTCGAAGATCATCAAGTCCACCCTGTCACCACAGACCTCATGACTAGACCATGCTCTCTACAACTACCTGAAGGGAGGTTATAGCCAGGCAGAGGTTGGTCTCTTCTCCCAGGCAGCCAGTACCAGAACAAGAGGACACAGTCTCAGGCTGCGCCAGGGCAGGTTTAGACTGGGATGTTAGGAAGAAGTTCTATACCGAGAGAGTATATCAGAGTATATCAGCTGGAATCAGCTGCCCGTGGTGGTGGTTGAGTCACCTTCATTGGAGGTGTTCAAGAAGAGGCTTGATGGGGTGCTTGGTGCCACGGTTTAATTGTTTAGTTGTTTAGGTGGGTTGTATTGTATTGTATTGTATTGCTCAGGACAGCATGATTTTCCTGTGCTTTAGTCATAGTTGCTCATAGAGTGGACAGAATGGCACCAAGTGCCATATCCAATCCCCTCTTGAACACCTTTCCTTTCCCTTTAGGATTCTGAGCTGTTACCTAGCTAAAAGAGGAAGAGAAAAAGGCAGACCCTTAACTTGAGATGGACTTGGTGATCCTCAGGGTCTTTTCCAACCTGAATAGTTCTGTGATTCTGTGATATAGCGTTAAATAGTTGTAGGCTGTACATAGCCCATACACAGTGGATCTGCCACAAGTTGCAAGTTTGTTCTTTGTGATTCTGTGAAAAGAAAATGTGATGGAGATGATTTTTTGTTTGATTCATAGAAAGGAAAGAGAAAAAACCTATGCAAATAGGTGGAAGTGAGAAAAACAAACATCCATAAAACCCCCACAAACACAAGAAAACACAACAGTCAAACCACCCCCCAACCCCCCAAAAAATCCAAACAAATCCACTAAGCAAGAACACAAACACCTCTGAATAGTTTGGAACCTACTGGCCTGACACACTACAATGTTGTTTGATAGCTGCAATGATTGCCAGACACCAGAAATGACTGCCAAACACTGGTCCATCTGCTGCATGTGACCAGGGAACACTGCTGAGCAGGTCCTTGGGAATATGTATTTGCAATTTACTTGTTCTTAAAGGCTAATGAAGATGAGTTCCATCTTGGGTTCTTAGGGTCATTACAGTCTCAAGCTGTGTCAGGGGAGGTTTAGGCTGGATGTTAGGAAGAAGTTCTTCATAGAAAGAGTGACTGGCCATTGGAATGGGCTGCCCAGGGAGGTGGTGGAGACACCATCACTGGATGTGTATAGGAAGAGACTTGATGCGGTGCTTGGGGACATGGTTTAGTAGTCATGACGTCTTGGGTGACAGGTTGGACTTGATGATCTTTGACGTCTTTTCCAACCTTATTGATTCTATGAAATGAAAGACTTTAGTAGAATCTACAGGAAAGAGAGTTGGGTTTCATGTTATGAAGCCACAAAACGCATCACATTGATACAAAAACCAGAGCTGCTTCATTAATGTTAGTTAAAACAACAGCAACTTTAAGCTGAATCAACAGTGATTAATTTTGTCCATGGCAGCAATATTTTTCTGGTTGCCCTGTAAGTGTACAATTTGTACAATTATTTCATTCCCCTCCTTCCTTGCAACCTCTGGGCTGGAATGTAAGAAGAAACATCTTGTATGGTATCACTTATCCATACCCCCAACTGAGAAATGTTGCTTCGGAGTTTTCTGATGCATTAATTTGGGGATTTGAGGAATCCACTGGTATGTTTTTATGTTCATTTGCAATCTTTTTGTTCACTCTGGATAGGTTTATTTTAAGGGAAGAAAGTAAGTTAAATCTGAGGAGTCAACCTGAGAAATAAGGATGAAAAGGGAGTGAGGGTTTCTGTCTAACAGTCAAGCTGAGAATTATCTCATCAGAAATGAGAAGCATCATCTAATACTCATTTGCTTTTGACAGAAATCTCAGTTGGAGCAGGCTTTAAAGTAATATTATTGGTACTGCAGAACACTCTGCAGAAGAGCTGTATTGACAAGCTACACTTTTGGGCATTTGACACAGTGCAACGGAGATCAGTCATTTAGATATGTTTGGGGATGTTTTATTATTAGTCTTTCTTCTTATCTACTTTAAAAGACCTTGTTGTTGGTTTTTTTTGCCAGGGGAGGTTTAGGCTGGATGTTAGGAAGAAGTTCTTCATAGAAAGAGTTATTGGACATTGGCATGGGCTGCCCAGGGAGGGGTGGAGTCACCATCACTGGAGGTGTTTGGGAAAAGACTTAATGGGGCATTTGGTGCCATGGTTTAGTTGATTAGATAGTGTTGGATGATAGGTTGGACTTGATGATCACAAAGGTCTCTTCCAACCTGGTCCATTCCACTCCACTCCATTCCATTCCATTCCATTCCATTCCATTCCATTCCATTCCATTCTATTCTATTCTATTCTATTCTTTGTACTGTAATTGCTTGAGGATTTGGACCTACTGCAACAATCTCAGAAGGGAAACAAAATGGTGAGATGTACACTTGCAGCCCTGAAAGCCAACAGTACTCTGGGCAGCATCAAGAGAATTGTGGCTAGCAGGTTGAGTGAGGTAATTCTCTCCCTCTAGTCCACTCTGGGGAGACCCCACCCAGAGTATTGTGTCCAGTTTGGGAACCCCTATTACAAGAAAGATCTGGATGTGCTGGAATGTGCCCAAAGAAGGGCCACGGGGATGAACAGAGGGCTGGAACTCCTCTCCTATGAGGACAGGCAGTGGCAGGGGAGTTGGTCATGATGATCTTCAGAAGTCCCTTTCCACCCTGACCATTCTTTAATTCTACTTTTAGGAGGAAAGTTTTTTATGTTATCCATTCATATTAGGTGGGTTGGATAATAGGTTGGACACAATGATCTTGAAGGTCTATTCCAACCTGGTCTAGTCTAGTCTAGTCTAGTCTATCTTATCCTATTCTATTCTATCCTATCCTATTCTATTCTATCCTATACTATTCTATTCTATTAACTTGCATCAGATATTAATCAGTTTGAAGGAATGGACCCCAAATGTATTTACCTGTTATTCTGGTTGTTCCCAGGCAACCAGTACCAGAAAAAGAGGATACAGTCTCAAGCTGCACTAGGGGAGGATTAAGCTGGATGTGAGGAAGAAATTCTTCATAGAGCGAGTGATTGCCAATTAGAATGTGCTGCCTGGGGAAGTGGTGGAGTCACCATCACTGGAGGTGTTCAGGAAGAGACTTGATGGGGTGCTTGGTGCCATGGTTTAGTTGATTAGATAGTGCTGGATTGGACATGATGATCTCGAAGGTCTCTTCCAACCTGGTCTATTCTATTCCATTCCATTCCATTCCATTCCATTCCATTCCATTCCATTCCATTCCATTCCACCTCACCACAGGGCAAGCTATGAGCTGAGACAGGGATGCATTTGATGTGTTTTCTAGAGACAAGCTGCAAGCACGTTCTTCTAGTGGATTCCAAGCATATGTGGGTTACAGGTTGATAAAAACACTGCAAGTAATATCTAGTGGCTGTCTACATTTTAACATGTGGCCTTCTTCAGTGTTTGACACATATTAAAAGGATTTTGTAATCCTCCAGAAGCAAAGGTGTTGTTTATCTCACAAAGGCAAGATTGGTAAGAGTACAGTGCAACAAATGCTTGTGTGGCTCTGTTCTTCATATTGGCATACAGGAATATTCAGTGGCATTTATAACAGCTTTTCTTCTACCTTTTCAGTTGAACTTAGAACTTTAATCTTACTTAGATTACTTTGTGCTGCCTCCATTTCTGATCTGTAATGAAATTAATAGATATCATAGAATCATAGAATCAACGAGGTTGGAAAAGACCTTAAAGATGATCAAGTCCAACCTATCACCACAGATCTCATGCCTACTAGACCATGGCACCAACTGCCACGTCCAATCCCCTCTTGAACTCCTCCAGGGATGGCGACTCCACCACTGCCCTGGGCAGCACATTCCAATGGCTAACAACTGTCTCAGTGAAGAACTTTCTCCTCACCTCAAGCCTAAACTTCCCCTGGTGCAGCTTGAGACTGTGTTCTCTCATTCTGGTGCTCATTGCCTGGGAGAAGAGTCCAACCCCCTCCTGGCTACAACCACCCTTCATGTAGTTGTAGACAGCAATAAAGTCTCCCCTGAGCCTCCTCTTCTCCAGGCTAAACAATCCCAGCTCCCTCAGCCTCTCCTCTTAGGGCTTGTCTTGAAGCCTCTCACCAGCCTCGTTGCCCTTCACTGTCCCTATATTGCTCTTGAGTAAGGAAAAACTTCAGTATTTTGAACACTTAAGCCAATAATTGCTTTCTCCATGGAGGAGACAATGATTGATGACATCCCTATGAGCACTTTGAGCAACTTCTTTATTATGGAAGCAAAATATGTTTCTTCTTTGATTAACTGTTTCATTTTCCAATTAGGATGCCAACATCAGTATGTCCCTTGTGTGTTCTTTCTCTTTGCACAGTTTAATCTAGGTCATACTTGCTGCACCTTTCTGCACACACAGTAAAAATTCAACAAGGTTAAAATTAGTGACAGGCTAAAATACCTAGAAATAATTGCAATAGCTGTGGATCTTAAAGCCATGATTATAGGATTTACATTTGGACTCTCAAAATCACAGTATCACCAAGGTTGGAAGAGACCTCAAAGATCATCGAGTCCAACCTGTTGCCACAGACCTCATGACTAAACCATGGCACCAAGTGCCACATCCAATCTGCTCTTGAACACCTCAGGCTAAGTTCTTGTCTCAGTCTAAAGGGGAAGAGAGACTTATTAGTTCTTTGAAAGCAGTCCTGTGTTGGGACATAAAGGCACTGTGGTAGGTTTAGGCTGATGCCTAGGAAATTTGTCACAGATTGAGTAGAAAGTGGTAGAATGTAAATAAATTACCATTGGATACAAAAGAAAAATAGTGATAAGGTCTGATTACTAACATAAAGTTAGTTGTAAAAACGAACTCTCTTTCTCAGTTTCTTTGCTCTAGCAGATACTAGCTGGTTGCTTCTGCTGGCTTGTTGACCTTGGCTGAGTTTTAATTGTGGCTAAGTACTAAGAAGCTGCTCTGCTTTTCTCCTCTTTTCCCTTGTCTTGTGTACAGGGTGGGGAAAGGGGGGAAAGGAGAGTGGAATCTATCAGTAACCCCCTGGTGTTGTCCAGGGGGGTTCTTGTGCTGCTTATAAATTGTAAATACATGTAAATATTGTATATTTTGTACATATTCATTGCATTCCATATTTCTAGATTTTAGTCTGCTTGTGAATATAGCCTCATTTGCTTCCAGCTGAGCTGGTCTGGCAAGTTTGTTTTCAGGGGTAATTTCGACCCACCACAGGCACAAATTAGGTCAAATAACAAAAGTGAGGTTATTTATTAAAGGATGGTGTAAACAGAGGAAAGGGAAAGGAGAAAGAGAGAGGAAGAGAGAGAGAAACACATGGAGACAGAGAGGAGGAGAGAGCAGGAAAGGAATTATATAATCACCCCCCAAGAGATGGTTTTCTGTCTTTGGCTGGAGGATATCTGAGGAAAGATGATGCTGCTTTGGCTTAGAGGAGAAGAGGAAGAGGGAGATGATAGAATGGAATGGGATGGGATGGGATGGGATGGGATGGAATGGAATGGAATGGAATGGAATGGAATGGAATGGAATGGAATGGAATGGAATGGAATGGAATGGGATAGAATAGAATAGAATAGAATAGAATAGAATAGAATAGAATAGAATAGAATAGAATAGAATAGAATAGAATAGAATTAACCAGGGTGGAAAGACCTTGAGATCATCAAGCCCACCTATCATCCACACATCTAATCAAATAAGCCATGGCACCAAGTGCCCCATCCAGTCTCTTCTTAAACACCTCCAGTGATGGTGACTCCACCACCTCCCTGGGCAGCACATTCCAATGGCCAGTTACTCTGGGAAGAACATTCTCCTCACCTCCAGCCTAAACCTCCTTTGGTGCAGCTTGAGACTCTGTCCTCTTGTTCTGGTGCTGGTTGCCTGGGAGAAGAGACCAACCCCCACCTGGCTGCAACCTCCCTTCAGGTAGTTGTAGACAGCAATAAGAGGTCCCAGAGTTTGTGTTTTCTTGTTGGCTTGTGCTGTCTTCAGCTGGAGGAGGGGAAGGAGTTGCAAGAGAGATGGGTGACAGGTTGGACTTGATGATCTCTGAGGTCTTTTCCAACCTTATTCACTCTATGATTCTATGAGGGGCCAGGTAAAGTCTGTTCTGTGGCCGAAAGCCAAACTTCCCTCCACCTCGCTTTAACTCTGGCTGAACTGCGAGAACCCTTGACATTTCAAATGCATTGAATATTTTATCATTCCATTCCTATGGATCTGTTTTGTTCAGACATAATCCAAAGTAGTAGGTCCAGAAATAGAAGAGTTTTGTTTTATTTTAAAGTTGACTTGCTGTGTCACACCTCATTTGTCATGCCCTCCTGTATCTCGTAAACAACCAAACACAATGATATGCTCCATAAAATATTAGTTATGCCTCCAAGCCTCTAGACAGGTTGTTTCCATTTCTAATGGCAATACATGCACATGCCCTTCTTTATATTCAGCTGGTGGATCTTTGCTTATCATTTCTGGAAAGAGGTAAATGGTGAGTGGCAATTAATATTTGTGACATGCATTCTGTCTCTTGCAGAAATACATAGCAATTTGTCAATCTAAACTCTTGGAGTCTATTTTATTTTGATGGATGTGTTGGTTGGTTTGGGGGGGGTTTACTGACCAGATTGTAAGTAATTTTAAGACTACCACGATTTTCAAATAACCACAGAATGTTAGGGGCCAGAAGGGACCTTGAGATATCATCCAGTTCACCCCCCCCTGCCAGAGCAGGATCACCTGTACCAGGTCACACAGGAACACATCCAGATGGCTTTTGAATATCTCCAGAGAGGGAGACTCCACAATGTCTCTGGGCAGCCTGTTCCAGGGCTCCATCACCCTCAGTGAAAAAAGTTCTCCTCATGTTTCCATAGGACTTCCTATGCCTCCACTTCTACCCATTGCCCCTTGTCCTGTCACTGGGCATCACCTAGTAGAGCCTGGCTCCATCCTCTTGGCACTCACCTTTTATATATTTATAAAATAAACGAGGTCAGCCCTCAGGCTCCTCCTCTCCAGACTAAAGAGCCTCAGCTCCCTCAGTCTCTCCTCGTAAGGAAGATGTTCCACTCCCTTCAGCATTTTTGTGGCTCTGCACTGAACTCTTTCAAGCAGTTCCCTGAGGTCCTTTTTGAACGGAGGGGCCCAGGACCAGACACAATATTCCAGATGCAGCCTCACCAGGGCAGAGTATTTGGGGAGGTGAACCTCTCTCCTACTGACTACACCCCTTCTAATCCACCCCAGAATGGCATTGGCCTTCCTGGCCACAAGAGCACATTGCTGGCTCATGGTCAACCTTCTACCCACTAGGACCCCCAGGTTCTTTTCCCCTTCACTGCTCTCCAACAGATCAGTCCCCAGCCTATACTGATCCATGAGGTTGTTCTTTCCTAGGTGCAAGCCTCTATGCTTGTCGTTGTTGAATTTCATTCAATTTCTCCCTGCCCAACTCTGCAGCCTGTCTAAGTCTTGCTGACTGACAGCACAACCTTCCAGTGTTTCAGCCACTCCACCCAGTTTGGTACCATCAGCAAACCTGCTGACAGTGCTCTCTGTTTCCCCTTCCATAAAGGTAAGCTTTTTCTAAAAGGCTGCTCATGATAATCTGGGGCACTTAGACATCACACACAGCTTTGTCAAGGAAGGCATCATGAAACCCATCACAGTATCACTAAGGTTGGAAGAGAGCTCAAAGATCGAGTCTAACCTGTCACCACAGACCTCATGACTAGACCATGGCTCCAAGTGCCACATCCAATCCCCTCTTGAACACCTCCAGGGACGGTGACTCCACCACCTCCCTGGGCAGCACATTCCAATGACAAACGACTCTCTCAGTGAAGAACTTTCTCCTCACCTCCAGCCTAAACTTCCCCTGGCGCAGCTTGAGACTGTGTCCTCTTGTTCTAGTGCTGGTTGCTAGAGAGAAGAGACCAATCCCTTCCTGGCTACAACCACCCTTCAGGTAGTTGTAGAGAGCAATGAGGTCGCCCCTGAGCCTCCTCTTCTCCAGGCTAAGCAACCCCAGCTCCCTCAGCCTCTCCTCACAGGGCTTGTGCTTGAGGCCTCTCCCCAGCCTTGTTGCCCTTCTCTGGACACGTTCAAGTGTCTCGATGTACTTCCTAAACTGAGGGGCCCAGAACTGGACACAGGACTCAAGGTGTGGCCTAACCAATGCAGAGTACAGGGGCAGAATGACCTCCCTGCTCCTTCTGGCCACACTCGTTCCTGATGCAAGCCAGGATGCCATTGGCCTTCTTGGCCACCTGGGCATAGCTGATTTGGAGGCATTTTTGTATCTGCAAAGCGGTTACCTACAGCACAAATCCTTCTGTTCATACAGTCTGCATTCAGAAGTTTGTATAATACGGTGCCAGAAATGCTGCCAGCTGCTTAGTCTTTTTGCTGACAGAATGGTAGCCTATGAATGAATGACCTTATTGCTTTGTATAAGAAAAAATTCTTTCTTATGTACCAGGGCAGACCAAGCAAGTAAACAGTCTGAACCTGTCTGAACTAATTCAAAGTTCATTGACGTCACTGAATTTCTTCCCCTTGATTTCTCTAAGTTCTGAACAAAGTCCTAGGGGAAGAGGGTGATAAATGTATTGACATCAATGCTAATCTCACTTAAATACTATAGATTACATTCCTGTCTGACATTCAAGCCATAATTACATAAATCTGCTCCCTGGATTTGCTGTCACTTTTATAGATGTTTCATTCACTTGGAAAACAAGCAAACCCACAATGTTCTGTTTGCTTTTGTATGGGAGGGATTTGAGTGCTTAAGAAGTGTATTTACATTCATTGTTGCCTGTAAAGATGCCATTTGTGTGCAAACTCAGTGAGAGGTACGATAAAGCTAATTTCAGTTCTCAGATGATAAGAAAAATATCATTCCTAAATCCATTTCATCAGATGGTTCAAAAAAACAACAGCTGAGAAAGATGGGAGATGGGGATCCTAGATTGCAGATTCCCAGAGGCAAAGTAATATGAGGACTGAGCAAAGCCATGGGGAAGATAATTCCAATCAGACACTCCTAATGAGATAAGCCAGGTAGATATGATCAAAACCAGCTTTAGCTTTAGGAAAGGAAAAGAAAAATAGGAGAATGTTAGAAGTATATAATTTAAAGCCCTTACAATGAAAAGGAGAAGAGCTAGAAATAAAGGGAGCAACATTTGGAGGGTTTAAAGAAAATTAATGTTGCCTGTACTTTTTCTTTTACCAGTATGCTTGACTCTTCAAATAATTCTTACTCTTAGAATGCCTTTTCTGTTTGTTTCTTTCTTTCTTTAAAAGACAGGTGGGGGTTAGTCTCTTCTCCCAGGCAGGCAGCACCAGAACAAGAGGACACAGTCTCAAGTTGCACCAGGGGAGGTTCAGGTTGGATGTTAGGAAGAAATTCTACACAGAGAGAGTGATTGCCCATTGGAATGGGCTGCCTGGAGAGGTGGTGGAGTCACCATCATTGGAGGTGTTTAGGAGGAGACTTGATAGGGTGCTTGGTTGCATGGTTTAGGTGATTAGATGGTGTTGGATGATAGGTTGCACATGATGATCTTGAAGGTCTCTTCCAACCTGGTCTGGTCTATTCTATTCTATTCTATTCTATTCTAATTTCATAGTTTCAGTTAGGGTTGGAAGGGACCACAAGCATCATCTAGTTCCAACCCCCCTGCCATGGGCAGGGACACCTCACACTAGATCAGGCTGGCCAGATAGCCCATCCGCCTGCTCTTAAACACCTCCAGGGACAGGGCCCCAACCACCTCCCTGGATAACCCATTCCAGGGCTTCACCACTCTCATGGGGAAGAACTTCCTCCTCACATCTAACCTGAATCTCCCCACCTCCAGCGTCATTCCACTCCCACTAGTCCTATCACTCCCTGATAGCCTGAAAAGTCCCTCCCCAGCCTTCTTGTAGGCCCCCTTCAGATACTGGAAGGCCACAAAGAGGTCACCTCGGAGCCTTCTCTTCTCTGGACTGAACAGCCCCAACTCCCTCAGTCTGTCCTCACAGCAGAGGTGCTCCAGCCTTCTGCTCATCCTCATGGCTCTTCTCTGGACACCTTCCAGCACCTCCAGATCCCTCTTGTAATAGGGGCTCCAGAACTGGAGGCAGTACTCCAGGTGGGATCTCACCAGAGCTGAGTAGAGGGGGAGAGAGGGAGTACATTGTCATAGAAAAATACTGCTGGTGGAATGTTCAGTATTTCTTTCTAAAATGACCAAGTCACACCCATGTAGTTTGTTTCCCAAACATATATATATATATTTTACTTATTTTGGTTTTTTCACCAGCTCTATTTTTGCCTTCATGTACTTTCCTGTCTACCCAAGCTCTGGACACATTTCCTGCACCATGAATAAAACTCTTCCTGTGCATTCCAAAGTAGTTAACTAAAATATTTTAACATGTTTATGAAAAGTTAGTACCTTGCAGCTCAAAAAAAAAAAGGTACTTGTCTGCTGAAAGGGCCATAAACTGAATCCATACATTGTGCTTATTTATCATTGTGCAATGCAGTTACCAACCCAGTACATGGACAAAGTTGCTGTTGTTTCACAGGACCACACAGAATCACAGAGTTTCAGGGGCTGGAAGGGACCTTGAAAGATCATCCAGTCCAACCCCCCCTGCCAGAGCAAGGTCACCTGCAGCAGATCACACAGGAATGCATCCAGGCGAGTTTTGAAGATCTCCAGAGAGGGAGACTCCACAACCTCCCTGGGCAGCCTGTTCCAGTGCTCTCTCACCCTCACAGGGGAAAATTTTTTCCTCATATTTACACGAAACTTCCTATGCCTCAACTTCCACCCCTGCCCCTTATGCTGGCATTGGGTATCACCCAGCAGAGCCTGGCTCCAGCCTCTGGGCACTCACCCCTGACATATTTATAAACACTGATGAGGTCACCTCTCAGCCTCCTCTCCTCTAAGCTAAAGAGCCCTCAGCTCTCTCAGGCTCTCCTTGTATGGAAGATGTTCCATTCCCCTAATTGTCCTCGTGGCTCTGCACTGGACTCTTTCAAGCAGCTCACTGTCTTTCTTGAAATGAGAGGCCCAGACACAATATTCCAGATGTGGCCTCAGCAGATCAGAGTAGAGGGGGAGGAGAACCTCTCTTGACCTACTGGTCGCACTCCTTCTAATCCACCTCAGAATGGCATTGGCCTTCCTGGCTGCAAGAGCACATTGCTGGCTCATGGGCATCCTTCCATCCACCAGGATCCCCAGGCCCCTTACACCTTCTCTGCTCTCCAGCAGGTCCATGTGCAAGCTTCTTATTAAAATACATCTGTAAGAGTATTAGCACTGAACAGAATCTAGCATCTTTATTCAACAATGTTTCAAGCAAAGGAACATCAGAATTTCATTACTGTAGTTTAATAGCTTATAGCAAAAGTAGTGCAACTTCCTTATGAATTTATTGTCCTCTCCAGCTCCCAAACTCCTCCACTGCAATACTCTCGCATTCCCGTGTTTCTAAGACAACATTCAGGTTACCTACCAATACCCTAACCTTCCTTTGGTGATGGAGTCACCATCACTGGAGGTGGTTAGGAAGAGACTGGATGGGTTGCTTGGTGCCATGGTTTAGATGATTAGATGGTGTTGGGTGATAGGTTGGACATGATGATCTCAAAGGTCTTTTCCAACCAGGTTAATTCAATTCAATTCAATTCAATTCAATTCAATTCAATTCTATTCAATTCTATTCTATTCAATTCTATTCTATTCAATTCTATTCTATTCTATTCTATTCTATTCTATTCTATTCTATTCTATTCTATTCTATTCCATTCCATTCTATTCTATTCCATTCTATTCTATACTGGTGCATGGAGTAACTCCTTCCCAGGTGCAAGACTCCACGCAGTTGTTATTTTCCTGGAGACTTTCTAGGCTCTGTTAATATTCTTTGTGTTTTCACTCCTTTAATCCAAGCCATGTCCTTTTGGGAAGATGATCAATGCTCTGTGTTTCAGATAACACTAGGAAAGTTCTGTGTTTGAAGATTTCCTTTTGTCCAGAATGGAGCCAAGCAGCTAAAATATTCACAAAACAGAAACAGTAATAAAAGATTCAATTAAGATATGTCAAAAGGTCAGCACCAGAAAGTTCTTTTTTTTTTTTTACAAGCTTGCTGTACATTTTATTGATGAGAAAATATCTAATAATCCTATTTCATGAAATAAGTTACATTATTTAATTCATTCACATCAATGTTTGACCTGAAAAGGAAGTCAAAATTCAGGGGAGTTAAAAAGATAAAAGAAATTTTTCCTTTAGATCTTGAAACACTGAAAAATTGCAGTGTTACCTGCAAAGGTCTTATTTTTCACACACCCTTTTGATGAAAAGTTGAGCATTTTGATCATCTTTAGTCATCCTTACTTTTAGGCTTAGTCAGTAAACAAGCAGGACAAATAGATGTTGCTAGCACACATCGTGGTTTGCAGAGTGCTTTCTGGGCTCTGCTTCCAGCTCTTCTGGGTTGCGCCCCAGGGTGTGCACTGATGCTGTTGGCATGTACTGGTATCACAGTATCACAGAATCACCAAGGTTGGAAGAGACCTCAAAGATCATCAAGTCCAACTGTCAACACAGATCTCATGCCTACTAGACCATGGCACCAAGTGCCATGACCAGTCCCCTCTTGAACACCTCCAGGGATGGTGACTCCACCACCTCCTTGGCAGCACATTCCAATGGCTAACAACTCTCTCTGTGAAGAACTTTCTCCTCACCTCCAGCCTAAACTTCCCCTGGTGCAGCTTGAGACTGCATCCTCTTGTTCTGGTGCTGGTTGCCTGGGAGAAGAGACCAACCCCCACCTGGCTACAACCTCCCTTCAGGTAGTTGTAGAGAGCAATGAGGTCGCCCCTGAACCTCCTCTTCTCCAGGCTAAACAATCCCAGCTCCCTCAGCCTCTCCTCTTAGGGCTTGTGCTCAAGGCCTCTCCCCAGCCTTGTTGCCCTTCTCTGGACACATTCAAGCATCTTGATGTCCTTCCTAAACTGAGGGGCCCACAACTGGACACAGGACTCAAGGTGTGACCTAACCAATGCAGAGTACAGGGGCACAATGACTTCCCTGCTCCTGCTGGCCACACTATTCCTCATGCAGGCCAGGATGCCATTGGTGCAGCTGCTGGTGCAGCTACACAGCTCCTAAAGACTTTTGCTTCTATTATCAAAATTGCAGTTTCTAATTTTTTCTGTGAGCTGTTGCTGGTCAAAGAGTATTTTAACCTTCTCTCTTCAGCTACCATGTGAAGAGGGAATGATAAGCCCCAGCCCATTCACAGATTGCACTGGGTTGGAAGGGACCCTCAAAGGTCGTCTTGTCCAATCCCCTGCACATCCAACAAGATCAGGCTGCCCAGGGAATCATGAAGTCTTATCTTGAATGTCTCCAGAGATGAGGCCTCAACCACATGCCTGGGCAACCTGTTCCAGTATTTTACTACTCTCATTCTGAAGAATTTCTTCCTTATGTCCAATTTAAATATACCTTGTTCCAGTTTCAAACCATTCCTCCTCATCCTATCACTACAAGCCCTTCCAGAGAGCCCTTCCCCAGCCTTCCTGTAGGGTGCCTTCAGATATTCAAATATAGCCATAAGGTCACCTGAAGCCTTTTCTTCTCCAGGCCAAACACACCCAATTCTGTCAGCTTGTCTTCAGAGGAGAGGTTCTCCAGCCCTCTGATCATCTTTGTGGCCCTCCTTTCCCCCTCTGTTCTGTTCTGCTCTGCTCTCATGACACCCCACCTGGGGTACCATGTCTAATTCTGGTGCCCCCAGAACAAGAAGGATCTGAAATGGCTGGAGCAGGTCTAGAGGAGGGCAAAATCATGTAAAGAGTAGTCAGGGATAATCTCAGCAAACATTTGCTCTCTGTTTATACACAGAATGAAACAGTGTCTGAAAAGTAAGAAATCACTTGCACCAGTTTTGTACCAGAAGCTTAACCTAGAATTTCCTGCCTGCCTCACTATATTCAGCTAGGAATTAACTTTGTCAGCTTTGACTCGAGATTAATATGTTTCATTGTTTCTCTGTTAGAAGTCTTTTAGGAACATCCTCCTTCATTATTAGATGTAAAACTCCCAGCAATACAACAAACACAGCTGCAGCTCAAAGCCTTTTTGTTGTTGTTGTTTTTTCCTTTCTTTAATTCTGTCAAATGGGAATTTTTACATTTAGCTTCATGTGAGAGACTGAGTCGAGAATCTCTTTCTGGCCTCTCCTAGGTCTTGTCCATCAGCAGTTTCTATGGAGATGCTTATGTTCAAATTGTCTTTGGCCTGCAGCAATAAATGACTTAGCAGAGAACGGTGCTGAAACTGATGGATGGGTTTTTTCAGGCAGAAGTTCAACACTGACACAAAGTATTAACACTGACCTCACAGGCTTACATCAACAGATTGGCACCTCTGACCACCCCAAGTTGCAGGCATTTGGGAGTTCATTCTGCTTTGACATTGCTAAGGTTGCTGTTAAGGCTGGGAAAGCAAGTCTGGAAATTCCAGACTCTATTGCTTTTTGAAATGGAAGGGAAAGTTGTGATATCTTGGTGCATGTTATTATTGTAATAGGAATGGAATGGAATGGAATGGAATGGAATGGAATGGATGGAATGATGGAATGGAATGGAATGGAATGGGCTAAGTTGGAAGAGACCTTCAAGATCATCGAGTCCAAACCTATCACCCAGCACCATCTAATCAGCTAAACCATGGCACCAAGCACCCCATCCACTCTCTTCCTAAACACCTCCAGGGATGGTGACTCTACCACCTCCCTGGGCAGCCCATTCCAATGGCTCATCTTCCTCATGTTGAAGCAGTATACCACAACAGAGTAGGGAAGAGTACTTGGACTTTTTTTCTGTAGTTGTTTACATTTATGAGAGCTTGAGGCTGCCCCCTGCCAGAGGAAGTTTAGGCTTGAGGTGAGGAGAAAGTTCTACACAGAAAGAGTTGTTGGTCATTGGAGTTGGAGCTGCTCAGGGGTGCTTGGTGCCATGGTTTAGCTGATTAGATGGTGTTGGATGATGGGTTGGCCACGATGGTCTTGAAGGTCTCTTCCAAGCTGGTTTACTCTATTCCATTCGAGGAGGTGGTGGAGTCATCATCCCTGGAGGTGTTCAAGAAGGGATTGGATGTGGCACTTCAAGCCTTGGTTTAGTTAGTCATGAGGTGTTGGGTGATAGGTTGGTCTTGATGATCTTCGAGGTCTTTTCCAACCTTATTGATTCTGTGACTCTATTGCTTATTGAAATGAAAGGGGAAAGTTTGTGATAGCTTGGTGCATATTAGTATTAAAGCAGTTTACCACAGCAGAGTAGGGTTTTCTTAAGTTGTTTCCATTTGTGAGAGCTTGAGGCCACCCTGATCTATAGGCAGCTCAGTCCAAATGGAAACCTCAGGAACAAATGACCACAAACAAGGCTGCACAGAAGATGTGCAGCTATATTTTGAGGGGTTTTTTTGGGTTTGTGGGGTTTGTTGTTGTTGTGTTGTTGTTGTTTTTCCTGGAGAACCTTACATTTTAAACACTTTAGCCCAACTTCTCATGAGAGTTACAACATGAATTTTCAGTGCCATGGTTAAATTCATGGAATGTAAGCCCTCCTTGTTGAAAAGGACAACTTTTCAATGGAGTGTTGGGCAGGGGCTGTTGACAAGACCAGAACTATGTGCTTTGCACCATATTTGTGCTTGTTTGCTGAGACATTACATGAAGTTGAAGTCTTACTGTGTTGTGTTTCCTTCTCTCCAGCAGAACCCCATCTCTCCAGTTTACAAGAGACAGTGATCTGCTGGAGAGAGTCCAGCAGGGAGCCACAAGAAGGATCAGGGGACTTGAACATCTTGAACTGGGGCTGTTTAGTCTGGAGAAGAGAAGGCTGAGAGGGGATCAGATCAATGTCTACCAATATCTGAGGGGTGGGGGTCAACTGGAGGGGGCCAATCTCTTCTCAGTGGTGTACAGTAATGAGACAAGGAACAAGGGATACAAACTTGAACATAGAAGGTGTCAACTCAAAGTGAGGAGAAAATTCTTCGTGGTGAGGGTCACAGAACACTGAAACAGGCTGTGCAGGGGGTTGTGGAGTCTCCTTCTCCAGAGACTTTGAAAACCCACCCAGATGCATTCCTGGGTGGACTTCTCTAAGTGACCCTGCTTTGGCAGGGGGGTTGGACCTGATGATCTCTGGAAGTCCCTTCCAACCTCTAACATTCTGTGATTCTTAATACTTAAGTAGGAAACATACTGACATCTTTTCCCCATAAGCTAGTACATATATAATCATTTGTAATATTTCTTAATTCTTAAATCAATGCCCCTAACACCTTAAGACAAATTTAATATGAACTCTCAGTGACATCAAAACTATATGACCGCTCACATCATAGTGGTGTTCCCCAGGGATCAGTGCTGGGCCTCATCCTGTTCAATATCATTATCGATGACCTGGACAAGGGAATAGAGTCCATCATCAGTAAATTTGCAGATGACACCAGCTGGAGGCAGGAGTTGATCTGTCAGAGGCTGGGAGAGCTCTGCAGAAGGACCTTGACAGGCTGGACAGATGGGAAGAGTCCAAGGGCATGAGTTTGAACACATCTAAGTGCCAGGTTCTACACATTGGCCACAACAACCCCAGGCAGTGCTACAGGCTGGGAGTGGCTGGAGAGCAGCCAGGCAGAAAGGGACCTGGCAGTGCTGGTAGACATTAGACTGATCATGAGCCAGCAGTGTGCCCAGGTGGCCAAGAAGGCCAATGGCATCCTGGCCTTCATCAGAACTAGTGTGGCCAGCAGGAGCAGGGAGGTCATTGTGCCCCTGTACTCACCACTGGTTAGGCCACACCTTGAGTCCTACATCCAGTTGTGGGCCCCTCAGTTTAGGAAAGATGTTGACTTGCTGGAAGCCGTCCAGAGAAGGGCCTCAAAGCTAGTGAGGGGTTTGGAGCACAGCCCTGTGAGGAGAGGCTGAGGGAGTTGGGGTTGCTTAGCCTGGAGAAGAGGAGGCTCAGAGGAGACCCTCTTGCTTTCTACCACTCCCTGAAGGGAGGTTGTAGCCATGTGGGGGTTGGTCTCTTCTCCCAGGCAACCAGCCCCAGAACAAGAGGACACAGTCTCAAGCTGCAGCAGGGGAAGTTTAGGCTGAATGTTAGGAAAAATTCTCCATAGAAAGATAGATTGGCCATTAGAATGTGCTGCCCTGGGAGGTGGTGGAGTCACCATCACTGGAGGTGTTTAGGAAGAGACTGGGTGGGGTGTTTGGTGCCATGGTTGAGTTGATTAGATGGCGTTGGGTGATAGATTGGACTGGATGATCTTGAAGGTTTTTTCCAACCTGGTTAATTCTATTCTATATATAATCATTTGTACTATTTCTTAATTCTTCAATCACTGCACCTCACACCTTAAGGCACATGTAATACGAACTTCCAGCGACATCAGAACTGTATGACCACTCACATCACTTCAAGGGAGTTGGTTTAATATTATTGCAAAATGCAGTGAAAACTATCAGTGAAAAGCAGCCAGTGCCCTGTGCATTTTTAATGCCATCAGATACTCTGCAATGCACTCTCACCTGGTAATGATTTGCAGAGGTAAAAGAAACTTCCAAAGAGGCAAGGTAGCAGAGTTATCGGCAGAGCACATTTGTGTCTCTGCGTAATATTTGATGTAAATTATTCATGTAAAGGCTAATCTTTGTTTTCAGAGTAATTTCAAATGCATATTATAATTGCCTGGGGTATTTGATTAAAGCCAGCAATCGAATGGTGCACTACAGGAAAAAAAAAAGAATGAAATCATAGAGCAATCCATTAAGTTCAACCGATTTTTACCGGCTGTGCCAAAGCTAATTTTTCAAGAGAATAGAAGCAGAACACATTGTATTATCTGCTGCAGAGAAAACTATAAAAACAGGGAGTCTAAGGTAAATCTCCTGACAATAATGCCAGATAGGAAAAATGGATCCTCTCCAAGAAATGCTATGGAAGTTAGCAAGCTGTAGCTCAGCTGCTGGTTAGCATATTCCGTGCTCGGTGCCAAAAGGAAAACTTCAGGAGAGCAGTGGTTTTCATTATTTAGTAAGCAAACAATAGGAACAAACAAGCCATTCAATGTATGCACAAAGGATTGTGCAGAGGCATCTGGATTGCATTTGGATAAGTAATTGAATAAAGATTTCAAATCTCAGCAAAGATTCTCCGTTATTGGTCATTAGCTTGAAGTAGATACGGACAAACTGTTCACTGAAATGAATTCAAGAGCACTTTCTCCCCCTCTAATCCACTGTGGTGAGGCCCCATCTGGAGTACTGCATCCAGTTCTGCAGCCCCTATTACAGGGAGGATCTGGAGGTGCTGGAAGGTGTTCAGAGAAGGGCCATGAGGAGGATCAGAGGGCTGGAGCACCTCTCCTGTGAGGACAGACTGGGGGAGTTGGGGCTGTTCAGTCTGGAGAAAAGGCAGCTCCAAAATTATCTTGTTGTGGCCTTCCAGTATCTGAAGGGGGCCTACAAGAAAGCTGGGGAGGGATGTTTAGGGTGACAGGGAGTGATAGGAAAAGGGGGAATGGGAAAAAATTGGAAGTGACTAGATTCAGATTAGATGTTAGGAAGTAGTTCTTCCCCATGAGGGTGGTGAGAGACTGGAACAAGTTGCCCAGGGAGGTGGTGGAAGCCTCATCCCTGGAAGCAGCATCCCCTAGGTGAGTTTACATTGCTGAAGGACTCCGCAGCTAGAGAGGGGGCAGGGTACAGCTCTTCTTCAGCAGGTGCAGCTGCTTGCCCCAGTGTGCATGGTCACTGGCCACAAGTTTAGACCTCTAACTGCTGGGAAACAGTGACCCTGAGAGATGAGATCTATGAGGGAAGATGAGATTCAAGCTTTAATTGGAATTTATGAATAGATGGCAGTGGGATAGCAAAAGCTGTCACCTGTGACACTGCTCTTCAATAGAAACCTGAAAGCAAGATTGCCCAGCTTACTGCAGGCCAAAGCTGCACTCACTGCAGATTTGCAGGTTTGTAGAGGCAGGCCATCTGGGTCTTCTCTTTTACCTGCAACAAGTGGCTTCTGCATTGGTGTGCTGGTGGGAGAGTCCCTCTTCAACACTGCTCCCTGTGGCACCTCTAGAAGAGCTCAGCTGGGCTAGGATCTGCTGAGATGCAACTCTGAGCACTGTGATGCTGAGGGGCAAAAGCCCTTCCAGGGAGAGGATGATGTGGGCTGAGATACCCTAAAGAGAGAACAAACCTTGGCAGTTGTGGGAAAGAGCTGAGAGGTGCATTTGGCAGTGTCTCATGAGGTGTTTTTTATGATTTGCACTGCTCCATGGCAGATGAGAGCCCAGCTGCAGACCACATCCTCTTGCCTCTGGCTCATCACTCTAAGAGATGGGCAAAGGGGAGCTGTCCTGGGTGCTGCTGGTACCTCAAATGCAGGCTCTTGCCATGGCTGTAGAGAAGTCTTTGGTGCCTACGTAGCTGACAGCAACTCAAATCAGCTGTGACCACCCTTTTACCTCCAGAGATTCAGTCCTCCTGATACATGCTGTACTCACAGCCCACTGCCCACAGCCAGCTCCTCTTGCCCTTCCTGGTGGGGAGAAACAGCCCAGCCACTGGCCTCTGCCCTTCAGAGCCCTAAGCATGGGCATTTGTCCATTGCTGGCTACACCTGCCCAGAGAAGCCATTTTCATGGTCACAGATGTGGCACTACAGCAGTGATGGAATGGGAATGGGCCAGACTGACCAAGGGCTCCAGCAGAGACTTCAGGCGAGCAAGATGGGCCCAGGAACCAGCCTGAAGCGGGGCTGAGATGTCAGCTTGGCTGGCCCACAGAGCTCAGAGCAGCTCAACTCCTTCTTCCAGCACCTCCACTGGGGACACAGGGTGGGGAAGTGCCATGCTGGCAGGAGCCAGGCATGTCTGCAGCTCATTGAAGCAGCACCTGATGCAAGAGCTCCCTGGGGCAGTACCAGCTGGGCAATGACTCCAGAGAGCCCTCTGTGACCACAGGTACGTTGGAGGAAGTACAGAACTTTGACACCCTCCGTGGATCTTGCCCATCTTCCTAAGCAAGCTCCGAAATGCTGCCGGCAGCACAGGCGCCTGGTGCCCGTTGCCCGTGCCTGCCACACGGGGAGCTGCAGCCAGGCTGCCGAGGGGACAGCACAGCCCTCAGACGGCTCCTGAGCACTTGTAAGGAAGTGTCAGGTACAGCAGGGATCACCTGGCACGGTAGTAACTCACTGCAGCCCTTCCTTCCCGGCTGTCTCCTGGGGAAAGAAAAAGAAGGCTTGAGAAGATTCAGCTGCAGACTAGTTACAAAATCTCTTTGAAAAGATCTGACACTGCACTAAGGGTTTTTGAATCACTAGACCATGAAGTCAGAGCTAATGGGCAATGTCTCACACTGAAGCAAAGCATTCCTGGGGAGCAGGAAGGCAGAGGTGGCACCAGAGCAGCGGAGTGGTCAGGACAGGTGACTCTCGGCTGGCCAACAGGGATTGCATCCCACAGATGGCATCTTCAGGGGAGGGCTGAGGCATCACCACAGCTATGCCTCTTTCCCTGGCCCATGTCCCAGGGGGGCTCTCTCCCTTAGGCCTTCCATCCTGATCTGCATGCTCCTGAGTCCAGTTCCAGAATCCAGCTCCTGAGTTCCCCTCTGTTGCTGAGTCTGGCCTGGGACTTGCCCAGTGCCTGCTCCCAGCATCGGTGGTGCTAGTAGTGTCATCGTTGTCATCAGGGGTTGGATTGGCTGTTGGTTTGTGTCTCTGTGTCTCTATTCCAGGGGATTATTCTTCTTTCCATCCCAGCTGGTTGATTTTCTCTCCCACCCCATGAGTTTCTCTCCCTTCTTCCCTTTGGGAGGGCAGAGGGCTTCATGGAGAGCCTCTGACAACTCCTCTGGTGGCCAGAGCAGCCCTGACGTTGGGGAGTTGGGAGGCTGTGAAGATCTGGTTACATCCATTCCTCAGCTTTTCCAAAATCCTCATTAAAGCTAAAAAGGGAAAAGGAAAATATAAAGACTAGGATTGCTGGTACCTTTCCCACCACTACAGCTCTCATGGCTTTTATTTATAGTCATTGTCTTCAGAGTAGTAACTAAAGAGCTGCTCAGGAAGAGGAAAGTTTTTTGCCCTTTCATGGATCCTTTAAATGGCTGTGCTCAAAGCTAACTCCCAATGCACCTGAATGCTTTTAGTGTCTCTGTGTGAGGAACCCTCTGATCTCAGCTCTCTGCAGACCTCTCCATGTCTCAATCTCCTTTCAGAGCATGGATACCTTAACTGGACCCACCCTTACAATAAGCAGGCCACTGTTCCTGGGGGGTTTCAAGAAACATGTAGACATGACACTTTGGGACAGGGTTAATGGCCATGATGGTCTTAGGCTGATGGTTGGACTCGATGATCTTAGAGGTCTTTTCCAACTGAAACAATTCTATCTTTCTATGATTTTATGAATCTGTTCTGTAACAGGGCTCAGAAAGGTGATGTATGGAGGTCCTCTCCACACAGCAGCAACCAGGTGACCACCCACCCAGGCAGTAAAGCATCACAGAATAATAAAGGTTGGAAGGGACCTCTGGAACTTGGTGGGTCTTGTTGCTCACTCTTTCTCTGGAAGTAACTGGTCACAGCATTTGGGATGTTGTCCATCTGCCACGTGTCTAGTAGATAATGGAGTCATAGAACCATAGAATCACCAGAGGTAGAAATGGCCTCTATAAAGTTGATCTAGCTCAACCCCCCCTGCCTCTTCCCCCCCCCCCCCTTCATCTTCTCAAGGCAGCTCCTGTTCCCTCTTAACACCATCCTCCACCCTGCCTGAACAGCTCCTGCTCCACCACCACCATTTTTGCACCCATCCCAGAGGAAGGAGCAAGACCCTCTCTGGTGGTTTTAGGCTATGCCTTTACAATTTTGTTAGAGATTTTGAGCAGAAATGTGGAAAAATATAAATCAACACTATTGGGTGTAATAAGGAAGATTAAAGATAATTCTAAACAGGTTCTACTTGCTTCATACTGAGCTGGTCTGGCAAAGTTAATGTTGGGGGGAAATTTCAACCCACCACACCCAGCCAAGATACCACAAAGAGGAGCCCAGCCCCAGTGAGAAGGCCCAGCCAGCACCCAGGGACGAGATTGGAGTGGTCATCAATGTTGGCCCTAACAGCCGGGGGGCCACCAGGCCCCCCGGCCTTTGTTGTCACCACCACCAACACCCAGTGTGCACCAGAGGTACTCACCAGTGATGAGAGGAGGATCCTCAGCCCAGATGGGCTCAGCTTAGGGCTGCTGCCTTTCCTGATGGGGATTAAATAGGGGGGTGGGTGGGGAGGGCAAAGTGGCCACAGCTGGGGTGGGAGGAGACTCCAACAGAGCCCAGGTGCTCTGGGATTTGAGGGGAAAAAGGGGAAAAAATGAGGTGGGTGGGGTGGAAAAGGGGCAGACTCTGAAACCAGTGTTGTTGAGAAAGAATAGAGGTTAAAATAAAATCCAAATAGGCATTATTGACTTTTAGTGATTGCTAGAGAGTTAATATGGCTCCTTTCAGGATGTTCCACTGCTCTTGGATATTAGTTAATTTATTGACAAACCCAAACATGATTTTGATAGGCCAGTATTAAGGTCAATAAACAAAAAAAACCCACACAGCTTCTGCTAAGGTAATTGTATAGCTACCATCTCAGCAAGCTCTTGATCTCAGCCCAGAGGGGTTTTTTTTGGGGTTGTTTTCCCACCCATCTGTGTGTGGGGGAAGGACTTGCTTCTGAGAGCAGGCTGCGTGAAGTCAGGACACTGCTGGGCTGAAGAGGAGTCAATGAGTTTATCTAGCAGAGTTGAACACTCCTACAGATAAATAGGAACAGCCCATGCCACAATGACCCTTGTGGTCTCTCCTGTGTGAGTATGGAGACAATAGGAGTATGAGATGGAAACCCTTTGTTCTCCAGGCACAGATGCATGAGTTACAAAGAACAGTAAAGAGAAGAGGGAGTTCTTCCAGCAGGAGAGCTGCACTGCTCTGCCATGAGTGGTTCTCTGGTCCTAGTACCTGGGCAGCAGATCCAAAATTGAGCAGGGAAAGATCTGGACGAAGCATTTAGTGCCTTGGTTTGGTTGATTAGATAGTGCTGGCTGATAGGTTGGACTTGATGATCTCAAAGGTCTTTTCCAACCTTGATTCTGTGCATTCTGATTCTGAACTTGTCCTTTTAGGGACTAATCTCAAGAGAACGTGAAAATCAATTAGGTTTCATAGTTTCATAGTTTCAGTTAGGGTTGGAAGGGACCACAAGGATCATCTAGTTCCAACCCCCCTACCATGGACAGGGACACTCTACACTAGATCAGGCTGGCCAGAGCCTCATCCAGCCTGCTCTTAAACACCTCAAGGGACAGGGCCTCAACCACCTCCTTTGACAACCCATTCCAGGGCCTCACCAGCCTCACGGTGAAGATCTTCCTCCTCACATCTAGCCTGAGGTTGTATTGGAATATCTCATCTTGTGCTCCATGATTTGTTTATTCCTTTCTGTTGTGCAAAACAAACACAACAGTGGTATTTTAAACCTTCTCCCTGATTTCTGTGTCACGGGTGGAACTAATAAACATCTTCAGTTCGTGTCGCATTGTGTAACACAGAGCAGGAATAATAAGGAAATGAATTTGAGAGTGATGTTGAATATTTGATAAGGTGCAGCCCTTAAACTTGAAATATCTTTCAACAGAGCAGGAAGAACACCAAACACCTGCCCCCTTAGATTTTAAGTTGACAAAGTTCAGGTGAAGGCATTTGGTTTGCTCCCGTTTTATGCCTATTCCACAAACAATGCATACTAGATCTCTGCAATGCAGCTCCCTGCAACTCAACTCAGTGCTCTGTTTGTCCACAATTCATAGCTGGAAGCATGACAATATGGAGTTGAAGGTGGTTTGATGTATAATTTTCTTTAAATATCTGCCAGGGAATTACTCATAACCATATATAGAGAGAGAGAGTAGTTTTGAAGAGGTATTTCTTTTCCTTACGTGTGTTGACTTTTGGAGTGCAGCTTAAAGCATTTGTGCTCAGACAGGCTCCCAGCTGAATATTTGATGGCTGTGCTAGCTAATACAGCCAGCAATTCACAGTGATGGTCTTTGGATTACTGTATTTGGGGAACAAGAGAAGAGGGAATGTGTTTTGTTTAATTGCATGTTTTGAATTCATAGGACATAACGTGTTCTTCGGTGAGGAATGTCAAACAGAAGTAGTTATTTGCTTAATTATGCTCCAAGGCCTTACATTTGTTCTTTTGGACAGCTTTATAGAAAGCTTCTGCCTTCTGGCTCCTGGAGTTCCCAGTATTCAGAGGGAATCTGAACGTTGCTATATCCTTTGTTACCTCAGAGACTGCTGGATTTGTCTCATTGCTCTGTCAAGCTAACTCTCTGTTGCGAGAGACTAATATTCACAGTGTAGGAAACAACCACAGGACAGTCTTTAAACAATTAAGTTGATTTCTATTTTTTCAAAATTTTATTTAGTGTGGGATCTGCTGGGTGGGGATTTTTTATGATTTGCTGTCAGGCCTGAAAACCTAAATTCTTTGGGTTTTTTTTCTTTTTCCCCATGGCATTAAGGCCAAGTCCCAAATCTTGCACCTCAATCTAGCTTCTGTTTTAGGAACTTGGAATGGAATGGAATGGAATGGAATGGAATAGAATAGAATAGAATAGAATGAATTGAATTGAATTGAATTGAATTGAATTGAATTGAATTGAATTGAATTGACCAGGTTGGAAGAGATCTTTGAGATCATCAAGTCCAGCCTATCATCCAACACCATCTAATCAACTAAAACATGGCACCAAACACCCCATCCAGTCTCCTCCTAAACACCTCCAGTGATGGTGACTCCACACCTCCCCAGGCAGCCCATTCCAATGGCAAATCACTCTTTCTGTGAAGAACTTCTTCCTAACATGCAGCCTAAACCTCCCCTGGCTCAGCTTGAGGCTGTGTCCTCTCTTTCTGGTGCTGGTTGCCTAGGACAAGAGACCAACCCCCACATGGCTACAACCTCCCTTCACATAGTTGTAGTGAGTAATAAGGTCCCCCCTGAGCCTCATTTTCTCCAGGCTAAGCAACCCCAGCTCCCTCAGCCTCTCCTCACAGGGCTGTGCTCCAAACCCCTCCCCAGCTTTGTTGCCCTTATCTGGACACATTCCAGCAAGTCAACATCTTTCCTAAACTGGACACAGGACTCAAGGTGTGGTCTAACCAGTGCTGAGTACAGCAGCAGAATGACCTCCCTGCTCCTGCTGGCCACACTGTTCCTGATGCAGGCCAGGATGCCATTGGCCTTCTTGGCCACCTGGGCACACTGCTGGCTCATGTTCAGCCTACCATCAACCATCACTCCCAGGTCCATTTCTGCCTGGCCCCTCTCCAGCCACTCTGACCCCAGCCTGTAAGTGCTGTATGTGGTTGTTGTGGCCAGTGTGTAGAACCTGGCACTTGGATGTGTTAAATCTCATGCCCTTGCACTCTGCCCATCTGTCCAGCCTGGCAAGGTCCTTCTGCAGAGCTCTCCTACCCTCTATCAGATCAACTCCTGCCCCCAGCTAAGTGTCATCTGCAAACTTATTGATGATGGACTCAATCCCCTTGTCCAGATCATCGATAAAGATTTTAAAGAGCATGGGGCCCAGCACTGATCCCTAGGGGACACCACTAGTGCCTGGCTGCCAGCTGGATGTGGCACCGTTCACCATCACTCTCTTGGCTCGGCCCTCCTGCCAGTTTGTAACCCAGTGCAGAGTGTCTATGTGGATTTTTTCCAGTGGCTTCAGTTGTGTTTGTTTATCAGAATACTCTTTAGAAGCTTTGTAAAGTATTGCATGAGCCTGATATTGCTCAATCTTTCCATCTTTTGTTTGGAAACATCACTCAAATTAATCAACCTTCTGTGCCAGAGAGACCAGCGACATTTCTCAGAGACTGTTTTGGAAGGCAGGTGTTTCCCCCATTTCAAAGTAGCTAACCTCATCAGCAGGAAGTCAGTGAAGATTTATCTCTGCTGCTTGCATTCCCAAATGTTTTGGAAGTCTTTGACTCCGCTCCTGCCAACAGCATCTACTGGAGAGAATGAAAGAACCTCTGGAAATCAACTGAGCATGAAGATGATGCATACACCACTGCCACAAGCTTATGACAAACATTATGATTTATCCAAGCTTGTTCCAAGGATAATGCTTATAATATCATTTATTTCCTGCAACTCAATTATCTCTTGAAACTTTGATCACAAATTAAGGTTGTTAAGAAGGTGACAGCGATGTATTTTATGGACCAGGTCATGGAAAAACATAACACTGGGCCCTGATTTCACAATACGAATCATGGAACTGTTTTGGTTGAAAAAGGTCTCTAAGATCATTGAGTCTAACCATTGATCTAACACCACCATGGACATCAAAACATATCCTGAAGTACCATGTCTACATGTTTCTTTGAGCACCTCCAGGGGCAGAGACTGCACCAACTCTCTGGGCAGCCCATTCCAAAGCCTCACCACTCTTTCAGTAGAGAAATGATTTCTAACATCCCATCTAACTCTCACTGGTGCAATTTGAGACCATTTCCTCTCATTCTTGGGTTATGGGAGCCTCATTTAGCTCTCCAACCATATCTTCCAGCTCAGGGGCCTGGCTACAACTAACAACTGGTCTGACTGCGAAAGACTGAGGCAAAAAAGATACCGGTACCTCATCCTTGTCCTTATCATTTGTCAGTGTGTTCCCCCCTGCAGCCAACAAAGGATCTAAGCCAAATGCAGATGAAATTTGCTTAGTAATAGTGACTCAAACCTCATCTTTAGTGTCTCAGATACTGGCATTGTATTGTGGACTTCTTCTCCTCATTGCATATTCTCAACCAGAAGTATCTTCACGGAGCTGCAAAACCCCATCAGGTATGGCTTGATAGAAAGCAACTCAGTGATGCTGGTTTTTCTCCAGCCATTTGCAACTTCATAGGCAAGTGACAGGAAAATTTTGGGGATGTGGTTTTAAGCATCATTCTGCTGCAAATCTTCACGTTTTGTTCTGTCTAGGTTAACCTCACTTTAATAGTTAAAGTCTTCTGGCTGGGTACAGCCCTAAGCAGATGCCACACGGCAAAGAATACATTTGATAAGCATTGTTCTCCTGGGTCAATGGATTCACACATGTGGATGCTCTCTACAACTACCTGAAAGGAGGTTGTAGCCAGGAAGAGGTTGGTCTCTTCTCTCTAGCAACCAAAACCAGAACAAGAGGACACAGCCTCAAGCTGCACCAGGGGAAGTTTAGGCTCGAGGTGAGGAGGAAGTTCTTCACTGAGAGAGTCATTCACCATTGGAATGTGCTGCACAGGGAGGTGGTGGAGTCACCGTCCCTGGAGGTGTTCAAGAGGGGACTGGATGTGGCACTTGGTGCCATGGTCTAGCAGGCATGAGGTCTGTGGTGACAGGTCGGACTCGATGATCTTTGAGGTCTCTTCCAACCTTGGTGATACTGTGATACTGTGATCTATCTTCTGCAGATCTGAAAGTCCAGAATCCCAAACTTGTCACTGTAGAAATGAACTGGTCATTTTTGCTAGTTGCAGAATGCATCCTGGAGAGCTGGAGCAGGTTAGGGGTGAATGAGAATAGCATATATAGGCTGTCACATCCAAAACTAAACAGAAAGATATAATGAGGAGTGCATAAACCAGTCTCTAACCTTTTTGTGGTTTAAGAGCTACCAGGTGGGCAGGTGGAAACCCAAAGCCCCTAGGCAGACAGGAATCTAACCCTCATGTGGATAGGAAACTCAACCCCCAAGAAGTGGGGTCCCCAGGTCATGTTATTCCTTCCTGTTTCCTGGCTATTCTCTGTGTAAGGGGGAAGAATTTCTGGTTTGTTCTCTCTTGCCCTTTTCTTCCCTGCCTGCCAGCTGCTGACCACATGGTTGGGCTGGCACTTGGTCCTCCTGGCCTACCTCCATGTGCCAGAGACTACATCCAAAGAATCCATTGTCATCCACAATCTGGTTCTGTATGTAGAGGCTCAGGGGAGACCTTATTGCTCTCTACAACTACCTGAAAGTAGGTTGTAGACAGGTGGGGGTTGGCGTCTTCTCCCAGGCAACCAGCACCAGAACAAGAGGACACAATCTCAAGCTGCACCAGGGGAAGTTTAGTCTGGAGGTGAGAAGAAAGTTCTTCCTAGAAAGAGTAATTGGTCACTGGAATGTGCTGCCCAGGGAGGTGGTGGAGTCACCATCCCTGCAGACATTCAAAAAAGGATTGGATGTGGCACTTGGAGCCATGGTTTAGTTGTCAGGAGGTGTTAGGTATTAGGTAACAGGTTGGACTTGATCTCTGAGGTGTTTTCCAACCTGGTTGATTCTATGATTCTATGATTGTATCTGTATTTCTCTCTTTCCCTACATCTCTGTCCATCTTTTTTCCCTAAGTACCTTTAATTTTTTGTAAAAATTACTTTCTCAGCTTCTGATTTCTGCTCCTGTCTTTTGTTTACCCTTTTACTTCCCCTGCCTACCTTTTCCCTATGGGGGGAGTGGGAGAGGGAAGAGAGGTGTAACCTGCATGCTGTCCCATGTGTTCAAACCCTGGAAATTCAAACAGCAACAAACATCCAGAATTTTACTCTCAGAGCAATGGAGGTGAAAGGGACCTGGGGGTCCTGGTGGATAGAATCATGACCATGAGCCAGCAATGTGCCAAGAAAGTCAGGAAGGCCAATGCAATTCTGGGGTGACCAGTAGGCCAAGAGAGGTTCTCCTTCCCCTCTACTCTGCCCTGGTGAAGCCACATCTGGAATATTGTGTTCAGTTCTGGGCCCCTCAGTTCAAGACAGACACTGAGCTACTTGAAAGAGTGTAGCGCAGAGCCACGAGGATGATTAAGGGAGTGGAATATCTTCCATGTGAGGAGAGACTGAGGGAGCTGAGGGCTCCTGAGCTTGGGGAGGAGGACACTGAGAGGTGAATTCATCAATATTTATAAATATGGAACAGAATGGAATAGAATAGAATAGAATAGAATAGAATAGAATAGAATAGAATAGAATAGAATAGAATTAACCAGAATACAAGTAATGTGCTGCCTTTATTTTTGACTTTCAAAATGTATTTGAAATGGAATACAGAAAGAGTAGTTGCCCTCCTGCATGTAATAGTTCAGTGATTATTTCACCAAGATATAGAATGGAATGGAATGGAATGAAATGGAATGGAATGGAATGGAATGGAATGGAATGGAATGGAATGGAATGGAATGGAATGGAATGGAATGGAACATTTGAGATCATCAAGTCCAACCCATCACCCAACACCATATGATCAACTAAACCATGACACCAAGTGCCTCATCCAGTCTCCTGTTAAACACCTCCAGTGATTGTGACTCCACCACCTCCCAGGGCAGCACATTCCATTGGCCAATCAAAAGGGTGAGTCCCAAGAGGATGGAGCCAGGCTCTGCTGGGTAGTGCCCAGTGACAGGAGAAGAGGCAATGGTGGAAGATGAGGCATAGGAACTTTCATGTAGATATGAGGAAAAATGTTTTCCCTGTGAGGGTGACAGGGCACTGGAACAGGCTACCCAGGGAGGTTGTGGAGTCTCTCTCCCTGGAGATACTCAGAACTTGCCTGGATGTGATCCTGTGTGATCTGGTGCAGGTCATCCTCCCGTGGCAGGGGGGGTTGGACTGGATGACCTTTCGAGGTCCCTTCCAGCCCCTGAAATTCTGTGATTCTGTGTTGGCAGATCGGAGCTTGCAAAACAGCAACATTTTTGTACACAGGCACCCAGTGCAGGGAATCTCTTTTTCATGATCATTTTTAGGTTACTTAATCATTACAATCAAGTTCAGAATTAAAACCAAACCAAACCAAAACAAAACAAAAACACAAAAGAAAAAGAAGGCAATGGCTGAAAACTAAACAGGCACTCCTATAGTTTTTAAGCACATCATTTGAATCATCAGCTGAAGACATTTAAACTGAGACACATTAAACTGGTTAATGTGCAGAATGATAGCTAAACATCTGACCACCTGGATGATTAGCATTTAGAAAGGAATTGTACAGTTGAGAAATAGAAACCAAATTACAGCCTCTAAGAAAGCCTACGAAAGTCACATATCCTGTAAATATGAATCTGGAGGAACTTAATAAAAATACATTTTTGCCAGCTGTTTCCAGGTTTGCTAAATCAAAGTAAATGGATTTTAAAAGCCATCTAGCAGATGGAAGGGGAAAGGCTCACATTTCCTAAGCTGCTAATGAAATTTAGTGGTAGCAGAATGGGAAGAAACAAAGGAGGGAGAGACACACGGATTGCAATGGTCGTGGGAAACCAACAGCTGTCACGGTAAGGTGCTGAAATGCAAAGAATAAAGAACAAGAAGGGAGAAATCAGGTTATAGCTGCTCTTTTATTAACCAAAAACTATAATAAAAAAATAGAAGTGGCAAGGAAAAAAAAAAAAAACCCTGAAAGATGTAATTCTGCCTTTTCCAGCTCCCTGTTAATGAGTGCCATTTTTTATTTATGCAACTAACTCATAAATACAACGGTAGTGAAACTGGTAATGATTCAAATGTTAGACATAAATCCATGCAAATTGATACTCAGGGCAATTTAAAATGAAGGCCAGCAGCCTGAAAGATTTGAAGTGCTCATTCCAAAACTTCAAAATAACTTTATTTCCCTACAGGGATCTTCATGAGTTTCTCAGAAGTTTTGTATACTTACCTGCAAGATGCAGACAATGAGGCAAAGAGACAGCAGCACGTCTGAAGCATAGTAGCAGGGTTTAAGTAGCACTTGAGCTGCTCATTAAGGGGCTAAAGACTTTAGTACTTTGGTACTGTGTCCAGTTCTGGGCTCCTCAGTTTAAGAAGGACATTTGAGATACTTGAATGTGTCCAGAGAAGGTCAACAAGGCTGGGAAGAGGCCTCGAGCACAAGCCCTATGTGGAGAGGCTGAGGGAGCTGGGGTTGTTTAGCCTGGAGAAGAGGAGGCTCAGGGGAGACCTTCTTGCTCTCTACAACTACCTGAAGGATGGTTGTAGCCAGGAGGGGGTTGGTCTCTTCTCCCAGGCAACCAGCACCAGAACAAGAGGACAGTGTCAAGCTGTGCCAGGGGAAGTTTAGGCTGGAGGTGAGGATAAAGTTCTTCACAGAGAGAGTTGTTAGCCACTGGAAAGTGCTGCCCAGGGAGGTGGTGGAGTCACCATCCCTGGAGGTGTTCAAGAGGGGACTGGATGTGGCACTTGGTGCCATGTTCTACTCATGAGGTCTGTGGTGACAGGCTGGACTTGATGATCTTTGAGGTCTTTTCCAACCTAGTTGGTTCTATGATTCTATGATTATCCACAGAAACCAACATCCTGAAGATAAAATGGGTTAATTGTGACAGACAAGAGAAAAGTAGAATAATGAAGGCTTCTGTTTAGGTGTGAGAGCACATTACACAAAGGCTCCACTTTGTATCACATGTTAGAAAAAAATATAGGGAGAAATAGTATTAAATTCAAATGAAATGAAGCCCATACATTCCAAGAGCTGTTCCAAATAGTTCTCTTTAAACACTTTTTAATAAACAAACCCTGGAAGCCTTTGATACTTGAGGTGTTTTCTTTTGTTCATTTTGTTTGATCACACACAGCAATGAATTTCTTATCTCTGTTTTCAGATCCCCTGCTTTGTGGCTCCTTTGCCTTCCTTGCAGGCTGTCTTACTTTAAAACCTCTGATCTTCAGATTGTGCCAGTCCTTTTGACTTCTTGCATGCATATTTCTTGTGATGGCACCAAATCTACCCAACACAGAGCAATTACTGTCTCCCAAGAGCACTCATTGTTATCTTACCTATGTTTGTAGGGAAAGGAGAAGGGCAACAAAGCTGGGGAGGACTGTTTAGAAGAGCTTGTAGTGACAGGATGAGAGCAATGGTTTGAAACTGGAGCAGGGGAGGCTTAGGGTGGATGTAAAGAGGAAGTTCTTTACAATGGGAGTACTGAAGTAGGTTGCCCATAGGTGTTGTGGAGGCCACATCCTTGGAGATATTCAAGGTCTAGCTTGATGTGGCCCTGAGCAACCTAGTTGGAAACATTCCTGCTCACTGCAGTGGGGTTGGACAAGGTGGGTTTTGAGGGTCCTATCCAACCCAATGTACTCTGTGATTCTGTGATATTGAAAGACTTTTTAAACACTCTAAACAAACTTGGCCCTCCAAGAGGATCCTTAAGCTTGCATTTTGTGTCATTTCTGAATTTAGAGATGTCACTCAATTAATGCTAAGAAAAAGTAGCAATGGGTTAGTATGTAGACTTAAAATAGGGATTAATTGAATATTACCTGTGTTTTCCCCATAAATTTAGGAAGCTGGAGATAGGATTGACAGTTACAATATCCCTGTGCTAGAAGAGGTCTCAAATCATTAACAAACAGTATTATTCTTGTGTTCATGTTAGTAGCCACAGTCCTAAAAGACTCAACTACTTTAGCACGACTTGCAATCTGTCCTCAGCCTCATGGCCACACCAGTTTTGAAAAAGGAGATGGTTTATGGCAGGAATTGAAACAACCTTAGCAAGAATCACTGATTCATGCTACCCAGGGAGAGTTTACCTTTATTATCAATTCAGATTTGAATGAAACATTCTATACTCCTATTTCTATTGACCTTTTTATTTCTGCCTTACTGTCAAAGTGTCCACAATGGTAAGATAATAAAGGGTACCTTGTCTAGGCTTCCCACCCTTCTAGAGGCATATTTGGATTACTTTCCCTTTAGTATACTTGCAGAAATTGTTGGATTTCATTCATCCTCAAGACAGAGTCAATGTAAAAATTTTGGTGATAAAATACCTTAAATTCCACATCATGAGCACACTGCCAGCTCATGCTGACCTCATCAATCAACACCCCCAAGTCTTTTTCTCCAGGACTACTCTCAACCCACTGTGAGAGACTAAAGCTTGTCTCTCCTGGTGTGACTCAACAAAGATAAAATCACTTGCTGCTTGCCCAGACAATAGCTGATGTGCCTTGGGCAGAGCCACTGGAAGGACTCTAAGGTGCAAAGATACTTGCTCGGGACTGCAGCTGCCTACAACAATGGTCCAAGGGCCCAGCCAGCCACCTTCAGGACAGGATAATTTCCAGCTATCAGATACTCCAAGGAGGGAGGATGGTGAGACATGGAATCACCACCTGTTTCCTGATGTGTAATGAGTGTGTGGTCAGGTAGATGGAGAGGAGGAGGTGGGGCCTCCCCCTCTCCATCTAGACGGCTGCCCAAACTCCCCTGAGTACTCACAAAGATTCCTGGGAATGATACCTGGACACTTACCTAAGGATGATTTCCCAGAACGATATCCTGGGGAACAACACCTGGACACTTGCCTGAGGACTAAAAAACTGTATAAAAGACTGGAGCAGCTACTGACTTGGTTGAAGAAAAACAGAGAAGAAAACTGGAGAAGAAAAATGCAGCACCACACGCTGGAAACATCACGGGGCCAACACAACGGATCTTGGACTCTGTAAACCCTCTCTCCGTGCCCTAAGTTCCTGCTGCTGCAACTCATGGAGCTGAAGAAGCTGCCCAGAGGACCACATCCCTTCTACAGCCAAAGCCTCAGCACCCTTCCTCTACAGACCTGACATCTCCTGCAGCACCATTTCTCTACAGACTCAAACTGTCTTGAGGGGTGAGGGGTGTGGTAATATAATTCCTTTCCTCTTCTCTCTTCTCTCTCTCTTCTCTCTCTCCCCTTCTGATCCATCCACTTTATTTATGTCCATCCACTGTATTTATGTAATAAATAGTCTAGCTGTTGATATTTTGGCCTCGTTTGTGCCTCTAATTTCACAACACGGGAATATTCATTAAAAACCTGAATCTCTTTCCCTCTCCGGATCGAGACACCCACTCTGCACCCAGCCTGTATAGGTACCTGGGATTGTACTCATACTAGGAATTGCAATTAAGTTCCAGAAAGCTTCTGTGTTAATTGTATCAGCATTTTCATTCTTGCAAGCCCTATTATTAAAAAGATCCTGATGATGATGATGTCATACTTCAGAGTCTTTTTGAACACAATGATGTGAAAACTACTTTTAGGTGAGTTTTAGTCAGGCTTAACTTGTAAATTAAATTAGTGCTTAACAGGTTAATAAGTGTTCCTCCTATCTTTCCCTTTCTTTTTTCTGGGAGAGTTATGAAGATGGCATTTGCAGAAGTACTTATATGAATGTCATCCCTGCTGCAGGTTTGATTTCTGTACAGATTAACTCAGATTTTAACCTGGAATTTAACTTGCTTTGCACAAAGAGATACCCAAGAAGGACCATCAAAACTCAATTGATTTTACTGTTCTGTGTTTGGATGGTACTATAAATTACTTTGTGCTCACAAACAACAACAAAAACAGCAAAAAGAGATAAAAGGTGGAAACTCCCACTGAACTTTGGAAATAAAAGAGAATAATGCATACATTTTATTGCATTTATTGGAATTCGTTGCTGCTTAGAGTTTATTCCGTTCACAGCGCTCCCATCTGCACCACCAGCTTGCTTTCCTTCCCTTAGGACTGCAGGGTGTTTTAATAATAGACCTTCAAGACCCCTATGGCAACAAGGAGTCTGATAAAATAAAAAGAAAAAGGAGCTGAAGTGATCTCCAGAGAAGGAAAACATATTTTCCACTGCTCATTTCCATTTCACAACAGAATGATGGGCTGAACGAATAAAAGCCTATTGGCACTCCAACAAACCCAAACAGTTTGCCTGTTGGGTAGTAATTATATGTTCCAAGTGCTCACATACATTATTAAATTGTGTGCTGTTTCTTTAAATAAACATAATCCCACAGAAGACAAAATAGTCAAATGATCTCCTCATTCTTATTTGAAGTAAGGTTAGGCTGGAGGTGTGGAGAAAGTTCTTCATAGAGAGAGCTGCTAGCCATTGAAATGTGCTGCCCAGGGAGGTGGTGGAGTCACCATCCCTGGAGGTGTTCAAGGGGGGATTGGACGTGGCACTTGGTGCCATGGTCTAGTAGTCATGAGGTGTTGGGTGACAGGTTGGACTTGATGATCTTTGAGGTCTTCTCCAACCTTGTTGATTCTATGATTCTATGATAGTAAGAATCCTTTCCCAGTAAAGGCTGGGCACTTTTGGCTCATGTCCAGCTTCTTATCAACCAGAGCTCTGAAGTCCTTCTCAGCAGGGCTGCTCTCTATCGCATCGTTCCCTAGCCTGTATTAATATCTAGGATTGCCCCAACCTAGAAGCAGGACCTTACACTTTGCCTTATTTCATAGTTTCATAGTTTCAGTTACGGTTGGAAGGGACCACAAGGATCATCTAGTTCCAACCTCCCTGCCATGGGCAGGGACACTCTACCCTAGATCAGGCTGGACAGAGCCTCATCCAGCCTGGGCTAAAACACCTCCAGGGACGGGGCCTCAACCACCCCCCTGGATAACCCATTCCAGGGCTTCACCACTCTCATGGGGAAGAACTTCCTCCTCACATCCAACCTGAATCTCCCCACCTCCAGCTTCATTCCATTCCCCCTAGTCCTATTACTACCTGATAGCCTGAGAAGTCCCTCCCCAGCCTTCTTGTAGGCCCCCTTCAGATCCTAGAAGGCCACAATGAGGTCACCTGGGAGCCTTCTCTTCTCCAGACTGAACAGCCCCAACTCCCTCAGTCTGTCCTCATAGGAGAGGTGCTCCAGCCCTCTGATCATCCTCGTGGCCCTTCTCTGGACACGTTCCAGCACCTCCAGATCCCTCTTGCAATAGGGGCTCCAGAACTGGAGGCAGTACTCCAGGTGGGGTCTCACCAGAGCTGAGTATTGAACCTCATGAGATTCTCCTCATCATCTGGGATTTCTCAGCAGTAGGTATAGTAGTGTGCCTGACCTTGGCTCTATCCACAGGAAAGAGAACATTTTAAAACTCAGCAAAGTGTGCTCTGTGTTTCTGTGCAGATCTGCATCTATTATCCCCAAGAACCTTTAGTTTGTGTTATGAAAATACTATCAAGGACAGCAGAATTCCTATATTTATTTATTTGTTTAATAGCCACAACCTGTGAAGGTACTTTTGAAAACAAATTTCATTTCATGGTTTCTATTTGATTTCAGCAAATAGCTTCTCATGCTTCTCATGAAAGTCTTTTCTAGTGGCCTCTAGATTCACAGTATTTATGAAAATTTACAATTAACTTCAGCCCAGATGAGAAGACTTTAGAAATATCCTTCTCCCTTTGCTTTCTTTGGAGATAATACCTTGATCATTACCCATTTTGATCAGAGGAGTCTCAGTAGATACTGTTCCAGACTACGAGATGATTAAGAGGACACAGTCTCAAGCTGAGCCAGGGGAGGTTTAGGCTGGATGATAGGAAGAAGTTCTTCCCAGAAAGAGAGTTTGGCCATTGGAATGTGCTGCCAAAACTAGAAACAAAATAAGCAGCACTGGAAGCAGGCCTGGGAGTAGGAGAGGTAAGTAGGATAGAGACATTATGCATGGGAACAGAGAAGAAAGAAGACAAGCTTGCCTCAGATTAGACTTCTCTTGCTCAAGAGCTCCTAAGTGTGATCCACTCAACCTTTGCAGCAAAGACAGTTTCTATCTTTGATAGCAATATCAAAGGCTGGATGTTAGGAAGAAGTTCTTCCCAGAAAGAGAGATTGGCCATTGGAATGTGCTGCCCAGGGAGGTGGTGGAGTCACCATCCCTGGAGGTGTTCAGACTTGATGGGGTGCTTGGTGCCATGGTTTAGTTGATTAGATAGTGTTGGGTGATAGGTTGGACTCGATGATCTTGAAGGTCTTTTCCAACCTGGTTAATTCTATTCTGTTATTCTATTATTCTATTATTCTATTATTCTATTATTCTATTCTATTCTATTCTATTCTACTCTACTCTACTCTACTCTACTCTACTCTACTCTACTCTACTCTACTCTACTCCACTCCACTCCACTCCACTCCATTCCATTCCATTCCATTCCAACCCATTCCATTCTGGTTTTGCTTTCACAGTTGAGAATGTAACACAGGTAACATGGAAAAGGAGGAAAGAAAGCTGGTTGCTGTCTTTAGAAAATGTCTTATCTGTGTGTATCTCTCAGCATTTCATGATGGTCACATTAAACATTACTCTCCTGAGAGAGCAGGAAGGAGAATGGTCCTCCAAGTACCTCATTTCCCTGTTTTCTGTCAACTCATAATGCTGACAGGTTTTTTTGCCATGAGTTCTCATGTCTTAAATAATTTTATTTCTAATTCTTTGGTGGTTTGGTTTTGGTTTTGGTTTCACATGCAGGTGTAGTTCCAGCCAAGAACTATGGCTCAAACACTTCCAACTTGGTTGCAGGAGTACTGGTGCTACAAGTACTTTACTGGTAGTATAAAGGAACATCATTTGGAACCTCCAGCATGGAATCCTACATGACTCATTGTCTTTAAGGCCTTGGCCCAGGAGAATATTCCCAGGACAATGAACCCAGGAAGGCATGACAAGGTCTTCAGGTGGTGATTTGAATGAATCTCTCTTGCACAGATGATCTTCAAGAAACAGTAACCTTAAGTTCATTGTTATAATTTCTTTGGGTCACATGCTTGAAAGGGGCCATAAACCTGAAATTCTTAAACACATTTCTTGGTGCCTTTGTGAAAGGAGAGTGTTAATATTAGACCCTGGACCAATTCCAGGGCAGGTAATCACATTTTACCTCTCTGGACATTGCAGGAAATTTTGTTAGGCACATTATTCCAATTTTTAGAACTCAGCTGTTATGTTTGGTTCCTGCAGAACATAAAGGCAGATATTTGTAGAGCTTTGGAAAACAACAGATTTTGTTCAGGGGAAGAAGCAATATTTTGGCTGAAATGGTGAAAATGGTTATTAAGAATACTTATGTTCCATTTGACGTGAGTTAGTGGACAAAGTTGAAACTTCAAGTTTAAGCCTTGTTAAAAGTAGTAAACTTAGGGTCAATGCTGTGTGAAACTTGTAAGAATTTTCAGTGTTCCTATTGAACAACAGCAGAGCCTAAAAAGCAGCAAAGCATAGGTAAACCCAGCTACCTACCTTTACAGGAGAACCATCAAGAGTTGTTGTGATTCTTTCCTTCACAGAATCAACCACAGAATGTTAGGGGTTGGAAGGAGCCTCAAAAGATCACCCAGCCCAAACCACCCTTGCCAGAGCAGGATCACCTAGAGAAGATGACACAGGAACACATCCAGGTGGGTTTTGAATATCTCCAGAAATGGAGACTCCACAAGATCTCTGGGCCACCTCTTCCAGGGCTCTGTCACCCTCACAGTGAAAAAAAATTCTTCCTCACGTTTCCATGGAACTTCCTATGCCTCAGCATCCACCCTATTGCCCCTTGTCCTGTCATTGGGCATCACTGAGAAGAGTCTGACTCCAACCTCTTTGCACTCACCCTTTACATATTTATAAACATGATTGAGGTCACCCCTTAGTCTTCTCCAAGCTAAAGAGCTCTCAGCTCCCTCATCTCTGTTCCACTCCCATAATAATTTTTGTGGTTCTGCCTTGTACTCTATGCCTTTAATATGGAATATCCATGTCATTCACTTGTTCAACATCTTTGTGGGTACCATGGACAGTGGCATTGAGTGCACCCTCAGCAAGGTGCACTGATGACACCAAGCTGTGTGGAGCAGCGGACACACTGGAGGGAAGGGATGCCATCCAGAGGCACCTGGACAGGCTGGAGAGATGGGCACAAGCCAACCTCATGAGCTTCAACAAGACCAAGTGCAGGGTCCTGCATCTGGGTCGAGGCAATCCCAGGCACAAATCCAGGCTGGGCAGTGACTGGCTGGAAAGCAGCCCTGAGGAGAGAGACTTGGGGGTGCTGGTGGACGAGAAGCTCACCAGGAGCTCTCAGGGTGCACTTGCAGCCCGGAAAGCCAATCAGAGCCTGGGCTGCATCAGGAGAAGTGTGGCCAGCAGGTCAAGGGAGGTGATTCTCCCCCTCTACTCAACTCTGGTAAGACCCCACCTGGAGTACTGCCTCCAGTTCTGGAGCCCCTATTCCAAGAGGGATCTGGAGGTGCTGGAGGTGTCCAGAGAAGGCCACGAGGATGCTCAGAGGGCTGAGCACCTCTCCTGTGAGGACAGACTGAGGGAGTTGGGGCTGTTCAGTCTGGAGAAGAGAAGGCTCTGAGGTGACCTCATTGTGGCCTTCCAGTATCTGAAGGGGGCCTACAAGAAGGCTGGGGAGGGACTTTTCAGGACATCAGGTAGTGATAGGACTAGGGGGAATGGAATGAAGGTGAAGGTGGGGAGATTCAGGTTGGACATGAGGAAGAAGTCCTTCACCATGAGAGTGATGAGGCCCTGGAATGGGTTATCCAGGGGGGTGGTTGAGGCCTTGTCCCTGGAAGTGTTTAAGCCCAGGCTGGATGAGGCTCTGGCCAGCCTGATCTATTGTGAGGTGTCCCTACCCAAGGCAGGGAGGTTGGCACTAGATGCCCTTGTGGTCCCTTCCAACCCTGACTGATACTACTATGATACTACTACCACTCCTTCTCTGCATGTGTGTGTATATATATGTATATGTCATTTGTGTGCTGTTTTTCCACCTCTCTCTCTGCATGTGTGTGTATATATATGTATATGTCATTTGTGTGCTGTTTTTCCACCTCTCTCTCTGCTTGTGTGTGTATATATATGTATATGTCATTTGTGTGCTGTTTTTCCATCTCTCTCTGCATGTGTGTGTATATATATGTATATGTCATTTGTGTGTTGTTTTTCCATCTCTCTCTCTGCATGTGTGTGTATATATATGTCTATGTCATTTATGTGCTGTTTTTCAAGTTTTATTCCAAATCAGAAATGTTAATTATTCCTGATGATTGCAGTCCTGTCTTACAGACCTACAAGATGCCAAGGGAAATCAAATAATTTTCTAACCTATTGGCTGATTACCTGGAGCGTCACTATTACATGGGAGTACTCATTGTCCAGGATGGAGGAAGCCCTGTACCTTCCTCGACAGACACAAATGGAAGAATTTAATGGGAATTCTTATTTTAATATCCTTTTCTGCACAGCAGCTGCATGTGAACACTGAAGTGGAAGCCATGCTGCAAGAATAAATGACCCATTCACTGCCTTGAATACACCAGTGGTTTAGAGCATGAAGCTGAGCATTAAGAGACTTGGCTGCTGTTTCCTGTTTTGCCATTTACTTGTTCATTGTCACTGCACGAAAGATGGACTTCAGCTTTCTCACTCGCCCAAAGGGGCTGATGAAATTTGCTCTCCTCTCAGGTATGCTATGAGATATAAAAATAGTGATAAGCACTGTGTACAAGCCTCAGTACAAGTGAACAAAAGGGTTTTAAGATGATTTGGGTTTGTAACTGCGTGCCAGCATTCCTACCTTTATCCTTACTCAGATGACTCTTGCAGTGCTTTGGAGAGTATGTGAAGATGCTAACAATCGGCTGAGCTGTTGTGACAGCGCTTGTTGCTTCGTTCTAAAGAGCATCCTCCTCTTACTTGGCTCTTGCAATAGATGGTGGGAACAAACTGGTTAAGCTGGGGCATTCAAACTGCATTCCAGGAGGAGCATGCAGAACAGAACCAGACAGCTGCTGCTAAAATATCTGCCGTTGCAGTTGGCATTTCTTCCGCTGTCGCTGCTCCTAATCTGTGACCCCCAAGGTCTGAGCAATGCTGATCAGGGTTTGCCTCAGCCAGGAAGATGAAGCCAATTTTTGTAATGAGAAAACTGAGCTGCTAGCAGAGAAGATTAGTACCCCCCTGCTGCTTACTGTAGGATGATGGGACCTTGGTGAAGGAAAGCTTGGTGCAACATCAGAGTGTCAGGATTTGCAGCAGCTTCTGACTGCAAATAAAAACAATATTTTGGCATCGTGCTAAGTGGCACCAGGAATACTTTCAGCATCTAATTAGATTACAGTTTAAATGCACCCACATTAACTCTGTGATGTTATTAATCCAGCATCAGAAAATATAAGCAAAAGTGACCAGATGTTCCACTTTGAAAGATTAAACTTTTTATTTGGCTGCTTTTTTCCCCCTCTGTAATCAAATGTCCTGCTGTCCTGGTGATTTTTCTGGCTGAAATGTGGCATGCTCCAGTAGCTGCTTCTGTAAGCACAGAGACCATGATCTACAGTTCTACTGTCCTAGGAGATTTGTATGTCCACTAGACTGAAGAGTCATATTTCTTGTTCTAGCTTTGTCTTCCTCTATCTCTCTCCAAACATCTAATTATTCCAGAGAGTATGGATCAGCTTCAATAACTAAAGTTGCACTGCTTCTTGCCATTCCTTTTTGTCAAACAGCACAGTCTAGACTGGTGATTCAGCAACCTTCTTGAAAAGCAGGGAATGGTTCTTTAAATCCCTATTCCAAGAAATGGAGACTGGGACTTCTAGCAGTTGGTCTCTTCTCCCAGGCAACCACCAACAGAACAAGAGGACACAGTCTCAACCTGCACCAGAGAGGTTTAGGCTGGATGTTAGGAAGAAGTCCACAGAAAGAGAGATTGGTCATTGGAATGTGCTGCCCAGGGAGGTGGTGGAGTCACCATCACTGGAGGTGTTTAGGAAGAGACTGGATAGGGTGCTTGGTGCCATGGTTGAGTTATTTGATGGTGTTGGGTGATAGGTTGGACTTGATGATCTTGGAGGTCTTTTCCAACCTGGTTAATTCTATTCTATTCTATTCTATTCTATTCTATTCTATTCTATTCTATTCTATTCTATTCTATCCTATCCTATCCTATCCTATCCTATCCTATCCTATCCTATCCTATCCTATATCTTGGTGAAATAATCACTGAACTATTACATGCAGGAGGGCAGCTACTCTTTCTGTATTCCATTTCAGATACATTTTGAAAGCCAAAAATAAAGGCTCTTCCTCACTTCTATGAGAGAAGACCTAGCTCTCTGATTTCCCAGAAGGATTCAGGACACTACAGTTCTAGTAAAAGGATGCACTCTGCAGCCCCAGTAAGTGTGCTTGAGTGCAAGAAGGAACACAATGAATCTCTTCCAGTTCACAGCCTTGTCTGAAATGCTTCCTGTCCCCTGCACTACCTACCTCTTTTCCCAGCTCTTGGGGTGCTGTGAATCCCCACTCTGAAGCCACTAATTCCTTTGTGATGCTCTGACAGAACTTCTGTATTTTGCTGAAAGCTTTTAAGCATGATGTGGTACTCAGATGCTCAAAAGCTTACCAGTATGGTACAGCATATCTTTGCTGGGGCAATAATATTAAGAGTAGAGTAGAGTAGAGTAGAGTAGAGTAGAGTAGAGTAGAGTAGAGTAGAGTAGAGTAGAATAGAATAGAATAGAATAGAATAGAATAGAATAGAATAGAATAGAATAGAATAGAATAGAATAGAATTAACCAGAATAGAATTAATGCACTGCCCAGGGAGGTGGTGGAGTCACTGTCACTGGAGGTGTTTAAGAAGAGACTGGATGAGGCACTTGGTGCCATGGCTTAGTTGATTAGATGGTGTTGGGTGATAGGTTGGACTTGGTGATCTCAAAGGTCTTTCCCAACCTGGTTAGTTCTATTCTATTCTATCACTGTGTAGCCTGGAGGCAGCAGACCAGGAGGAACCCACTCTTCTCTCCAACAGGTCCATGAGGTTGTTCTTTCCCAGATGCAAGACTCTACACTTGCCCTTGTTGTATTTCATCAAACTTCTCCCTGCCCAACTCTCCAGCCTGTCTAGGTCTTGCTGGCACAAACTTTGGGTCTGTCAGCCACTTCTTCCAGTTTTGTATCATCAGCAAACCTGCTGTCAGTGCTCTCTGTTCCTTCATCCAGGTTGTGGATGAATATATTGAGTAGTACTGGTCCCAGCACCTACCCCTGAGGGCCTTCACTAGTTTCAGGCCTCCAAGTAGACTTTCTCTCATTGACCACAACTCTCTGACTGCTCTCCTTCAACTAGTTCAACCCCACATACTTTGAATCCATCTAATGAAGAGACAGAGGCTCTCCATCATTCTTCCTGCTTACAGAGGGCATTATAATGCCCCATTAACCTTTTCCTTCAGTACAAATGTTAGTAGTCTGTCATTTTCCATTGCAAGTGAGTGCCAGACTAATTTGTCATTTTTAACATGTTTATAATACCCTTTCCACGTTATTTTGTTTTTAACACTGAAGTCCTTGACCCAGTTAAACACAGAGGACTGACCTTTGTCCTACCATGTAATAACATTATGAAAAACATTCATATAGTCCCAGTTTGATGCAGTGTCTGTCCTTGTTGAGTGCACATTTTCATCTTTTGTTTAAAATAGCTAACAAAAATAATAGAGCTAATTAGCTTGATTCTAAATCAAAAGGCCAATCACATCCTGGGCTGCAGCCAGAGAAGCATAGCCACCAGGTGGAGGGAGATGATTCTCCCCCTCTACTCTGCTCTGGTGAGACCCCACCTGGAGTACTGTGTCCAGTTCTGGAGCCTCTATTACAGGAAGGATCTGGAGGTGCTGGAACATGTCCAAAGAAGGGCCACGAGGATGAGCAGAGGGCTGAAGCTGCTCTCCTATGAAGACAGACTGAGGGAGTTGGGGCTGTTCAGTCTCGAGGAAGAAGGGAAGAGAAGAGAAGAGAAGAGAAGAGAAGAGAAGAGAAGAGAAGAGAAGAGAAGAGAAGAAAGAGAAGAGAAGAAAGAGAAGAGAAGAAGGAAGAGAAGAAGAAGAGAAGAGAAGAGAGAAGAGAAGAGAAGAGAAGAGAAGAGAAGAGAAGAGAAGAGAGAAGAGAAGAAAGAGAGAGAAGAGAAGAGAAGAGAAGAAAGAGAGAGAAGAGAAGAGAAGAGAAGAGAAGAGAGAAGAGAAGAGAAGAGAAGAGAAGAGGAGGATCCAAGGAGACCTTCTTGTGGCCTTAAGGAGACCTCCAAGGAAGCTGGGGAGGGACTTTCTAGGGTGTCAGGTAATGATAGGACTAGGGGGAATAGAACAAAACTAGAAATGGGTAGATTCAGATTGGCTGTTAGGAAGTTCTTCCCAATGAGGGTGGTGAGACACTGGCGCAGGTTGCCTAGGGAGGTGGTAGAAGCCTCATCCCTGGACACTTTTAAGGCCAGGCTGAATGTGGCTCTGAGCAACCTGCTCTAGTGTGAGGTGTCCCTGCCCATGGCAGGGGGGCTAGAACTGGATTATCCTTGAGGTCCCTTCCAACCCTAACAATTCTATGACTCTATGATCTATCTATCTATCTATCTATCTATCTATCTATCTATCTATCTATCTATCTATCTATTAAGTGAAAGAGAGTTCTCACACCAAGGCTACAGTGAAACTACTCAAGAATGCACAATCTTCACTTTCATAGAGGGAGAGGAAGATACAAAAATGATAATCCCAAAGCTATTTTTCTGCACCTTGCCAGTTGAGGTCTTGGAGCCCATGTTTTGTTCCCTGAACTTTTGCTTGTTAAAGCAAAAGTTTCTCAGTTGTTCTGTTTCTGGGCAGAATAAGTGGCAGGAGGTAGCGATCTGCAGCTTGTTCTAAGGCTTAATTGAAGGCTTCTTCATCATGCAGAAACACACTGCAGAATGAAAGCCGAGTTCAGGAGCATGGCATTATTAATGCAAGCTTTCTTCTGATGAGCATGACATGAGATGGTAAACTCAGAGGATCACACTGCAAATTGCAGTTTGTGAAGGGCACTTTTATAGTATTCAGTCTTTTGAAAGTACCACAGGCGAGACAGCCTCAGAAGGTTTGACTTTGGGTGGAAATGTTCAGATTTATAACTTACTTAGTTGTTTTGTTTTGTTTTGTTTCAGGCAAAGCACTCCATCTACTGAAGTGATGTAATAGTGTTTGATTTAGGTGGGTTTTTTTTCACTATTAACTGACCAGCTTTGCTTTCCTTAGATGTTTTGATATTTCTCCCCCCCCTTACTGTCAAAACCAGGGCATTAACATCTGCAAAGCAGAGATTAGAGTCATAGATCATATTGATATGTTTATTTTTTTTGCTTCAACAAATCCCCCCCCTTGTGACATACTGAATGAAGGAACTAACAAGACTGCAGGCAGCAAACAACCTTGAAGCACTTCCCCTGCTGTTCATAAGTAACTAATGAACTTGCCTTCTACTCTCACCCTACATGCCCCACAGATACATGGTTTTTTTGGCTTGTTCTTAGTACTTCTTGTACAGAGATAGTCATTCAGGACATTTTCACTGGCAAACATTTACCTAAGCCTTCAAATCCTTATTGATTGAGACTGACACCTTCATCAAATTGAAGTTTTGCTATGCTCATTGACACACTCGTGGTCTGAGCCATCTTGAGCTATTTTACAGTGATCAACTAGAACTGGAATTTAGCTTAACCAACTGCTTTCTTACTCTAAACGTTGGAAACTGTTTTCATAAAATGATTTGTGTTGGAAAGGACCTTAAAGATCATCTAGCTTCAATCTACCTGTCATAAGCAGAGACATCTGTCACTAGAGCAGGTTGCTCAAGGCCCTTCTGACCTGCTTTTCAACAGTTTTAGGGAAGGGGAATCTACAGGCTCTTTAGGCAGCCTGTTCCAGTGCCTTACCATTCTTACAGTGAAGAATTTCTTCCTAAGATCTAATCTAAATCTACCTTCTTTCAGTTTGAAACTCCTACCCTTTGTCTTATCACTGTGCTCCCTGATGAAGAGCCCCTCCCCATCATTCCTGTAGGTCCACTCTAAGTACAGCACACATCAATCTAGTCTGTCCAGGGTCCCTCTACAGAGTCTTCCTCACCTCCAGCAGATCAACTCTCTGACCCAGCTTGCATACTTACTGAAAGTGCACTCAATCACCACACTGAGGTCATCGATGAAGATGTTACATAGAACTGGGCCAAATATTACAGAATACAGAATGAGCCAGGTTGGAAAAGACCTTTGAGATCGTCAAGTCCAACCTAATACCCAACACCATCTGATCAACTAAACCATGGCCCTAAATGCCTCATCCAGTTTCTTTTTACACACCTCCAGGGATGGGGGACTCCCCCACTTCCCTGGGCAGCACATTCCAATGGCCAATCTCTCTTTCTGTGAAGAACTTCTTCCTAACATCCAGCCCAAACCTCCCCTGGCTACAAACCCTGGGAACACTGCTTGTGACTGGCCACCAGCTTGATTTAACTCCATTTACCACTTCTCTTTGGGCCTGGCCATGCAGACAGTTTTTGACCCAGCAAAGAGTGTGCCTGTCCACAGAATCACAGAACTCTAGGGGTTGGAAGGGACCTCGAAAGATCATCCAGTCCAAATCACTGCCAGAGCGGGATCACCCAGAGCAGATCACACAAGAACGCATCCAGGCAGGTTTTGAATATCTCCAGAGAAGGAGAATCCACAATCCCCCTGGGCAGCCTGTTCCAGTGTTCCATCACCCCCACAGAGCAAAAATTCTTCCTCATGTTTACATGGAACTTCCTGTGCTTCAACAGTAGGAAGAAGTTCTTCACCATGAGGGTGATGAGACGCTAGAACAGGTTGCCCAGGGAAGTGGTGGAAGCCTCATCCCTGGATGTTTTTAAGTCCAGGCTGGATGTGGCTGTGAGCAACCTGCTCTAGCGTGAGTTGTCCCTGCCCATGGCAGGGGAATTGGAACTAGATGACCTTTGAGGTCCCTTCCAACCCTGACAATTCTGTGATGTGAAGATTTGAGGCTGTTCCTCCCCAGAATAAGAAGGTGAGACATCAACACTTGTTTCCTTGTCAAAACCCAGTGAGGCAAGGAGTGGTGAAGGGAATGCATACATTCCACACAAGCCATCTACCTATCACCAATTGCTTTGAATGTTTTTCACAGTTCATAATCAAAATCCCCAGGCAACCAGCACCAGAACAAGAGGACACAGCCTCAAGCTGCACCAGGGAAATTTAGGCTCAAGGTGAGGAGAAAGTTCTTCACTGAGAGAGTTGTTAGCCAGTGGAATGGGCTGCCCAGGGAGGTGGTGGAGTCACCATCCCTGGAGGTGTTCAAGAGGGGACTGGACGTGGTACTTGGTGCCATGGTTTATTCACGAGCTCTGTGGTGACAGGTTGGACTCGATGATCTTCGAGGTCTCTTCCAACCTTGGTGATTCTGTGACTCTAAGGACTTCTAAAAACTATTTAAAGAAACAAATAGCTTCCACTAGTAGAACCAAGCTGCCTGTCCTGCCCAGTTTGCATGCCTAGGATCTCCCAAGCCAAAATTACCTTTTTCCTCTATTTAGAATACTGCCATAGGACTTTGTGGATCCCTTTGAAATGATAAAGTGCAATGTAAGTGCAAAGAATCATTATGAAGGGAAAGTGGATTAGGTACTTAAGAAGACAGACATATGTTTTTGGTGATGATCCAGACCATGTCAATTCACAGGAGTAAATTGCTTTGTATACTCAAGTAATTTGAAAGGAATGGCAGCTAGAGATGTCTAATGGATATTTGGAGCTGAAGGTCAAGTCATATATTATTGTAAAGGCATGTTCCTCAAGATCTGCAATGAGATGTGATGTATGGCTTTGATTCTGTTTTAATATAGCTATTTCTTTAATGACCACCTGCATTAATTTGCTTTATGAAAGGAAGGAATATACTCTGAGTAGTTCTGATGTGCTAATTACTTAATCCTGCTAAACTGCCTTCAGACTTGGACTACATTAACTGTGTGACTTTTTTGCTTAGTGATGCCAAGTAATTCTTGGGTGTAAAACTGGCAACCTCCCATGCAGAGAAAGGTGAAAGAGTACTTATCAGTGGAAGGTGCTATAAAACCCATACTTTTGTTGCCAGGTCTCTAATTAAATTACCTTTTATTGCCTTTGGGGGGGAAATTTATTCCACTTTTTTAGAGCTTTATCTTACTTCATAAGCAAGATTTAAGATCCAAATGTAGCTGTCCTTCAACTGATCTCCAGCTCGACACGCCATAGAATCATCACCCTTTAAAGTTTGGGAAAATAAAGTGGTGCTCAAACAGGAGATATAATTGCCATAAAATGAAATTAGTGGCATCACAGAGAGAGATTTTCAACGTAACATTGCTTAGAAGCTCAAGTCTCCCCAAAATCAGATGCTGGGACAGCAACAAATGCTCTTGATGTCTAAATTGTTGCACGTGTGCCTGTGTCCAGGTGGCACATAAAGCTAGCTCAAGATCCAGCTCATACTAACTTTCATAAATTTTCATAAATCTTGCATTTTTCTGTTTTGCTTGGATATCAGGGGGTGGAAGGGACCCAAAGAGATCATTGAGTCCAACTCCCCTGCCAGAGCAGGACCTTACAATATGGCTCAGGTCACACAGGAGCGTAGCCAGATGGGACTTGAAAGTCTCCAGAAAAGGAGACTCCACAACCTCTCTGGGGAGCCCCTTCCAGTGCTCTGTGACCCTTACAGGAAAGAAGTTCCCCCTTGTGTTGAGGTGGAACCTCTTGTGCTGCAGCTTACATCCATTGCTCCTTGGAGGACATGAGCTGAGCCTGTCCCCTCCCTCCTGACCCCCCAACCCTCAGATATTTATAAACATTCATTAAATCTCCTCTCAGGCTTCTCTTTTCCAGACTAAAGAGCCCCAGGTCCCTCAGCCTCTCCTCCCCAGGCAGTGTTCCAGTCCCCTAATCATCTTCGTAGCCCTCTGCTGGAGCCCCTCCTGCAGATTCCTGTCCCTCTTGAACTGGGGAGCCCAAAACTAAACACAATACTTAAGATGAGGTCTCACCAGGGCAGAATAGAAGGGGAGGAGAACCTCCCTCGGCTCCTGGACGCACTCAATACACCCCAGGATCCCATTGACCTTCTTGGCCACCAGGGCACATTGCTGTCCCATGCAGATCTTGTTATCCACCAGGACTCCCAGGTCCCTCTCCACAGGGCTGCTCTCCAGCAGATCACCTCTCAGGCTGTACTGCTGCAGTTTATTATTCTTATTATCTCTTAGTCTTCAGAGTCTCTATATCCATCAGTACTTGAATCTTTTGGATTCCTTAGATATTTATAATTCTTATGGAGTACATGCCCAGGTTGCTTGGTCAGAGAAACAGAACATCTGACACAGCAGCTTGTCTGTGACCTACTCGCTATGCCTCGTGTCCAGGTACACTCTCTGTGAGGCTCAATCTGTGCTCACACCACATTTTCTGAAACCTAGTAACATTCAGAGTACCAGAGTAACAGCTGCCATTATTGCTTTCAATTAAAAACATGGAGTGGCAGCAGTCATGCTTCCTATCAACCGCCACTAAACAATCACAGCTGCTTTCCACTCAACAAGAGGCTGGTACTAAAGCACCATTGTCAGCTTAGGAAGCTTCTGCTCTCTACATCCAACCTGCTAGGGGCTGCTTCATGAGCAAATGCTGTGGTTTGAGGCTGGTGCCTTTTAAAACAAAAAAGCAACAACATACAGTTGAGTCCTCCAAGAGGACCAGAAAGGTCCAAGGATGGACCAGAAAATTGTAATTCTGCTATTCTATTCCCTGTTTATCTGCAGTGAGGCCAACTGGGTCTCTTTTCTTCCTCCCTTTGACTCTCCAGAGGGATTTGAGCCAGGGTTGCTTAGCCTGGAAAAGAGGAGGCTCAGGGGAGACCTTATTGCTCTCTACAACTACCTGAAGGGAGGTTGTAGCCAGGTGGGGGTTGGTCTCTTCTCCCAGGCACCCAGCACCAGAACAAGAGGACACAGTCTCAAGCTGCACCAGGGGAGGTTTAGTCTGGATGTTAGGAAGAAATTCTTCATAGAAAGAGAGATTGGCCATTGGAATGTGCTGCCCAGGGAGGTGGTGGAGTCACCATCACTGGAGGTGTATAGGAAGAGACTGGGTGAGGCACTTGGTTCCATGGTTTAGTTGATTAGATGGTGTTAGGTGATAGGTTGGACTTGATGATCTCAAAGGTCTCTTCCAACCTGGTTAATTCTATTCTATTCTATTCTATTCTATTCTATTCTATTCTATTCTATTCTATTCTATTGCTTATCTGGTAACATTGAATTATAGAACCAACCAGGTTGGAAAAGACCTGAGAGATCATCAAGTCCAACCTAATACCTGACATCTCATCACAACTAAACAATGGCTCCAAGTGCCACATCCAATCCTTGTCTGAACACCTCCAGGCATAGGGGAGTAGGTCTGGTTATGGCTTTCAGAGGCCTGACCCATTTGTTCTGCACAACTTCAGACAGTGGGGGGAGAGAAAAGGAGCACTGGGACTTGGTGGTTTAGTCTGGTTGGGGGAAAGATTTGGGGGTTTGTGTATCCTGTATATGTATTAGGTGTTAAGGCTTCTGAAATTCCTCCCCAACATAAAATTGCCAGACCAGCTCAGTTTACAGGGAGGTGGTAGCAGCAGCCCTGAGGTTTTTGAGGCTGGGCTGGATGTGGCTCTGAGGAACCTGATCTAGTATGAGGTGTCCCTGTCCACGGCAGGGGGTTTGGAGCTAGATGATCCTTGAGGTTCCTTCCAACCCTATCAGTCCTGTGATTCTATGATAAAGAAGCAAAATGCCTCTAAAATTTAATGCCATGTCAGCTTTTGATCTAAAACTCACAGAGACTTGGTGAGCACAACCCTTTGCAATAAAATACTACAATGCAGCAAAGAACAGCCAACACCTGGCTTATTAGCTTTGAAATATAACATAACCTGTTGTGCAATTAGGAACATATTACGGGACATATGAGGGATTAAGGAAAGCCAGAAGTTCCAGATACAAATCTAAACCCTTTCAGGCTGGTGTGATCCCAGCCTCCCTAAATCAGAGGAAATGAGTTTTATGAACAATTCAGCAGATGGGAAAATGTTCAAGCACTACAAAATGTTGATCAGATTTATTTGGAAAGCAAGCTGTAACCATATGCATACGAGAGGAAGTGAAATAGGTTTGCAGATACGCAGTGACTGCTGTCAAGCTTGCAGCTGTATGAATTTAACACTATATTGCTGCTTCTGCAATAGCCCTCCTTGATTTCACTTTACCTATTTGCCAGCTGGTATGATTAATATTGATTTAGTTTTACAAGCAATTAGATTGGAAAACATAAACAACCTCTCCACTGGCTTTTCAACAGACAGTAGCAGATATCTGAATTTTTGGCAGGAGGGGGCCTCAAAACATTAATGCTGCAGCATCCAGGATATTTGTGCACAAATAAAGCACATAAATATCACAGCTTCTTTACAGTTCTGGGATTTCCATTTACAAATTTCAGGGAACAATAATTTACATGCATTCTCCTGCAGTGACTTCATCTGCTGGAGTCAGAAGAGGGTATCTAAACAGCTATAGCTGCTTGATAATAGGTGTAGCTTTCTATTTTAACTTTCTACATGCTTTGTTTGTGCAATTAGAAGTGAAACCTGAAATAAATCTGAAACAGAGATGAAAGGGTTTTCACTTCTGTTGAGATCAATTATGTCTAAGTGATCCCTAACATCCCTCTGGCCTGCATCAAGAATATTGTGGCGGGCAGGAGCAGGGAAGTCATTGTGCCCTGGTACTCAGCACTGGTTAGGCCACACCTTCAGTAGTGTCCAGTTCTGGCCTCCTCAATTTAAGAAGGACATTGAGACACTTGAACATGTTGGGTAGAGGCCCCATCCCTTAAGGTGTTTAAGACCAGGCTGGATGAGGCTCTGGCCAGCCTGATCTAGTGTAGGGTGTCCCTGCCCATGGCAGGGGGGTTGGAACTAGATGATCCTTGTGGTCCCTTCCAACCCTAACTGAAACTATGAAACTATGAAACTATGTCCAGAGAAGGGCAATGAGGCTGGGGAGGGGTTTGGAGCACAGCCCTGTGAGGAGAGGCTGAGGGAGCTGGGGTTGTTTATTCTGGAGAAGAGGAGGCTCAGGGGAGACCATATTGCTGTCTACAACTCCCTGAAGGGTGGTTGTAGGCAGGTGGGGGCTGGTCTCTTCTCCCAGGCAACCAGCACCAGAACAAGAAGATGCAGTCTCAAGCTGTGCCAGGGGAAGTTTAGGCTGGAGGTGAGGAGAAAGTTCTTCACAGAGAGAGTTGTTAGCCATTGGGATGTGCTGCCCAGGGAGGTGGTGGAGTCACCATCCCTGGAGGTGTTCAAGAGGGGATTGGATGTGGCACTTGGTGCCACAGTCTAGTCATGAGGTCTTGGGTGACAGGTTGGACTTGATGATCCTTGAGGTATCTTCCAACCTTATTGATTCTATGATTCTATGACATTTGTTTCACAGACATCTTTGTTTTGATATCAAGTCTTCAGAGGCAGTGTAATTTTCATTTGTAATATTCTGTAATTATTTTAATTGCAAATTTTCAGAAGAGAAGAGAAGAGAAGAGAAGAGAAGAGAAGAGAAGAGAAGAGAAGAGAAGAGAAGAGAAGAGAAGAGAAGAGAAGAGAAGAGAGAGAGAGAAAGGGAAGGGAAGGGAAGAGAAGAGAAGAGAGAATTAACCATGTTGGAAGAGACCTTTGAGATCATCAAGTTCAACCTATCATCCAACACTATGTCATCAACTAAACCATGGCACCAAGCACCCCATCTAGTCTCTTCCTAAACACCTCCAGGGATGGTGATTCCCCCCCTTCCCTGGGCAGCCCATTTCAATGGCTAGTCTCTCTTTCTATGAAGAACTTCTTCCTAACATCCAGTCTAAACCTCCCCGGCACAGCTTGAGACTGTGTCCTCTTGTTCTGTCAAACTGGGACCAAAACTCATATCCATTGATGAAAATATGGATCTTTAAAATCCCCAAACATTTATGCACCTGTGAGTGCTTTCACAGCATTTTCTACTCTGATCTAGAGAAGATATTTTGTATTAAGCTTAGTCCAAAATCGTTCTCCTGGACCATTAGACTACTCTACTACTACTAGAATCATAGAATGTTCTGGGCTGGAAGGGTCCTCCACAGGTCATCTAGTCCAACCCCCTCTGCAGTAAGCAGGGACATCCTCAACTAGATCAGGCTGCCCAGAGCCCTCTCAAGCACTACTTTGAATACCTCCAGGGATGGGGCCCCAGTCACCCCCCTCGGCAACCTGTTCCAGTGTTCCACCACCCTCATAGTAAAGAACCTGTTCCTAACACTTGTGTGGTTTAGTAGATCCTCACCAAGCTGCTGCTATTTTGGTAACAGCCATTGCCAATGTTGTGCTCTTTTTTTTAGTGCTCATTTTCAGCTAGCAGGATGTTTATTGGATTCATAGAAGTTTCTTACATCCCTAGCTTTGGCAGCCAAGGTTGTGTTGTTGCACTACACTGAACTGTGCTTTCAAACACCAGCAAGTTCTATCTGGTGGCTTGTGGAAAGCACAATTCCTGCAGGAACTGCCTGCTACATTGGATCTGTATCAACCATGTGCTGAGCTGTGGGTAAGATTAACAATGCTGACCTCATGCAGGATCTTGACTCCTTCAGCAGCAAGCTCAGTATTCAGGTAAGGCTCTGTTGTAGCTGTTAGCAGCTCCTTTGTGCTATGCAGGTCAGACAGGAACTGAGCATATTTCATGTTTCATTCATCAGCAGACTTTCAAGAGACAGTGCAACGACTATATTCCTCCTCCAGTTTACTAGGAGGGGAGTAGGTTTGATTAGTGATTTGAAACAGACCTCAATGAAGAGGATACATTCAAAAGAACATGTAGATATGTACATTAATATATATATTTTTAACTCTTTCTCACCTCATTCTTACTTTTCTATTTCTATATTTCTGTTTCCATTTCTATTTGTTTCTATTTCTATTTGTATTTCTATTTCTATTCCTATTTCTATTCCTATTCCTATTTCTATTCTATTTCTATTTCTATTTCTATTTCTATTTCTATTTCTATTTCTATTTCTATTATTTCTATTTCTATTTTTATTTCTATTATTTCTATTTCTATTTCTTTTCTATTTCTTTTTCTATTTCTATTTTATAGAATCACAGAATCAATAATGTTGGAAAAGATCTCAAAGATCATCAAGTCCAACCTGTCACCCAACACCTCATGACTACTAAACCATGGCTCCAAGTGCGACATCCAGTTCCATCTTGAACACCTCCAGAGAGGGTGACTCCACCACCTCCCTGGGCAGCACATTCCAATGGCTAAAAACTCTCTCTGTGAAGAACTTTCTCCTCACCTCCAGCCTAAACTTCCCCTGGTGCAGCTTGGGAAAGTTTATTTCTATTTCTATATTTCTATTTCTATCTCTTAAATTAATATTTATATTCTTTCTAATTACTCTAATTCTATTTCTGCTTATTTCTTTTGCTTTTATTTCGACTTTGGTTTCTTCTATCATCCACTTTAGATTTAAGTCCATAGGAACCCCACCTGGAGTACTGCGTCCAGTTCTGGAACCCCTATTCCAAGAGGGGATCTGGAGGTGCTGGAAGGTGTCCAGAGAAGGGCCACGAGGATGAGCAGAGGGCTGGAGCACCTCTCCTGTGAGGACAGACTGAAGGAGTTGGGGCTGTTGAGTCTGGAGAAGAGAAGGCTCTGAGGTGACCTTATTGTGGCCTTCCAGTATCTGAACGGGGCCTACAAGAAGGCTGGGGAGGGACTTGTCAGGCTATCAGGGAGTGATAGGACTGGGGGGAATGGAATGAAGCTGGAGGTAGGGAGATTCAGGCTAGATGTGAGGAGGAAGTTCTTCACTGTGAGGGTGGTGAGGCCCTGGAATGAGTTGTCAAGGGAGGTTGTTGAGGCCCCGTCCCTTGAGGTGTTTAAGCCCAGGCTGGATGAGGCTCTGGCCAGCCTGATCTAGTGTGGAGTGTCCCTGCCCATGGCAGGGGGGGTTGGAACTAGATGATCCTTGTGGTCCCTTCCAACCCTAACTGAAGCTATGAAGCTATGAAACTATGAACATGACTGCTGGAGAATACTATTTGGTGGTCTAGCAGAAAATGACCTTTCAGTGGACTGGAATATTTTTGGAGCTGTTAAAAGAAACTTTAAATGCCACCAGGTAAGTTGGAAGAGGTGCTGGTGTCTTATCCACTGGGTTTTGAACAGAAACTTTCAAATGGTGGCTGGATGTTGGAATTTGCACTTTTTATGATGAAAAATTCATGAAGTTTAATCAGCCCTGGAACCAAAAGAACAAATCAAAGGGAAAAAAAAAAGTGTCAGCTATGTCATTGGTATCACTATGATATGCTAAAAAAAAACCCCAATCCAGGTAGTAAAATGTGGGACATGATAAAATCTTTCCTTTCCTTTCCTTTCCTCAGAAAGGATCAGGTGTGAATCAGAGATTTTGAAATGAATGACTGCACTGTGTGCCAAGAGAATAGCAAAGTAAATTTCCTATGTTCTTTCAGGAGACCTAATTATTCAAATGTATCCCTTCCATGGCTGAGAAACCTCTAATCAGCTCTCTCTGCCCTGCTCAGTTCCCTCACCTCCCCTCAAAAGGGATGCTGGGATGGGTTTTTCCCCTTTCTTCTAATTACGGAAAGGAGGGCACTGTTAAGCACGCTGTCCAGTGATCTCTAGCTGGGTATGGAAACAGGGACATGAAATCTAAACCTAGAGGATTTCTCTGCGTTTCTCTGCCCGTGCCTGCAGCCTTGTCAAACAGCTGTACAGCAAGAATTGACCAGCTCTGCAGAGTTTCATTGATTCACAGCACTCTCTGCACAGCCCCTGCTGCAGCTGCCACTCTGTTGATGAGAATAACCTGACTGGCCATTTGCTGGTAAGAGGAATTGACTCCACAGCACAACAAAACCTTCTCTGTAAAAGTGGAGGAGGTTCAAGATGATTAACTCCCTTGGAGGCTCCTAGCTGTTTTAATTTTCGCACTGACTGTTCATAACTAAGAGGTATTGCTGCACTGCTCTGCTCAGGCTCTGCTGAGAGAGCCAACTCCTTGAAAGTACATTTCATTTTACAAGGAACACGCAAGCCCTGGGTGCAATAACCTACACTTCAGGTTTTTCAGGGCAGAGATACCTGATTTATTCTGCCCCGACTGATTCTTATGATTTTATCTCAAGGATTGACATATTTTCATGGACTTTTAATGAATTTTAAAACTCCTGAAGACTATTTATGAGAGGGAACATTTTTCAGAATTCACTTTAAAAGAGGCCATGTTGATTAAAAATAAGATGTTCAAAAGTCTACCTTGAATTTTCAGTCACAGAATCACAGAACGTTAGGGGCTGGAAAGGACCTTGAAAGATGATCCAGTCCAACCCCTCTGCCAGAACAGAATCACCTAGAGCAGATCACACAGGAACACATCCAGGCAGGTTTTGAATATGTCCAGAGAGGGAGACTCCACAACCCCCCTGGGCAGCCTGCTCCAGTGTTCTGTAATCCCTCACAGGGAAAAAATGTTTCCTCCTGTTTCCATGGCCCTGTGCCTCAGCTTCCACCCACTGGCCCTTGTCCTGTCATTGGGCATGGCCTGACTCCATCCTCTTGACACTTACCCTTTACATACTTGTAAACATGAATGAGGTCACCACTCAGTCTCCTCCAAGCTACAGCGCCCTCAGCTCCCTCAGTCTCTCCTCATAAAGAAGATGTTCCACCCCCTTCTGCATTTTTGTGGCTCTGCACTGAACTCCTTCAAGCAGCTCTCTGAGGTCCTTCTTGAAAGGAGAGGCCCAGAGTTGGACACAATATTCCAGATGCAGCCTCACCAGGGCAGAGTAGAGGGGGAGGAGAACTTCCTCAACCTACTGACCACAGCCCTTCTAATCCACCACCCAAAGGCATTGGCTGCCTTGGCCACAAGAGCACATTGCTGGCTCATAGTCAACCTTCCAACCACTAGGATCCCCAGGTCCTGCTCTCCAGAATCTGAGTGGGAAAATTGCCTTTCCCTCTCCACATATTTTCTGTCTTTTCTCCAATACATGTTTTATAGGTCTTGGGAATACCATCCCTGTTCTTTTTTAAAGAGGTATATATGGGAATTCAGCCTTGGCTGTGGACTTCATTGAATCTTTTGATGGCATGGCACGTGCTTTAGTTTATCCTACAAAACCAATCATGCTGTTAGTGTGCACCCATGGACACAACACAGAAGGCAAATTCTCCCAAACCAGGAAGATCAGCAGGAGAAGAGAGGGTTTAAGATTAGAAGGGACACAAAGAATTTAAACAGATCTCTGATACGTTCTTTTTCCCTATCAGATTTATATCAGATTTCCATACTGAGTGTTGCCTGTTTGGCCTCCAGGGCCCCAACAAGATTTGGTTTAGCATTAGGAAGGATACAAATAGCAAGGTGATTGTAAAATATGAGTCTCTGACTGTGACATGTCTCCTATGCCATATCTCCAGCTTGATTCTGCGTTACCTTAGGCACTTGAGGCATGGCACAGAAAGCCCATTTGTTCTGGTGTGTGTGAAACAGAAGGGATAAGCATGAGAAGCCACTCATCCAGATTATGCTCTGACTGCTTTTTCTGGCACCATTAAATACAGAAGAGGGACATGCCATCATTCTCCAGGCAGAAATGAGTACAACCTGTGACATGGAGGTATATGTGAAACCTTGATGGGATTTTTTTTGAAGGACACAGGCATATAATGCTCTGGTCATGCTGCCAGAGAGATTCAGACACTCTTTTATTTTTTTTTT